>VZSE01000980.1:14197-40710 GCA_013398275.1 Promerops cafer | reverse complement strand
CACCGTCCCCCCAAGACCCCTCTCGTCCCATAACTGGCCTGACACCCGAAGAACCCCCACTCCTCTCCGTGACCCTCGGCCTGCCCCCGCTCACCGGGGCCGCCACTCCGCTCCGCGCTGCCTCCACCTGCACCACCGGCCCCGCCCCCCTTGACGTCACCACACGAGCCCCGCCCCGCTTGGCCGCGCCCACTGGCTGCCGCCCCCGCCCGTCAGAGCGCTAGGGGGCGGGGGCAGCGCGCGCCGCTGCAGTGGGCGGGGCCCGCAGGTGACGGGGGGGTGGGGCCAGAAGATTCCTCCCTGCGGCCCCGTGACGTCATAGGGCCAAATAAGGAGACGGTGCCCCCAAGGGTTCCCCCCGCGCCATGGCAGAGCCCCAAAGCACCCCAAAACCAGTAGAATCAGGGATTTTGTAGATTTTTTTTTTTGCTTATTTTCACTATTTTCCGAAGTTTTCTTAGGGAAAACCCCGTTCTTCCTGGAGGAGCCGGGGATGTCCCCGTCCTGAGCCTACCGCAGAAGGCTGCGGCGTGGCCGGAGCCGGTAAGGGCGTCAGGGTCACTGAAGTGCCCCTAAACCCGACCCCATCCCTGTGACCACGCCCGAGTTATCGGTGGCACGCAGGCGGCGGCTGCGGCGATAAGGCGGAACGGGGCCCCCGCGAGGACGGGGACGGAGGTGGCGGCAGGATGGAATTCGGCCCCAGCACCAAGGGCCTGGCTGCCGTCTCCACTAGCTTGGCGGTGGTGGCCTTGCGGTGGCACTGGGTGCCGGGCCTGGGCTGGAGTAGGCGGGTGCTACCCGGGATCACGCTCAGCAGCCGGGTCCCCCCGGCAAGCCAGGGGCCACGCACGCCCCTGCCCCCTGCCCCTGGGGACGGGGTGTCATCTGGTGCCATCTAATGGTCACCGCCCTGGGGACACTAGCGGAGACCGGCACTGTGCGTCCCCCGCTGCCTCTCCCAGGGCCTTTGCAACCCCCGGGGTCCACGGGCCGGATCCTGCCCCGAGCTCAGAACCTCAACACCACGCAGCTCCAGCGTGACAGGGGTTTGTTCCCCCTCACCCGCCCCTCCCTGGAAGCTCTAAGCCTTCCCCGGTGAGGATGAAGGTTTGGGGGCAGGAAGAACCTCTAGGCCCTGCCAGAGTGGGAGAGGGGGGAGTCCCTGCTAATGTGATGAGAGGGGGATGAATCCATAAGCTGTTAAGCCACTGCAAAGCCCCTCGCGTTCTGGCCCTGTTATCACCGACTTCTGCTCACATCTGCTCCCGGGGTTATTTTTAATCTGGTATTAAGGACTTGTGGGTCCTTCAGCAGGTGGAGGGGGGCTCTGCTTGTCCCCCCTCCAAGCCGTGGAGGGAAAAGCTGTGTTTTGTGGGCTGCAAAAGTGCCTGTGAAACACTAACATCAATCCTGCTGCTATTTGGGAACAGGAAAAGAACCCCCTGTAACCCCCTCCCCTCCAGCACCCAGCCATCAACTCTCCAGAGGGTCCCAGCACTGGGGAAAGCAGGGGAACCAGGCAGGAGCCTCACACAAAGGGATGAGTTCACGGACATGAAAAATAGAGATATTTATTAGCGTTGAGTAAAGTGCAACCTCTAGGATGGTTTGAGATTCAGCAACCATATAAATGGCAGGAGAGAAACTCAGAGAAGGGAAACAGCCTGAGCAGGGCTGTGCCAACAGGATCCTGGGACTGTACAAAGGCCTTAAAAACAGAAACAACATCAGATAAATTATTTACAGTTCAAATTGATTACATGAGGGTGAAGGCTCACAAGCTGCCGCAGGCTGAGAGAAAGAACAGAGGCTGGGATGGGACATGGGGCCTGAGCTGGTGTGTCAGCAGTCTGGAAATTCAGGGCAGGAGCTGGGGACAGCTGGTACTGTCCCTTGGCATCAGGCTCTAATTTGGGCTAAGAAGATATGGTGAGATGAAGCCTTGGGGCTGCTGCTCCTGCCTGGTTGGAACAGAAATTCTTCGTGATTTCCAGTGGTGATTGGCAAGGATGACTTAAGAACCACGACCAGGTCCTGTACCTGGATGTTTCTGCTAAAAATCAGATTTTTCCACACCTGGTAAGATCTTAGCAGTCCCACAGAGCTGCCAACGTGCTGCTGGACATACCAGTGGCACTGGCTGCTGGTGGCTTTTCCTGGAGCTATGGGCTGGCAATGGGGTCCTTAAAGGCAGAGGGACTCTGCCAGGTCTGTGGCCAGAAGGGAATCCCACTGCTGGAGACACCAGTGCCAACAGCTTCCCATTGTACTGCCACAGTAAGTCCAGATGGGATCTGCTCACTTTACAAATATGAGAATTTCTCTTGCCAGTACCTTAAACTCTCGAGGGAGACTGGAGCTGAACAGTGTTCCTCCTACTTACAAACATCCAGAGCAAAGACTCCAGAGCTGAAACAGCTGCAGCCTCACTGTGCATGTGTCAGCTTGTGGGGTCCAGTCACTCTCCCACCCCAGAGACATATCTGACAAGATTAGGAAGAAATTCCTCCCTGTGAGGTGGGGAGGCCCTGGCACAGGTTGCCCAGAGAAGCTGTGGCTGCCCCTGGATCCCTGGAAGTGTCCAAGGCCAGGCTGGATGGGGCTTGTAGCAGCCTGGGCTAGTGGAAGGTGTCCCTGTCCAAGGTAGGGGGTTGAAACAAGATGAGCTTTAAAGTGCCTTTCAATGCAAACCACTCCACTGCTCTACGAAACGCTCATCAAGGCACTAAAAGCTGCCCAGAGCAGCACCTGCAGGGGACACATCTTGGTCTGGCAGCCTGGTCCACACCCAGTTCATGCTGGAAGAACTCTCGGGGTCTGAATCAGGAATTGTGCTCTGGGCTGGAGACAGGCAGAAGCCACATGACTTTGATCCACCCTCCCTTCTGGCCAGTGGGAATACGAATCAAGTTTGCAGCTCAAGCCTGTTTCTGGTTCTTTTCACTGACCTTGGCACCACTGTGGGTAGGGGTCAGGCGGCTGGGGCAGCTGGGGCTCTTCCCCCTCAGCTCACTGAGAAAACCACAGGGATCACTGGTGTGAATGGTGCTGCTGTGGAAGGCACAGCCCCTCACAGAAGGGGAAGAGGCTGCATTGGCCGAGGAGACAGCCACGAAAGCACTGCAGAGCCCTCCTGCACACCTCAGATCTGGCAAGACAGGGCTATTGCTGCTCAGTCTTGATGTGGTCTCCGATCATCCAACGGTGATACGTGGCCAGGAAAATGTCATTGTCCCGGGGGCAGTCGTAGTGGCAGGAGCATATCTTGATGAACATCATCTTCCTCTGGAAGAAGTCCCCCTCGGGGCAGCGGAACTCCACGTCCGTGGTGCTGGTCAGGAACGGGGTGCAGCAGCGCCCATCTGAGCAGCTGCCGCAGAAGCGGGGCCGGAAGGAGCGGGTGCTGGTGCATCCCGAAAACTCAAAGCGGACGCTCTGGCGCTGCTTTGGGGTCCGCACACACTTCTTCCCCTTCTAGGGAGAGAGCAGATGGATTAACATGGATGTGACAGGAAAGATGCACTGAGGCCTGTGCTCTGACCCCATCACTGGGCAATGGGACACAGAGGAAGTAGAAGCACAGAGCAAACCCTGGGAGCCGGGATCACTCCCAAGGCTGTCCCCAGCATTTGGGGTGCTGTGTCCCCTCTTCTCCAGCACCATACCTTGGTTTTCTCCATGGAGAAGTCGCAGGGCCGGACCATGCAGAGCCGGGTCTCCTTCTCCAGGTGGCACTGGGGGTTGTCGTTGGTCACGCGGGCGGAGATGCCCATCCCGCAGCTCCGGGAGCACGTGCTCCACTCCGTGGTCTGCACCAGGCAGTTCTCCTGCAGGTTTTTCAGCTCCGGCTTGTGAGCTGGATCCTCCCTGAAAACTGAGCCATGAGGAAGAGACACAAGGCAAGGCTCAGGGCTTTGGACAAAGAGTGGCAGCTCCATGGCTGCTCCCAACTCAGTTTAACACTTCAGGAACATCAGCAAAGGTCTGGCCCATCCCATGAGATACTTGGCCTCTCAGCAGGAAGGGGATGCAGGTGAGCAGGGGCCATTTCCTACACAGCCTAGCTCCAGACAGTGGAGCTCCAGTGCTGTGACACTTCAGAACACAGGAGCCTTCCCATAGCACCACTGAGGTTTCACTTTGTATTGGGTCTGGCTGAGCTGGAGTTGATGTTCCCAGAGCAGCCTTTCCAGTGCTATGCTCTGCAGTGGGAGCTGGAAAGGTGTTGGTAACACAGCAGTATTTTTGGCTACTGTTGGGCAGGGCTGGCACAGCATCAGTGATGTCTCTCCAACATTCCCCCCCCTCCCATTCAAGGGGCTGGGAGTGGGCAAGATCCTGGGAGTGGACACAGCCAAGACAGCTGACCCAAATTCACCACAGGGATATTCCAGACCGTATGATGTCAGCTCAGATATAAAAGCTATGGAAAGGAGGAGGAAGGCAGGGAGGGGGAATTCGCTATTCACAGTGTTTGCCTTCTGGTGCAACTGCTCCATGTGCTGAAGTCCTGCTTCCCAGGAAGTGGCTGGACACCATTTGATGATGGAAAGTAAAGAATAAATCTATTTCTTTTCTCTTTGCTTGTGCACATGCAAACTTTCACTTTTGCTTTAGTAAACTGCCTTATCTCAACCTACAAGTCACTTTCCATTTATTTTCTCCCCCTTGTCCAGCTGGAAAGGGGAGTGATAGAGCAGCTGGGTGGGCTGGACCTGGTGTTTAGCTCCGGAACCTAACACTTGGCACCCACCCCCATCATGATGATGCACAAAGCCACCACCAGCCCCAAACTAGTCGGTGCCCCAAATCCACCCCTCTTCCCCAGCAAACAGCTCCCGGCCCCGTCCCACATGCCCCACTGACCTGCCATGGCTGTTCCCAAACGGTTCTCCTCACTGCCCTCCTCACACACCCACTCCTCGCAGCACTTGTTGTGGAACTTCACCCTCTGGGGGTTGGGGCACTCTGGGGACGGCAGGCGCAGGTCATCAGAGCAGAGCGGGGTGCAGCCGATGGCCCCGTCCATGCAGATGCACTGCAGCTTGCATGTGGGCTGGAAGCTCTCCCCATTGAGGTAGATCTTGCCCAGCAGGTCACATGTCGCACCCTCATGAGCTGGGGGAGGAAGAGGAGGAGGAGGAGTAAGGAGAAGGCTGAAGCCCTGCCCTAGGGACACAGAGCTCCTGAGGAGGGCCCGAGCCCATCCTCCCCTGCTCTGCCATCCCAGGGCTAGATATTTCATATTTGCCTCCCTGGACCCAAGGCTGTTCCTGACACTGATTTTTCAGAAGTGCTGGTCCTCCAAATATTCTCTAGAAAAATTTCTTTTCCACTTGGATGAGCTACTAAGTATGATTTTGTCTTTGGTGCCTGTAAAGGCCTGTTTCTCTGTCAGAGTTCTTCCCAATCACCTCAAAATGATCAGTCAGTGGTGCTGTGCAAGAGACATTCCTGACATGTGAGCATGGCTTTGCTCCTCAATACTCGAGGGATACCAAAAGGCAATGCTCTTCTAAGAATGGCTGGTTCCCCCATGCAAATGGTACCTACAAAGGAAAATGACACTTTGGGCTGATGACCTTTTTGGCTCCTCTGTGATGCACAAATCTCTTCCTCCTTCCAGTCCCAATTTTTTCCAGTTCTCTCCCTTCTGATCTCTGGATCTCTCATCTCCAGACCTCCTACCAGTCTCTGCCTCCTTCCCAATAAAACTTAAATGGGCAAAAAACACCCGGAAACTCAACAATATCTAACACAGAGCAGCAACCTTTACTCTGCAGGCGCGACAACACTCCCAAGTTCTTATGACTGCATTAGCCAGAACATTCCCGTGGAAGTTTTCCAGCAGAAATCTCTTATCTGATTAAGATCAAGAATGTTTTCAAGAAGAACCAACTGAACCATTTGATATTGAAGATTTCCTTTATGCTCAATCAAAATATTTGTGGGACAGTATCCATAGAGGGAAACATATTGCTCTGGTAATTATTCTGATACTATAAAGATCAAGATGAAATATTTTGATAGAATGGAAAGGGAAAGTTCTGACACAGCCAAATGAGTATTCTAAATAAGTCATGGAAAGTTTTGATGGGGTTTTCTTAATGTATTTTTTTTTTCTCTCAGCCTGAAATCAAATGTTGCAATCTCAGAGTTGTTCACAGGACAGAAATCTTGATTTTGGACAGTTTTCAGAAGCTGCTGCTTTCTGCAATCCTGAACCTTAAAAAAAAAAACAAACCTTAAAAAATCCATGCAATCCTCTATGGGGAAGTTACCAAAAGGAAGGATTTTTGGCTGCTTGTGGAGGCTTCCCAGGAAACCTGATCTGTTTTCCCTTAAGCCCTTCCCCCCTCGGGGGACACTGTTTCAGACAGAAAGTGTTTGAATCAAACAAGGAGTAAGAATCTCTTTCCATCCCATCCCTATCCCTTGAGGGGACACAAATCCTTCTCTACTGTTCCTATCCAGACCTGTATGTCATCTTGCAACTCTTTTTAATGTAATTGGGATAAAAATACTCCTGTGCTCCAACTTAGACATTTCAAAATCCTCACTTTTTCCATCAAAGTGGAAGCCATCCATCCACCCTCCCTCTACACAACCATTCATACTTATTTTTAAACACTCTCTCCCTGTTTTTCAGCCTGAGTGCTCTCCCATCCTGGTGAGCAGATCATACTGTTCCTTCTCCTCCCTCCCCTCCCAAGGAATAGCAGCCCACTCCAGGGGTTGATTGTGTTTGCCAAACTCAAGCGCTCTGTTGTGCCCTTCATTACCCTCCATGACCTCCCTTTCTCACTGACCCGATCCAATTACGGCTCTGAAAAGACAGCGCCCATGGAGTGATCCAGCTCTTTATTCCCCAGCTCTGTCTGGCACCTCAAACACCAAGTCCAGCCAAGGAGACTTTTGCCCTTTTCCTCGGGGGATATGGCACCGCTGAAAGAGCTGCTCCATAAAGCTCTACCAGCTCCCTGCACCCTCTACCATCTCTAGGACCCCTACTGAAGAGTTACTACAGGATCCTCTCTACCTTTCTGATACCCCGAGGTCTCTGCAGGAAGGAAATGCTTTGTCTGAAATATGTGGACTGTGATAATATTACATAAATAAAAAATAAGTTTCCCTCTGATGGTTCCCTTCCCATCTCTCCCAATACAGCCTACAGACTGGTCTCAGCCGAGACACTTTTCCCATGATACCGAGCACCTCAGGTCCTTTCTGCTTCCAGCACATCTGCTTATTTGGATAAATTTAAGTCAAAAAGCCGATCTTTCCTTTCCTCTGATTCACTTCTCCTGCTTCCTTCACTGCCTCCAAAATCCCCCATCTTCCAGCAGATCCATGTGGACATCATAAAAACATCACCCAAGGATGTTACAGCCCAAATCCTCAGCCCATTTTAGAGATATATCCTGGCCTGTGTTCACTGCAGTTTTTGCTGCGAAAAGCTTAATTTCTCATTTAAAATCAGGAAGGACAGTTGTGTCTGCAAGTCTGATTTCCTCCACAGCAGGATCTGGGACTCTCACTCCAAAATGTTTAGATCAAACCTGGATGTCATCGTGAATACAAAGCACCTTTATTAGAAGGATTCCAAGGCTTTATGGAGAGACTTTGAAATTGAGACTCCCACACTCCTGAGGAAATTGTTCTTGTGATTTTGCTACCTTTCCTCCACAAACAGACACCTCATTCCCATTTGGAATGAGGGAGCATGCAGCTGACACCTGCTGGATGTCATCACACCTGTGTTTGCCTTATTAAGCTTCAATCCTTAGCTCACAGGCTTATTAAGCCTCAATCCTCAGCTCCTCAATGCCTGCAGAAAGTACCAGGAGCTCACGTGGCTTCCAAAAATCCCCAAAACTGGGGAATGAAAATGAAACTGTTTGTAAAAACTACTTGAAGGAGCAAACACCAACAAGTTAGACTCATTTAGACAAGGGCAAGGGATAAATGGGAGAATTGAGAAGAAATTCTTCCCTGTGGGGCTGGTGAGGCCCTGGCACAGGCTGCCCACAGAAGCTGTGGCTGCCCCATTCCTGGAAGTGTCCAAGACCAGGCTGGATGAGGCTTGGAGGAGCCTAGGATAATGGAAGGTGTCCCTGCCCATGGCAGGGGGTAGCTCAAGAAGAGCTTTAAGATCCTTTCCAAGCTAAACCATTCCATGATACTCTGATTCTGTCTCAGGTTGCTGCTGGATCATTTCCAGAGACATCCAGTGCTGTGGCCAAACATTTCCCTGAGTACTCACACCAAACTGCCAGCTCTCAGGCCTTCCTGACTATTTTGAAAAGCTCAAATTTAAGAACAAAAGGTTGGCTCCTGTCAGAGGAGTCCTGTTTTTAAACAAAGACCAGGAGGTTAAGGAAACACTTTATTTTCCCCTAGACCAAAATAATTTCTGCTTGCTTCAGAAGGAGCTACTAAAAAAAAAGAAAAAACTATTTTTCTTTTCTAGCTGAAAAGAGGTGTCAGGAGAGAAAGCAGTTCCTGCATTTGCATTACCTGGCTCAGGAATTCTCATGTTCCACACAGACACAACGTGGTGAAGGAGCTGTTCAGCTCTTCCCACCCATGTGCTGTGGCCAGGAATACACTTTGCCTCTTGCATAGGAGCAGCCAAGTGCAGAACAAGGCAGAGGGATTTGGAGTGGGATATTCAAAGGAAAAGTACTTTTAGTAAGAGCTTAGACTGCTGATATTTACCCAAAGGGTAGAGGATGTCCCCTGAGGATGTCACAGGACACAGGAGAGTCCCACAGCCCCACTCCTGCCTGGCTGGAGCCGTGGGAAGCCAGCTGTGTGTGTGCCAGGGGATCTGCTGTTCCCAGGGCTGGCACTGATCTCCCAGCATGACACTGGATGAAGCTCCAAGGAAATTCTGATGGGTGTTCTGGGAGGCACCACGGAAAAACCACTCAAGGACAGAGCCTGCAGCTCTCACCTAAGCAGATCCCGCTGCCTCTGTGGATTTTGGAGAAGTCGCAGTAGAGTCCCTTGTGATGGTCACAGGGCCTGTACAAGGAGCAGAGCTCGCCCAGCTGCCGGGCACACACCTTGCAGCAGCCACAGGCATCCCACACATGGCTGGTACCTGCAGGGCACTGCAGAGGCTGGGAGGGACACTGGCATGGGAACATGCAGGCCTGTGGTTCTACCTGGAAGGCAAAAAGCCATGGAGAGAATGAGTCTTCCACAAGGCAGCCAGACAGGGAGAGGAAAAGCACGGCTCTGCTGAACGCATAGACACCCCAGAGAGAGGGGGATCAGCCCTGCTGCAGGCAGGCAGGGTGTGTGCAGCTCCCAAGGACTCACAGGATTCATGTTTTCCTCATCCCTATTTCATCTGGAGCTCAAGGGGAAAAAAGAAAAAAGATGCCTCTGGGAAGCAGGGCCAAAACAAACAGAACAAGTGGTAGCTCAGAGTCCCCTGTGCAGCTCACCCTCCCTGGAAGCAATAAAGTAGTAATCATTAGCAGCAAGGAATTCCAGCTTTTACACAGGACAAACATCAAAGCCTCTGCACCAGCACCAGACCCAGTGGAACCTGAAAAAGCAATGTGAACAGCAACATGACTTGCCCAAAGCCAGGCAAGTGGGGACTGTGGGGATGGTGAAAACCAACCCAGAAGCTCACGAGTTTCATTTTGGCCCCTGCATCTCACACTTTCTTCCTTATTACATGTGCCCTCTCCTTTCCATTTTCCAAGGAACACAGCATAACCAACATTCCTTGGGACCTTGTGAGTGCACAGATGCCCCCCTTTGGCAGCATTTCACTGGACAGCCCTTGAAACCCACCCTTGGCTTCATGACACTTCAGACACTAATCAGAGACCAAGCTACAACTGAAGCGGGGTTACCTGCTCTGGGAAACCCAGATGTGTCCAGCATCACAGTCACTGAGTGTGTGCCATCCCTGTCCTACATCAGCTCAGAGCAGGAGCACCAGCTCAGCTCTGGCTGTGCCCAGATTTGGGCAAGACGTAACACCCTGACTGTGAACAGTGCAGAATGTGTGGTCTCTAGAGATCCTCTGAAACCTCCTCAGAAACATCAGTGCCAGCTCCAGCCTGGTTTTCTGTTCAGATCCTGCCCATCCAAATTCCCCCTTGCCCCACTCCATGCTATTCTGGACACGGCTCAGGCTGACACAACCCTGGCACATGGGTGATGCCACCAAAACACTCTGGGATCCTGCAATGCTATGAGCAGGGTGGAGGGGGAAGCATCCAATGGGGCAGACCTCTCACAGCTCTGCTGTCACCCCAGGAGAGCAGCAGCCAAGCTGGTAATAGCCTTGAGGGCAGCAGGGAGGGGGGGACACACCTGGAACAAGTAAAAAGAATATATCTTGTTATGGCTCTGTTTGCACTTGTCAGATCCCATCCAGCCCTCACTTGTGAAATAGCTTCCTTGGATATTGTGTCTGTCACCAATCTCAGTAGGAAAATTTTTCCAGCTGTTTTTGACTGTTGCTCTGACTTTAGCTCATGTGGGGTCAGAAGGTGCCGCCTTCTTTGTACAGCTGTGTCACCAACACAGCGCTTGTAGGACTGGGATTGGGCTAAACATTCCCTCAAAGTCATGGAATATCCCAAATCGGGAGGGACCCACAAGGATCATGGAGTCCAACCCCTGGCCCTGCACAGACACCCCAACAATCCCACCCTGTCCCTGAGAGCGTTGTCCAAATGCTGCTGGAGGTCTGGCAGCCTCAGGGCCATGACCATTCCCTGGGGAGCCTGGGCAGTGCCCAACCACTCTCCGGGGGAAGAACCTTTTCCTAATATCCATCTAAACCACTCCTAAAGCAGCTCCAGCCATTCCCTCAGGTGGTCCCAAGGGGTGAGTCCTTCCAGAGTCTCCCTGCTCAGCAGGAATCAACATTGTACTCCTGGATAACTCCTAGCACAAAGTATTTTGGAAATAAGCCTCTCCAGCTTGCAGCCCAGCTGTTCCCAGCCGACTGTCCCGGAGTCACTCACCAGAACATGTCCCAGGAGTCAATTCCTGACTGCTGAAGTACATTAAAAGAACTAAAAATAAAGAAATCTTCCCTACTATTTTCCAGCTCCAGCTGCTGGAGCTACCCAAGGAACGTGTTATTCCGTCTGTTGGGGGGTGGAATTTTCCCCATTAGAAGTCAGGGAGGCACTGAGAACTGGGTGCTTGGAACAGGGCGGGGGAAAGGGAGAACCATGGTGAGAGTAGGAGGCAGGGAAAAGGCGAGTCTGGGGACAGTCTCTCTGTTGCTGCCGGGGTGGCACCGGGTGAGGATCGGGACGGCTGTCGCTTGCTGCGGGGATAGTTCATCGCCAGCCTGAGAGACTGACCGGCCTCTGCTCGTGCTCTCCAGGGACTCCTGCCTCCTCTCTCTGTCCTGCCTCCTCTCTCTGTCCTGCCTGGAGCCGGGTCGCCGTTATCCCGCCCTCCCGCTGCTTCTCCGGCGCTGCTCTGGGCTCTGCACGCCCAGCCGGGATGCCCCACAGTTCCAGCTGCTGCCGCGGAGTTTCTGGGGCATCTCGCCCACCGGCCTGGGATTTTCTTCCCTGCTCATCCCTGCTGTTGCAGCCTGCTGCTCCTGAGAGTCCTGCTGGAGGCGCCGGGCCGGCTGCCCCGGGGTTTTCGTAGCGCGGCGTTTCTCCTCCATCTTCCCTCCCGCCTCGGCCCCGCCGCCATCACCGCGTGTTTGCCGAGCCCGCGCCGGAGCGCCCCCTGCAGCCGCGTGGGGAGCACCGCACCTGCCCTGCACATCGGGAGCTGCAGCGCCCCTGCCGGCTGTGCCCGGAACTGCACCGAAGGGAAAGTGCCGCCGCCGCAAGGCTCTCACTGGGTCTGGGTCTGTTTGGGGTTAACACCGCTGTTACTGCTGTGTGCTTGTTTTAGATAGATAGATAGATAGATGATAGATAGATAGATAGATAGATAGATAGATAGATAGATAGATAGATAGATAGATAGATAGATAGATAGATAGATAGATAGATAGATAGATAGATACACATATAAAGTGCCGCCGCCGCACGGCTCTCACTGGGTCTGGGTCTGTTTGGAGTTAACGCCAGAGCTGCTGTTGTTTGTTTGCTTTATTACACATATTAGTAAAGAACTGCTATTCCTATCCACACATCTCTGCCTGAGAGCCTCTTCATTTCACAATTCTAATAATCCAGAGGGATTCTAAGGGAGGCTTTGCTGCCTTTCCCTAGCAGACACTGCTTTGTAAACCAAGACACAGTCCCAGATGAGTTGGAGGGGGTATGTGAGATCACACAAGAGACAAAAAATCCCTAACATGGGAATCTATATTAAGATGTAATCCATGCACTTAAGAAAAAATAATGGTAACAAGCATTTTCCAATGCAGTGTCAGCCACAGGCCATAGAAAGAAACACTCCCAAAATAGCTCTCCTGCTGAAATGCAAACCAAAACAAGCTCTTTGGGGATAAGAGACTGCAACAGCTTTAAACCAAACTGAGTTGTCTCATCCCTGGATGAGTGTCCAAGACCAGGCCTGGTCTAGTGGAGGTGTCCCTGCCTATGAGAGGGGGATGGAACTGGATGGTCTTCAAGATCCCTTCCAACCCAAACCATTCCATGATTCTACAATTCTGTGTTTTTTCTTTCCCGCCCTCATTAATCATTGCTGGCACTAGTTATTTCCTTAATAGCTCACCCACATAAACCAGCTCACCTGGTTATACCTTCTGTTCACAGCAGCTTCACTTCCTCATTGTATCACAGCTGCTTTTCAGCAGAACATCTGGATTCAGGTCTCTGTTGTATCAGAGACCAGCTGGGTGACCCTGCACCCACCTATTGCTGTACCTCAGCTCCCCCAGCCATCAGCTCAAAAGCCCAATTCATCATGATTTTCAGGACCCTTCTAAATACTCCCAGATGCTCACACCAGTCAGCTCAGATGTGCCTCCCTCCATTGCCCAGGAGGTGTTGGGGCTCCTGTTTGCCGGTTTTATTGCTGATCAAAGTCAGCCCGAGCTATTTATAATTCCTGCTGCTCTCCTAGGCCTGGTAGAGGAAGTAAGAGCTGGAATGGGGTTTGGCTCACACACACCCAACGGCCGGAGCACTGAAAAACTGCCTGGCCAGGGAAGCTCTCAAGTTGGGAATAGCTGGGAAAAAGTCAACGTTCAACCAACTTCCTTGAGCCCTCCATTACCGAATTTTCTTTTGGAGAGGCTGAATAGTGGATTATATTGATTTTGCATGGAGCACCCTTCACCCTGCATTCTTTCCAATGGCTGCTTCTGGTTCTTCTGCCCAAAGAACTGCCCTAAAACTGCCCCAAAGGACTCCACAAACTGTTCCCAAGAACTGCCAGGATTGGAATTCAGAGCTTTGTTGTAGACCCAAAGGGAACACAAAGCCTAGCACTTCCACATAACCTGCCACTGACCTGGGTCCAGAGGGATTCAACTCTGAGAACATTTCATTTTGGGCATGCTTCTGACTTAAAGTTCATGACAACCTTGACCAGGCTTCTGTTGAGGTTTGCAGAGCATTTCTGTGAACTCTGAGAGCAGCAGAACAAAACCAGTGTCAGAGATCAAGGCCACAGATTTAAGAAGCTTCTAAAGCCTGGAATGTTGGCTCTCCCTGCTCCTGGCTTTGCTGACAGCTCTCTCATCCATCAAAAACACTGTGTGTGAAGCTGTGGGACTCCCAGGACCCCTGAGTGATGGCCAAGCCACCCCAGAAGTGCCAACACTTAAGAGGATTCCCCTGCTCTTCTCCATTGTGTTCCCCACTTGCGACTCCCCAGAACCATCTGCTCAACTGACAAGCCAGAACAAGCTCCCTCCCAACTGCCAGCACCAAACTCAGTTACCTGGAGGTAAGAAAAACTGAGAATGTTCTTCCTGCTTCATATTTACATAAAACCTCTTCCCCTGCACCCTCAGGAGGGCATGAGTGCTGCAACATGAGCTCCCACCACTGCAGCAGGTCTGTGGCACTGTCTGGATTTTTGATTCCTGACCAATGTCCACAGGAGCCCTGGGAACCAGCTAAGGGAGCCAAATCAAAGAGGATGTTTTAAAATGTGTTTGGGCTCATGACTGCACTCAGAAGGCAGGAAAAGGTGAGTTTTGAACTGAGCTGGGTGTTTGCAAAGAGCTTTGGGAGCCAGGGGTTATTGCTGTAAGGTAGAGGTGATACAATAAAGACCCAGCTGGTTCTTTTAGTGCTCCAAGACTAAGCAGCCAAAACACAGCTATTCATCCTTCAAACTCCAAATGACTGTGGATAACCCCTGCTCTCTCTCCATCTCAGGTTCTGAAGGCGCCTTCCTACAGCTGCTGCAGCACATTGTACAACAGCTTCTTTGGAGAGACAAGAACCAGTGACCCCCTTCACAGACAGAGCACGGGGATACGGAGACTTGCCCAGGATGAGCCTAAACATAACTCAGTAATCCTGGAGCTACTCCCACCTCTGAACAACACAGGAGAGAGATTCAGGAGTAACAGCTCTCATCTCCTGCCTTAATCCACAAAGCATCACAGAATCATTAAGGTTGGAAAAGACATCTAAGGTCACTGAATCCAACCTAATGCTCAAAGAAAGTCAAAAGCCACATTTCTGAGGCATTTAGCAGGTTTAGGGGAAATCACCTGTCTCAGAGTGGTAACCAAGGGTCACAGTGGTGGAATTGCTTGTCATTGTTTATATGAGCCACATGCCACAGCTGAGCCAGAGTAAGAATCAAGACAGCCACCCCAAATAGCAGCAGTTTCCCGTAGATCGCAGTCCAGTTCATGTTCTTGGCAAGAAAGGGGCTGGCACACACAAAGTACTGCTAGGAGCAATCCAACAGACCTCACCAACCAAGAGCTGATTGCCTCTCTCACCACAGCAAGCCCTGCAAGGGGCTCTGTTAACCCAATTTCACTGAGCCAAAAAGCACTTACAGCAATTTAATGATGGCAGTGATGTTCCCGATACTGCTGGCACCGCACCAGAACAGCACACAAATGTCCTAAGAGGAATCAGCTGCTCTCTCAAGAACTTGTATTAACAGGAAAACAGGCACAAATCCTGCCCTGGAGAAGCTGCAGTCTAATTTTCCCCTCGGGATCACTGCTTTTGGGAGCACATGGTGGATTCAGTGACAGCTGGGGAAAGATGGTGATGGTAAGGAACTGGGATATAAGTCTTTTCAATGACATAAACTCACTGACTTGCCCTGTCTCTTGCTCTCTTCTCCCACTGCTAGACCAGGGCCGATTTCTGGCTTCCATGAGTGGGAGGAAACAAAATCCATTCCCATGTGCCAGGAGCTCTGAAACCCGTGGGTGACACACGTTACATGGACAGCCCCCGTGTGGTTTAGTTACCCAGGACGTTTGCATCACTCTGCTCCCAGCCCAGCGTCCCTCGGAAACTCGGGAGCAGGTGGCAGCCGGGAAGAGTCTCTCAGCCCAAAGCCCTCACATGCATCGAAGCAAGAAGCTGCAGTGCCCAGGCTGAGCTGCTGCAGGGCGGTACGTACCCAGCCAGGGACGAGGAGGAGCAGGAACAGGGTCCGGGTCACTGTCCCCAAGTTGCCAGGCATCCCGAGTTCTGGGAAGGGCAGGGATCCAGGCTGCCGGCTACCCCGCCCCCCGCCACTCCTTTGGAGTTCCCCGTGTCTTTGGAGCAAGCTGTACATCAGTTTCTCTTTAAATATCCTCTGGAAGGGGCGGCCCCCGCGCTGAGTGACAGGCTGGAACCGAGCCCAAAAGGGTGCAACAAAAAATGCCCAAATTCCAGGGAACAGGAGTGGATTCCTGTGGCTTCGGCGGTTACGGGGCTGCCACCGCTGCCTGCAGCTTGGTTACTTTCCAGGTGGGTAAATCAAACCCCAGTAAAAGCAGGATTATTATTTTTTAATTTTTCCTCTTTCTACATCCGAATATGAAGCCTGCCACAGCTTTCCTGACACAGATCCCCTTTCCCTACCTACAACCGTTCCTTTTCGGCTGCAAGAGCTGAGGAGTGATTAAACAGAGATTTGTGGTGTTCAGAGTCTGAGCAGGAGGGAGGGATGGGTAGTTCGGTGCTGTCAGGTACCACGTCTGGCTGTGCATCACCTGTCAGCTCCGGGGAATGAAAGTTTCATGATTAGAACTCCTGCATGAGGAGCTGCATATTTTACAAGGCAATGAAAACCTCCTGGATGAAAGTTTTTCATAAAGGACAGCAGCTCCCCAAAGGCTTTGGGATGGATGCAGGATCTCACACATCTTTATCTTGGGTTATGATCCTTTCTGTTTGCTGCTGAAATACAGCACCAGGCTTGTGCACAGCCAGCATGGCAGACCTTTAGAACATGAAAGAGCTGGTTTTTGTGTTAAAGAGTCCTTTTGTTTATTCCCGAAGAGCAAGCGGAGCACTGCCACGGAAGGAGGAGGAGTGCAGCAGAGGGCACTCTTAGTCCTCGCTGGCCAGGGTGGGACAGAACAGTTAGGTACTGGACAGGAGCCTCTGTACGTATGGAGTGACTTGAGAAAGATGGAGCCGTTCCTTAGGGTCAGGGAGCTTTCCTGGGGAGAAGTGGTGCAAGAAGATGATACCTTCTTTGGGAAATACAAAGCCGGGCCAGGAGCCCAGGCACTGTGCAATGCAGCCCCAGCATAATCCCTGTCCCAACTGAGTGCTGGGAAACAGGGAAGACAGAAGATGAAACAAAAACACATGGAGTGTGTAGTGGGTTATTAAAATTCAGCCTCCTTCCTTCCTGCCTCCAAGGTAGGGCAGTTTAGCTGGGAATCAAGACCTGCAATTCATCCAGGTCCTTTCGGGTTCCTGTGCAACACCAGATCAGCCTCCACACTCCCTGTGTGTCCACTACTGGAAACAGAAAACTCTGATTCTTAATTAATTAGCATTTGGAAATCCCCTTGGGATCTGGGGCTGGAGAGAATTAGCACAGTGCAAACCACCCCAGATGCACCTTCTTCTCTTCCATGAGATGGGGGATTTCACAATCATGTCCATGACAGCCACCTCTGCTCGTGGCACACCAGAGGGTAATGTCTGTGCACAAAAGATTTCATGTTCTGGAGATGGCATAAACATCCACTGCCCTCAGGCACTTCAGAGCT
This sequence comes from Promerops cafer, assembly GCA_013398275.1. Lineage (NCBI taxonomy): Eukaryota > Metazoa > Chordata > Aves > Passeriformes > Nectariniidae > Promerops > Promerops cafer. The sequence continues at coordinate 23,585 of VZSE01000980.1, read as the reverse complement.
CCGGGCAGTCTGACTGGAGATACATTCCTTCTCCTTTTGGAGGGCCTGAACTATGTTGTCACCTAAAATTAGCTGCTCACATTTCCCAGGACATTCTCCTGCTGCTTGTAAATAAGACAGGGATAAAGTGCTGCACACTTCTGGTCTCATTTTTTCACATGGCAAGAATATAAACCCCAGCTGAATTCTGAGCCCTCCCGGGCCTCTGAAGATGGCATATTTGTGGCTTTTTAAAAGGACAGTGTGTAATGTGTTGCTCAATCCGTTCCTCCTTCTGCAAGAATAAGACATCCCCCTTTGTGCATCGATAGGACAAGGAGGAATGGCTTTAAGCTGTAGGAGGACAGGTTTAGATATTAGGAAGAAATCCTTCTCTGTGAGGCTGGTGAGGCCCTGGCACAGGTTGCCTAGAGAAGTTGGGGTTGCCCTATCCCTGAAAGCGTCCAAGACCAGGGTGTACGGGGCTTGGAGCACCCTGGGATAGTGGAAGGTGTCCCTGCCCATGGCAGGGAGTGGGACTGGATGAACTTAAAGTTCTCTTCGAACTCAAACCACTCCATGATTCTCTGATTCTATAAGAAGCAGCAGCTGCACCTCAAACCATGATCTTCCAAATTCTGCTCTACCATGAACCTGCTGTGTGACCTCGGATGAACTGTTCAGCCAAGATCCCAACATCACTCACTTGTCAGGCGTTCCATGGGGAATATTCAGCCCTAAGCCAGCATTATGACAGCTGATTAAGTTTTCAACCTACAACAAAAGTAGAGAATAATTCGATTATAAACCATCCTTTCCAAGCTTCTCATCATCATCCACCTGAATGCTTCCACCTTCCCCGGGCAGTAAAACATACCAAGTTCAGTCCTATTCATCCTTCAAGCCACCTCTTGGATTATAGGAGCAGGATGTGAAGAAGCATCAGCTGGAGATCCCTTGATTTTGGGAGCTCACTCCATCCACGGTCCAAGATTTTCATAGGGCACTGGAACAACCAAAACTACCCCTCATGCTAGAACTGAGCTGCTAACCCCGCTGGACATGCCAAGAGGTAGAAGAAGAACATGATGGTTGAGTGACTCAGAATGATCAAAGGCAGGAAACACCCAAGTTAGCACCAATTTTTATCTCTTCCTTTTGCCTGAGCTGCCTCAAGTGAAGGGATAAAGATGTCAACCCTGCTTAAAATCTCCCCCAAGCAAAGAATAGTGGGTGTTTAATACACCTTGTTACATTCTTCTGGGTTCAGTCACCATGCCCAACCAGCAGCTTCTCTGGATTTATAGTTATTTGAAAAGCAAATATTTAAATAATTGCTAAAATTCATGTCAGGCCAAAGAATAAAATGAAGGCAAGCGCACACAGTTTTTTTGCTCAGTGGTATCTCTCCCCATGGCCCTCTGCCTGCAGAAGCCAAAATAAAAGCTGCTACAAGCAGCGTGGTACAGAGGATTGTGCTCACCCAGTCCTCAGTGACTTCAGCACTGTCCCCTGTCCTAAAGCTGCTTGGCCACCCCCAGAGCACGCTGGTGGCCTCTGGAGCCTTGCTGCAGGTTTATGTTCTCACAACTGGTCAGTCCTGGCAAAAGTCACCGTTGGAGTGGATGACATGCCTTCGTTCCCATTTGGGACTCCTTCAGCCTGATGATACCAGATGATACCTCTTTTAACCTGATGACACCAAACATGAACTTGGCCCAGCAGAGATGGTGAGGTCCATCCAGCTCAGTGGTCGGAAACACAGGGGTTCTATTTCCTTGGTCATTACCCAGCCACTGCTGCCTGCTTGATGCATCCTGCTCCCACATTCAGGCTGGTCACAAGTGCCAGATCCAGGACCACGGAGGAGTCCTTTCCCTGCTTTTTGTTCCAGTCTGAGGATACAATGCAATTTTTAAGTTGGGCTGGGCCCTTTCACTTCTCCCCTGCTGGTACAGGGCTGGGGGACTCAAGTGCCACTGGTGGTTTCTCCATCTATGGTTTGTTGCTTGTAACAGAACAAAACCCACCAATGTCTCTCAAGGCTCTGTGTTTGCTGCAAGGCTGGGAAGGAGTTCTGCTGGTCCATTATGTCCCAGGGCAAGACAGATAAACAGCCCTGGATATTTTTGGGGCTCAACATGGTTCCCAGAGAATTAGCAGCTGAGAAGGGCTCTTCCAGACCCGAGTTTAAGTCCAGCGCTAATTCAGTGTGTCTAGAGGGGTATTTAGGGTCACATTCATGCCGTCTAATTGACAGAAAATTAATTAAGGCATCTCCATTTGTAGCCTAATCTCTCTAGGCTCCCTTTAATAAGTGGAGAAGAGCTTGCATTCCGGAACAGCCTTCTGAGATCACTGGCTCTGTTGTCCAAGTGCATCAGCTGTGGCACCATGTTAGTGGCTGTAAATTGTCAAAAGAAAGTGTCACAGAAATGCAGCACCAGAGCTCAGCAAAGGCTCAATGCTTCACCTTGTCTAACTCCAACCTGGGTGCAAAGGCTTCCCTTCTTATGGATGGAAAGGGCAGGAAAACAACCCCCTCCTCACTCCAGCACAGCCCTGGGATGAAATGCTGACTGCAGGGAAACACCTGCTGGCTTCAGCAGAGCTGGGATTCCCTCTGCCTAGTTTGCCAGATACACAGCGCCAGGACCACACTGCTGTGCCCGTAGCATAAGGCACATCAGGCAGGGGGCAAATTTTGTCCACGATTGCGGAGTTGACTTGTGAAATCCACAGTTATATTAGTTCTGGGAGAAACTACTGTATTTGAGGATTTATTGTGACATTGAAGTTTATCAAGGGATGTGACACTTGGGATGAGTGAGGTCACTGCTGATGTCCTTGTAAATATAATATATATATATATATATATATATATATATAAACAATCTTAACATCGTAAGTTCAGAAAGAGATGGTGCTCTGACAGAGCTGGCCAGCAAAAGCACATGTTCTCTTCTAGGAAAAAAAAATAAATGCCACTCTGAAGCCTGATCTTGGCAGGATGCAAACCTCAGGTCTGCAGTACCAGAGTTACAGCCCAGAGCCCCCAGGGGAAAGACACCAAACCCCAGTTATCAAAGCATGGGATCCTTGTTTCAGAACAGGTGAACAGTGAGAAACTCAGCACTCCCAAGGACATCCGTGCAACAAGACTGCGGTATGACAGCAGGTGATCCCCTGAGACCCTTAACAACTGCAAAATTTGGATGTTTAGATACAAGTGTGAGTCACCATCATGGCCAGGAGCATTTGTGCCAAGTCACAGGCTTGCACAGAACTGCAGGAGAACAAGCTCTGGGAGGAAACAGCTGCACCCACCTGTGAAACAGATGCTTCCTCAGGTTTTTCCACTTCTTAACTTACTGAATGCTTCATTATCCCGAAGGAAAACTGCAGGGAGGGAGGGCATGTTTAAGGTGGACTTGGACAGGATCATTTAAGGAGGCTGCCAGTGCCACAGGACTCCTCTGGAGCACAGCTCTGGTGTCTGTGACCGCTCTGTGTCTCGGGGTGTTCGGTCCTCAGCACCTGCACAGGCGAGGCACAGCAGGATGTGCTGGAGGTAACATTGCTTGGGAAAAAGAAGGGACAAAGGGACATCCTTCCAGTTATGGGCTATGAAACAACATTACTGGTTCTGCCTACAAATGCTGCATTTTCTCGTCCCATTTTATGGACACTGGGATATGCTACCTCCTGAAGAAGCTGCAACTCTGCCACAAGGACCAGGAGCCTCCTCTAGGGCCTGTGTCTACACAGCTCTATCCAAAAGGGTGCAAGGGGGAATTCTCTTCTGGATCCCATCCCTCCAAGGACCTCTAGCATCACCTAAGATCTCAGCCCTAAAATCCAGGACTCAGTTCTGACATAGTTCTGTAATTCACACCAGCTGCACATCTCAGGAGCCTCAACAGGCAGTAACATGTCCCTGAGCTCTGGCAGCCTGGGAGGAACTGGAGGGGTGGGTGGCCTCCCAGGACTTGTGTATAGATTTCATTAGGGGGCTGAGATTCCAACAGGAGCTTGCCCACACCTTTTCCATTCAGGTTTTGGAACAATTCCAGCTCATTACATGGAATTAGTGAATAATGTAAGTTGGAAGGACCCTCAGGTCACCTGGTCCTTCTGCAGCTCAACCCAGCCCTGAGGATAGAGAAGAGGGGTAGATTTCAGAGACCAGGAGAGATGAGCAGGTCAGTGGGGTCCCCAGCTCAGCCAGCTACTGCTCTGCCAGCCTTTCCTGTACATAGGAATCTCAGCACAGGAATCCTTGATTAGCTTCCAGCCCCCCTGAAACTAAGGGCGGGCACCTTTGGAGTGGCAGGGACTTCTTCCAGCTGAAGGGATTGTTAACCATGGAATGTAACACAGACACCTCCAAAATCAGCTGCAAACCTGGTGGTTAAAGAGGAGCATCTTCCTCCAAAGGACTGTTACAAAACTTAAAAATTATTTGGGAAATGTTAAGTGTGAGACTCACTTGCCTGTTCTTAATTCTTTTTGTTGTGGTTACAGACAGACATCTGTGAGGTTTCCCTCTTTTTTTTTTTTTTCTCTCATTTGTTTCCTTACTAATAGATATTTTTGAAGTTTCACATCACAAATGTTTAAGAAAAGATAAGTCCCAAGCTCCATAACGAGCCTTGTTTTAGGAATGATGGAATTTTACACACATTAATAAAGAAATTGGCTGTGGTTGGAGCCATCATTGCCTTCAGTCAGCTCAAACTCACAAAAGCTGAGTCTGACTCTCCTCCAGAGAGGACTCTCTTCCTGGCTCACTTTCCCAGAAACTTGTGTGGTGGTCGAAACCCCCTTGATATATTTAGAGGCGACAGTTTTATTAGTAGTAGTGGAAAGTTATTACAAATGCTGCATTTTTTTATACCATTTTATGTACAACAGTGTTACTGTTACAAACCTGCTTAAAACACTTCAAGTTCAGAACCTCTGTCTTCAGTACAGCTTTTGCCACACTGTCTTTTAAATTCCCAATCACTGTAAAGCAACCACTGACACACTACTCAAACTTTTACAGTTTGGGTGATTTGACTTCATATATGAAATAATAGATATTTTCAAATAAGTTTTCCAAAGCCTCAGTCTGTTATTTTTGCTGTTTTAAGGAAGTTATTTGAACCAATAATTTGCATCTCTGTATTTTAAATTGTTTCCCCCTCAGAAACATGATGTCATCTGGCAACAGAGGTGCACAAGATGGGTTTGAAGGCAGACTTTAGGTGAATAACAGTCACTTGGGTTTTTTCCAGCCTGATCCCTGCGATAGGGCATGAGTCAGGTAAAAGAAAAGCTGTAGCTCGTTCCATTTCTTGGCCGAGCAAATAGCCCCAAATCACCTTTACTCCAATGCCTCTTCATGCACAGTCATTTCACAATGTTCTCTCTGGTGTATTAGACTGGAAGCTGATGACCTGCCTGGCAGAGAAAGACAAGTCTGCAAGGTCAAGATGCTTTGTTTAAAAAGGAAGTTTTGGGTGATTTTCAGATTTTTACAAGATTGAGCCCAAGATGGCCTAACCCCACAAAATGGGATGGTGGAGATGAAAACTGTAGGGCTGGGCTGGTTCATGGACATTAGGCAAAAAGGCTTTTCCTGCCAGGGCAGCTGTTGGTCACTTGGCACTGAGCACCTTCAGACCCCACAGAAATGTTCCTGGCTCTGGCATTAATTGCTAGGGCTCTGTGTGTGTCCCCTGAAACATTCTGCCTGGACAGCGCAGCTACTGTTTTAGCTGTAGTGGAAAAGGTGGTATTCTCCTGGCAGGATTTGGGCTTTCCCCAGGGCATGGGAGGAGGTGAAGGCCTTTCTTCTGCCATTTCCTTGCAGAATGGAGAGGCAGCCAGGATCTGTCCCTGCTATTCCAGTCCCAGATAAATGAAATATTCATAAAAATGTTTGTATGAAAGGTGAGAGGATGGGTCGGGGCTCTACAGTGGTTGCATCATCCTTCCACATCCTTTACAGGAAGACATTCACTCCATAAATACCCTGGCCTGTGGCTGGGCCCGGAGCTCCTGCTGGGTTTGACAGGGTGTGCTCAGTGAGCAGCGTGTATTGGGAGGTGCACAAGTGGTTCTTCTCCCTTCCCAGAAGGAAGCTGCTCTGCGTTCCCCAGAGCCGGGGATCTCTGTGGCTCTCCACGGGCTGAATCACCGTTTCAAAACAGTGCTGGTGTGTTTCAGGAGGAAGAGAAGACAAAATCATCCATTGTCAGGGAATCTGGAGTTTCTTCATGGGTGTTACAGGAACCTGAGGTCGGGAGAGAGCTAAAAATCCTGGATCGGAGGTAGGACCCAGGAGGGCCACACCAGTTTACAGCAGTTGAACATCGGACCTCAATTCTCTTTTGGCACTCAGGGTGATTTTGGAAATAATTCTTAGCATATGTTTGCACTGCAGACCCCCAGCTACCTCCAGCTTAGCACTGGATCTCAATTGCTTCAGGCAGTTGGGACTGTTTTGATCAAGGTCCTGCTCTGCCTGAGGGCCCTGAGCCAGCAGAGAAGCTGCTGTCAGCATTCCCAAAGTTCAGCCCTCTCATGTTAGAGCATCCTGCTTTTCCACGTTCCCATGGGATACACATGGAGCTGCTGTGCCCGTGGCAGGAGGAATTCTCAGTTACACCGAAGCAGGAACTGGTCCCTCTGCCATTCCTGTGGCATTAATCCACACACTCCCTCCAAGGGCTCCTTCTTTGTTTACAAACTAAAGAAACACAAATTCTTGCATTACTGAGAATTTATGCTCAGCTCTGGGTCAAATTTTAAGAATCCTATGTTTTTCTTTCCAAGTAACAAATGTTTGTTTTGCTGAAGAAAAGGGGAGTGAACCCGTTCCACTCAAATGTGTGTAAATCAGGAGTAATTCCACTGAATCCCAAAGGCCAGGAGCAGGGAAAACCCAGCATGAAGAGTGTATCCTATCCATTTCCATGAGCATATGAAATCCACATTGCTCATTGCTTCTTTTACCCCCCATTGCTTTTGTTCTTTTCCCACCCTTACCCAGTCTCCCTGCTAGAAAGAATGTCATGACCAGGATGTCAGAGCAGTTATTACTGGATGTTTGGGTGTTTTAGTAAATGATGCTTAAGAACTGAAAAGGCTTCAGATGCTTGCCTCTGCTCTCATTCACACAACTATAAATTCCAAGTCACTCCACTTCCTTCACCAGACTCATGCCAGATGCAAGCAGAGGAACCAGATCAGCATCCAGCCTGGAGCTACTAAAAGCAATCTGGCCAATGGCATTTCTTAGGGAAAGGCTCTTCCAGCGATTAATGATAGATGGACAAACAATAGAGGGGCCTTGGGACACATTTCTCTAAGTCACAGCAATTTTCACTTAAGCATCTGGGAAGTTTTTAGCCCAAAACAAGAGAGAAAATTATTTACTGTGTTCAGATTACCCAGTTTATTTGTTTTTCTCTTTAAGAAGAAGCAGCCTAACTGGGAATATGAATGGAAAGATGCTGTTCACAACTTGGGCTTGACTTTGCCTGATCAAAAAGTCACTTGCGTTTAAGTCAACATGAGTCAGGAGAAAAGAATGGCTCCCACAGCCCCAGATCAGAAATTTAAGGATTCAGGTCCTTTAATATAACTGCTGCTGCTCTCGGGGGTACCAGAAGTGCAGGCAGAGTCAGAAGGGCTTTTCTAAATGAGGATCAGGTGTGGCTTTGAGATCCACCTGATAACATGAGACTTTTTTGCTGTTGTGTACAGTGAGGTGCAACTGCATTTTACTTTTGTTTCAGTGGGCCATTTGTAACCCTGGTGGGAGTTTGGGGTCTGATGAGCACTGATGGGAAAATGTCTTGCAGGAAAGGCCTTGTGATCCTCTCAAAGGAGGGCTAAGAAGCAGATTTCCATGCAGGATTTTTGTCTTTGCACACTCACCCAGGTTCTCACAACTGAGAAATGTTTGGCCAATGCTCTCAGGCACATGGTGGTGTTTTTGCAATTGTCCTGTGCAGGGCCAGGAGTTGGATCCATCCAACTCAGGGCATTCTATGATTTCATGAACTTCAACATCTCTTGCACACTTATCCTGACTAACTTAGGTTTGACACACAGTTAAGTCTCCTGTTTATGTCACTTCTAAAGTGAATTATAGATACTGGTGTTGATCCAAATTTACGGACAAAGTTATTTGATTCTTCAAATAGTTCCTAGATCCTGTTTATAAATTCTCGGTACTTTAGATCAGATGTGTCAGCAGGAACCAGGACACCTTTCCTTTTTCTGGTAGTGCAAAGCAGCCATTAACCCAGTTTAGCTGGCCAGTTAAAGTGGATTTACTGGTGCTTTGGACTTGAAGCTGCTCAGAGAGTCAGTGTGTATCAGTGAACACTTGTCTGCATGTGGTACATTTCAGATGGATCCTTACAAAAATGCATACTTTCCTCAGAGAGAGGTTTTTGACACTTTATGGTCTCTTCCTTCCATAAACATAGCTTGTTTTATTGAAAACAGCTAGATTTGCACCAGTGTCACAGAGATGATGTTCTGTGCTGGTCTTGTACTGACAATTACAGGTGTCAAAGAGGATCATTAAAGGACTGTTTCATCTGAAGGTATAAATTAGATGTGGGAAAATCCCTGCATTTTAGACACACACTCAGTCTTTTATATCAGAGTGTCTGGGCATGTTAAAATCTTTTTCACATGGCTTAGTGTTTCCTGGTGGACAGCCCCAGTGCAGCTGTTGGGCTCATTAGCTCTCAGACATGGAGAGTATTTGTGCTGGGAACAGTATTTATAACCTTCAGAGACGAAGCAGAGCCAAGAGATTTCAAAACAGTTTGTAATGGAGTGATAATTCTGCTCCCAGATATCCCACTGCAGAGTTTTCTAACCAGTTACTGGGATTACCAAGACAGCAGGGAATCCAAAGGAAAAAGTGTATTCTAGACTTTTGTCAAGGTTTGGTGCTGGCCTAATGCCAGTGCCCCCATGAAAATGTATTTTCTTTAACTAACTGCTGTGAGATGTGACCAGGAACAGAGCAGAGCAGGCTTAAACTTAGAAAAGGAGAGAAAAACAAAAACTTTATTAAACTACAAACTAAAATCAAAAACACACAGGAAACAGAATGAAAACTTTTTAAACTATTCCTCCTCCTCCCACCAAATTTCACCAAAGCACAGTGAGACAAAAAAATCGTGGAGTCCTGATCAAGTTACCTTCACTCAAGTAATCAATTCTCAGTCCATCAGGGGAGAGAGGAGTCTCTCTTGTACCACAGTCCTCCCCACAAAACAGGGTTGAAACTCCCCATGTTTCTTTGTCACACATGGCACTGCCCGGAGAAAATCTGCCATCGTGACATCCTCCTTCCATGTACAGTGCTCTCACCACCGTCCATGGACCGAAACTG
>VZSE01000980.1:0-13901 GCA_013398275.1 Promerops cafer | reverse complement strand
CCCCGCCGCCTCCTCTGCCGGCACAGGCTCACTCGCTCTCTCTTCTGGGGTTGGGAGGGGGGAACAGTGTTTTCTCCACCCCTCGGTCCTGCAGGAGCTGGCCCGGTTCCATTTCCTTCCACCCTGTCTCTCTCTCCGGGGCTCCGGCCTACCTCAGCCTGGGCCTCCATGGCTCCCCTCCCCCACCCAGCCATGTGGCCGGGCGGGGAAGAGACGGTGCCGCTCCCTGGGCTACCACGGGCGAAAGAGAGCGAACTCTGGGAAATCTCTGCTTTTAACCCTGTGTGTCTTCAGAGGTGACTCACATCTTCAGTGGTCACACCAGGTGTCAATATTCAAACCTGACCACTGATTGGTTTGACTAAAACTTCCCAAAAAACTCACTTCCTCTCAAACCGAGACAACTTTGTAGGCCAATCTTGCTTTTGGTAAGGGTAAAGAAAGAATTAGTTCATTGAAGTGACAGTTCTGTGGTGTTTCCTGGCCAAGGCAAGATAAGAAAGTTCCCATTCCTCTTTAATGAGAAGGAAGTTTGTGCAGAGAGAGAGTGAGGATGGACTGTTTCTAGTCCCCCCCTCCCCTCTTTTATGGAAAGAGTTTAGGGAAGGTTCATGTGGGGGTTTCTAAAAGGTTTAAGTGCTGCAGGGTTCCATAGAATTATAGAGTGTCCCAACTTGGAAGGGACCCCCAGGGATCACTGAGTCCAACACCTGGCCCTGCGAAGACACCCCAACAATCCCACCCTGTACCTGAGAGTGTTGTCCAAACACTCCTGGAGTTGTGGCAGCCTCAGGGCCATGACCATTCCCTGGGGAGCCTGGTCAGTGCCCCAGCACTCTCTGGGGCAAGAACCTTTTCCTGATATCCAGCCTCTTGGAGCCACTTAAGCCATTCAGGTCTTATCAATACTAACCTACAAAACAAGACAGTGAAGAGAGGGATTTCCTGCAGAACCACTTCCATATATTGCCCTGCCTTCTTTAAGATCTAGGTATTTCAAACCTTATGGCCCAAAGGAAAACTGGTTTCATATAAACAAATAAATATCTATTTGGAGATCTCCTGGCAAATTTTACAGTATCACAGGGTTTCTTAGGAAGTTTTTCAGTGCTTGAGAGAACATATTTTCTTTCCCTGCAGAAAAGCTGCAGCTACTTGACATTCCACTGCTCCTGGGGCAGTTCCTGCTGCGCTAACACCATAGCTCTGAATGAGGGATTGCTGTGACCAGCACTATCCAAATAAAGGGAGCCTCCAGGATTTCCCAGAAATATTAAATGGTCACTTTCAGGAATGAGAAGACTCAGAAGATAAAATAACTATGCTACAGTGAATCAGGTACAGTCACTTCCATGAGATAATTCCCACTGAAGATTCCTAGCTTGATTTCCAATCACATTAAACAGTCCGGTCACTTCTTCTTGGCCTTACACATTTTCTTTTTGGTGCTTCCTGACATGTTAACTACACATGTGAGTTTTTAATTCAATTGTAACTTCTCAGGATTAGCAGGAAGGGGATCAGATGGGAACAATCCGCTACTACTTCATCAGGAGGGATGTGAGTTGCACTGAGTCTGGGACTAGAAGCCATGATTAGTTACAAAATAGACAGGTTATAAATTCCAACGAGGGATGCTGGAAAAGCCTCAAGGAGGAATAAAACAAGCAGAAGAGAAAAGTCTGTTTTGAGAAAGAGATGGATCCAGCTTGTTGTGTTTGTGGAACTCGTGTATGGGTCTGTATATTTTCACATGAGCACCTGTCCAAGATTCATTCCCTCCTTCTAGATGCCCCATCCATAGGAAATGTCCATGCACACACAAATTCACAGCTCCATGAAAAATGCTTTGCTGTGTCCCTGGGATGCCCCTAAAACATAAAAGAAGATTTCAGAGCATGGCTAGAAAATCTTGTCACTTCCCAGAGTGGTCTGTAGTGTTTAGGTGTAACAGGAATGATATGGTTGCTTTCCATAGTCCTGCTGAGAATTATATTCCAGGATTTTTATAGGTTTAGGCTTTGCTTAGCAGGTTCATTCTTACCATGGGACAGTCAATTGGCTGCATTGGATGTGGACAGATCTGAAAGAAGTTTCCATATTCACATTGGGAGAAAATAACACCATGCCCTTAAATTGGAGACTCTGACAGTTATTCCCACTTTCTGCCTCATTTTGATTTCTCTGAAAGTAAGGAAGTCCATGAATCCAAGGAAACAAGTATTTATTTCCTATCTACATGCCATGAGACTTGATAGCAATGTGCAGAAAGGAACAGGAAGGGAGCACCTAACACAGCACAGCCTGACCTGACTCCTCCTTTCACTCCTTGAATCCTGAATTCCCTGCTCCTCTCACATACTGGAGCCACGCTCAGTTCTTCAGTCCCACCCTTCCTAGCCCCAGCCACCCTCCCACAGCTATCCCTGTGCCTGGACACAAGTCACCTCATAACAATGTCCTGCTTTCAGATGGGATAGAGTTAATTTCTCCACAACACAGAGCCAAAAAGCTGAGCTCACAATGTGGCAAAATGAGAGAAAAGCATTAAAAGTGAGAGAGGCCAAGCCTGGTCCAGTGTCACCTTGATCATACCCAGCCTCTTCATCTCTTCGCAGCATTTCTCATTTTCACTGGTGGAAAAAAAAAATGGTCTTGTAACAAGCTGAGCTTTTGGTAAGCCCCTGCTCATCTTTGAGGATGTAAATAATTAGAACAATATTGAACATGTACCTATTCTGAACACAGTCCCTTCCAGTTTCACCTTGCAAAGTTTAAAAGCCTGGCCAAGAATCCCCAAGGAAGCAGCTGCCTACCCCTGACCTTACCACACACAGAAGGATCTCCAGTGCAAAGGAGGAACTTGCTGGAGGCCACAGAGCCTGGGCATGGCCAAGCCAGGAGCACAGGGCAGCTCTGCTCAGTCTGCTGTGTTTTCATTGGCGTGGACAGGACAGAGATGCCCGGGATTTCAGAGAACAGAGGGCCCTCTCTGAGCTGCCGTGTACTGCCATGTGTTTCCCTGCTGTCAGTGATTATCCATGGGGTTCCCAACAAGGACCTTCAGTCACTGACATCTGCTGCAGTGTTTCTAAAGGGGACTGAGGACAAGCTGTTTTTAGCTTTTTGTTTATTTGAACAAGTTCATCGCTTGCCAGAAAAGCTCCCCTCCAAACCCCCCACGCTCTCCTGAGCCAGAAGGCAAGGCCCTTCCATCCCACACAGGCTGCTCTGACCAGCCAGCTCCTCAGGAGGCTGTTCCTCCCTTCTCCCAGCTCCTAAAAGCAGCGCTGAGCTCAGACAAGAGATTTCACCCACCATCTGGGCTGGGGAACACCAGGGTGGCTGTCCCAAAGCCTGGCAAACCCAGCATCCTGCTCCCAGCAGGAACCACCTGCCCATAGCATTATCAGAGAGGTGCCACATCCCCTTCCCCAGATGGGATCTTGCTGGCCACGCAAGGCCTGATGCAGCAAATAGAAAAGGGTTTGTTTTCCACGCAGCCAACTGAGTTCCTGCTGTGTCCCAGTTGTGTCCCAAAACTCCTAGATATGGGTTTCAGATAGAGACAAGGTGATGTGCTCAGAGCTGAACGAGCTCTGGAGATTCCATGTGGACCAGAGAGCAAAGACATGAATTCAAAGATGTTGCAGGATATTGGAAAAGCCCTAGAACAAGATCTGCTCAAGAGGTGGATATTCAATACAGATCACACAGGACCTGTTCTGTCCTGAACTGTGAGATCACTGTTGTCACTCAGAGGCACTTCCAGGGCAGGGTGGAATAGCGTGCTGGGCTGCCAGCCCTGTTCAGAATCTGTGACAAGATCCAGCTCGCCTTCCACATGGGAGAGTAGGATAAGGCTGAGGTAGAAATCAAGGGGAGCATACAACACTGAGTCTTTTTCACTCTGCTCCAAAGCTGCTCTGGTGCTCTTTGGTCTTCACTTCATTGCTGCAGTTACCAGCAAAGAAATTTGTTAAACAGCAATGGAGAAAATGTAGCTCTGTGAAAAAACTCAAATGGTCGTTTCATGGGTCTCAAGGAAACTCAAGAGCCTTGTTTTCCTCTCATCTGCTCACCAGTTTAAAGGGGATGCATTTACCCCCACAACTAAACTCTTCTAAGTCAGAGGTTTAGCTCAAAGAACAGCCTATTTTGGAGATTTAGGGATGTCTTGAGGTGCTAAAGGTGACATCCAAACGTCTCCAACTCATTGAGCGTTTGCAGTATTTGTGCAGTAATCCATAATTAGGGAGCACTGCTTTGCCCACACTCCATATGAGAAGGCTGGCTGCTGTTACATGTATTCCAGGAATGTTTACAGTTCTAAGCCTTGTCACATTGGGTGGGACCTTAACTGCTATCAACACTTAACCGGGGATAAGCAACCAACAGATGGATCCAACATCTGACCCCTATGGATCACATGCCAGAGGATTTGGTGCTGCCAGTTCATTTCCAGTGACTTCCCAGTCAGTCTCAGTGACTACGGCATCGAGGCTGCCAGGCCAGGGCAGGCTCCGGGGCTGTCAGGTTGACACAGCTGGTGAGAGTGAAGCAAAGGTCAGCAGCAACTTCAGGGGAAAGGAAACCTTGTTAGGGGTTGAGTTTGGTCCCAGGAGGGAGGTAGAGTTGCTCTCTCAGGCATTATGGAATCAACAAAAAGAGGGATCCAGCCTGATCACAAGGAAAGAATGTCTCTGATCTCCCCTTCCCAAGTGCTATGACCCCACACAGAGAGAGGGAGGGTGAGCAAAGCCAGAGCACAGCCCAGGCACCCCATGGAGGGAACTGTGGGGGCTCCAGACCAAGAGAGCAGCCCCAGATTTGTTCACATCCTTCAGGGATACCTGACTCTGCACTGGAAGCCAGAGCACTTTGTTTTCAGGACAGCCGTTCAGAGCTCGTGCTCTGCTGTGGCTGTTCTGCGTGACAAACACAAAGCCTACAGTAAGTGAAATTACATGTTGGGCTTGTTTTTTAAAGCATTAACATTTATGGAAAACTAGGAACTCATACCAGTTTGGGCTAAATCTGAACAACAGAGAAAATAAATCAGACTGGGCTTTGTGCACATACTTTTCTATGAAGAAAGTTGTTTACAATACATATTACACTCCAGAATACATCTGCGATAAACAAAGTTGAACTTTTAATCTTCTCAGTCCTTCTTCTTGTGAAAAAAGTCCTTTTCAAGAGAGAACCAGCCCACCATCTATTCACTCCACCTTGTTTAACTCCTTGTGAGGATCAGTGCAAACATCATGGAGGACAGAATGCTCCCCATCCTGCACCTTACTTGGCTGCATGAATGTTTCTCAACACTCCTTCCCTTGCTTTGCTAGGCAAAATAACACCTTTCTCTGAAGGCAGCAGAGCAGCTTGCCTGTGTGCCAGCTCCAGATCCCTTCTGGCAGGCACCAAGCACCAGCAACTACAGCAGGAAGCGAGAGAAGATGGAATCATTAGTTTGCAGGAAGGGCTTAACACTTTTAAAACCAGAACTTCTCTTCCTTGTGTCTGAATCCTTTTACTGCAGAGGTTTTATGAGAACACCTTTTTAAGGTCCTCAGTAGCCACCAAAATGTCACCTGTTGGACCATCAGATACATCCGATATTCCACCCTGGATAATGACCAGTTCCTTTCCTAAATTAGCACACAGAGAGGTGCCATTTAAAGAATGAAAAGTCGCACACTAATTTTTGAACTTGCAGGACTTAGAAAGTCACACTCCTGAAATGTAGGGAACCCAGTATTTTCCAATCCCTACATCACTTTTTTTTTTGCCTGCAAACCCAGAGGCAGCCTCAGAGCTTGCTGGCCATGGCAGAGCTTTTATACCCAACAAACACCAGCACTTTCTACCCAGTGACCAAACACCAAAGACATAAACGGTCTCTGACACAAACACCAAACCACACACAAATGCCTTGCAGCCAGAACTCATTTTGAGGTTCTCGTGTCCCAAAGAGGAGAACAAGGAAGCTCCTTTTAGTCTGGCTCAGCCTTCAGTCACACAAACTCCTATTTCCACTCCTTGTCACCTTCTCACTGTCTCCACAACTTTTTTTCTGCAGCTGAAATATGGATTAGGGAACTGACCTGAAATAAAAATAACCTAACAGAATGAAAAAAAAAAAAACAAAAACAAAGGGGATTTTGACCTGTTTTTCTTTTGGAATTGAGATAAATCCAAAAGCTAGGCCATCGCATGGCCACGTAAATGGTACAACAGGATGAGAGAGGGGAACAGTGGTGGTGCAGAAGGGAGCAGTCACAGAAAGGGGAATTTGACTGGCTTCTGGAACAATCAGCCATAGCAAGGAGAATATGGCTGAGTTCTGGAAAAATCAGCCACAACAAGGAGAGCGTGACTGTGGTTCTGGAAATGCACTGCTGCTGTAAAGAAATACTTGTAAAACCCAATCCTGCCCCAGTTTGGGGCTATTTGTTTTTCACTGGAGACTGGAGAGCCTGTCCACTGCTGACTGAGAGCCTGCCACACAGACAAATCCCACTTGGCTGCCCATTAACGACAAGGGATTGTTGTCCTGCAGGACCACAACATTCTTGGGTCTGTCTCTGATACTTTGAATAAAAACAACCCGAAAATCTCAATTTAGTAACTTGGTTGACAGAAGAAGAAAAACACAAACCTGTTAATGCAACCAGTGCTATTAATAACCTTTAAAAACCCAGGCTAAAAGCTGGATAAAGCCCACAGGAAGGCGAGAGATGAGCTCCAGGTCTTTGTGGCTCTGGAGAATTTCCTGTCTTGTCAGCGCACGTTTCCTCTGATCCGGGGAGGGAGGGATGGTGTCCAAGGCCATTCCTTTCTCTCACCAACCATGACATTGGCTGGAGGAAGGGGTGGCTGAGCAGTTTTAATGCTGACAGATGGTGACTTAGGAATTGAATGACTAGGAGAGATGAACCAAGCTGGATTCAGGGCCTTGGGGATACTGGGGTAACTCCAGTGAGGATGTGCAGCTTAACTCTGCTCCTTTCCTGAGGGAGCTGTTCCAGCAGGACCCGTCTGCACCCACCAGGGACCATCCATTGCATGAGCGACCTGGGCTGACCATTCCCCACCTGCCTCTGAAGAGCCACAGTGGAACTGCAGGGGTCACACCTCACTGCTTGCAGAGGGGAAATCCTGTGGAATGGGCCAAAGCAAACAGCAGGATCCCAGTGGGAGGGAGTCTTGTGATCCTTCTGTTTTCATGGTCCAGGGAGAAAACACTCCCATCATGTTCTTTTCACCAGCAGACAGACCTCTGGAAATCAGATCCTTTCCAATTAGATGGCCACACGTGGATTTAGGAATCTGGCTGGTAAATGTTTAGTGCTGGGTTTTTCAAAAGCAGATAAAGCATGTCCTTGTTCAAAGTCCCATCCTCCAGCAGTAAGGAACACAAGGTCCTGTGGCAATGTTCCTTAATTAGTGTGTGCACTTTGTGAGGTAGGATTCTTTTCTTAGCCCTATTTTATGGCTGGGAAAGCCAAGGTACAAACGAGGCAGCATTTCCCAAGGCTCCATTGTGTGCTAGTGCCCAAGCCAGAAACAGACCCTACTGCTTCTGACTCCCTGTTCCTGCTCTAATTACCAGAAAATTCCTCTCCTCTATGGCACAGCCAACTGGTTCCGATAATAAATCCAAGCCATTGCAAAGATCAAGTCCATTTTTTCACTGCTTAACCCAAAAAACCATTTAATTTTCAAAACACAGGTTTGGCTTTTCACCAGAGAAAGGATTTGTTTTTCATTATTCATCTGGGTTTTGATTTTTTCCCTCTCTCTCTCTCTTTTTAAAAGCAAAACATTCAATCACTCTGTTCAATATAGGGTTCCTAGGCCAGGAGCACTGAAACTATCGTTACCCTATAAATCTTCATTATCATTACTATAAATACACTTTTGTATTTTTAATTTTGTTATTTTTATGACTAAAAATGGCACCGTTAGCAAATCTCAAAATGCTGTCCAGAATTAAGAACTCTGAATCAAGTCCTGTAGTCCTGACTTCTGAGAAGAAACACTTTTTAAAAAAAATTGTAGCATTCCTTGGTTTATGGCCAAAGCAACAACATTGACCTATAGCTTTCCAGCACTGCTTTAATTATGCCAGTCTGTGGTGGTAAAAATATTATTATTTACTTAGACACAGTCAAATTGTTGTAATGGTATCTTATGTTACCTATTCCTATATGGGAATATGACAAATCAGGATTAAAAAAATATTTTTAAACTGTGCCCACTCAGTGGGCTGTGTCAGAACAAAAGATTTGTGAAGGAGCTTTAATGTTAACAGGTACTTCTAGCACATACAGTAATCACTGCTGGGCTAAAAATGAATAGAAATGCACAAAAAAATGACATTTCTCCTTTTATAAAAATGGCAGAATATTACTTCTAGCTTTTCTTTTTACATATTTGTTTTCTTAACCTGGAAATTCAGATTCCGTGGAGGCTGGAAGATTCTCAGACAAGTAGAAAGTAACTGAAAATAGTTTTATTACCAAGTTTATGAGTGTAAAGACTGATCTGTTGAAAGGAGAAGCAAATGTTAACTAGATCCTTAAATTCTGTTTTTCATTCCTCATTCAGCACAAATGAGTAACTAACTTTGCAGAGAAAGGATGCTTTTGTTAAAGAACTGAATCACACCAGACTCCCATTAAATCCCACCTCATCCAAGAACCATTAACTCACTATAAATAGGAGAACTGGGGCATTAAAATGACTGAATCCATTTTGGATTGATCTTTTATCTCTGCTCCCCTCTTGAACTTCATCCCATCAGATGGGCTTGGACACAGTTAATTTTTCAGTACAACAACAGGCAGCAAGGGAAGCAGGAACATTAAACTAGGTGCTTTCATGGGTGTTTTTGTTGTGTTTCCTCAGGTCCAGAGCCCTGTGCTGAGCAGGCAGGTGTAACTCTGAAAGCAACACCACTCCATGGAAAACCCAGGAGCTTTGGGGCTTCCAAACAATCAAAAGCAGTCAGGGAGATCAAAGTTCTTCACCCTGGGCCAGCTGCAGCACTGGTGGCCCCATTAACCTCCCTGCCACACAAAAGAAGCAAATTATTATCTTTTTCTGGATGCCTTTGATATGGACACTAACTCTTTTTCCATCAAAGCCAAAGAATACCTGGAAAACTACTTCAGAGGATTTGAAATTATCTCAATATATCTTCAATACAAAGAACACTGAAATAAGAGAAAATAGACTGAAATTTAAAAATCAAAAATCCCACACCTTTGTTGAAAAGCCCAAGCCTCTGAAAACCTGTAGAGCTTTTAGCCTGAAAAGAAAGGGGATTTCTACCTTCCTGTCAGTTTTTCAGCATTCACTAAAACAAGAGCGAGATTAAGAAAAACTGTCCCACTGTATTCCTGTCCCAGAGCCTGATGAAAACTTTGCAAGCAGAAATAAGGAAAGTACAATTTACTTCTGGAACCCCCAACCAAAGAGTTCAGACAGCAAGGCTTTATCCTCTTTAAACTTTAGAGAAAAGTTTTCAAGATTCCCACCCCGATTCCCTGATCTATGTTTGTTGGAATCAAAGAAGCAATGTAAATGTTAGACTGATTTCTCTGATTTTATTTTTTCAGTGACAAACCACCTCTAAGAAAGCAGCTCTTGGTAAACTGGACTGTTGGCAATCAAGAAAATATTCAAGTGTGTCTCTGTTCACTGAAATAATCCTTTCAGCTGGCCTTTTTGAAACAGAACATTCTCCCACTGGCCCGCAAAATGGGTACTGCTCCATCAAATCCAGAGAATTTCAGGGATTTGTTGCATTTGCTCTGCCCAGATAATCTTAGATCAGCCTTACAGACTTAATATACCCTGCAGTGTGCAAAACCCACAGGTATTCTATCCTGGAAGAGGTGTGGGTATCATCTTATCTCTCCTCCCTTCATCATTCCTTAGGACTGATTGGGTTTTTTTTTAATTTAAGGGTTAAATCCTTAGAAAATTCCATTGAGATCATCTATCCAGTAACTGTAACTGTAATGGTCTTGTTCACAGAAATGGGTAGGTTGGGAATTTATTCTGGTTTATTCTGTGTAGTCAGTTCCAGTGCTACATTTTAAAAGTGAAAATTCCCTGAGTCCATGGGAGATTTGCAGATGGCACTGGACATTTCTGCAAGCCAGATCCTTGTGCGCAATTATACCTCTCACACCCATTCAAATTCCCTGCTTCCCAGTGCCACTGAATCTCATCCCAAGCTCAGAGGAGCAATCTTTCCTCCCTCAAAGTCATGATCCAGTTCCCACATGTATTACCTAGCACATGGACACCATATTCAGGGGGTTTGCTATGGTAAACAATGCACAAAAACTCCCATGTGAAGCCTCCTGTCTAATAAGGGAAAACCTGAAAAAACTTCCTTGAAACTTCCTTGTTTTGCTGGAAGTTCAGCACCTCCCCATCCTTTCTACAGCTGTCAGAGAACAGATTCAGCCTCTTACCTTTCACCACTGGACGACTGTCCTTAGCAAATCCTACCCTTCGTCTTTGATTTCTGGATTAAATAAATCCAGTTCCTCCAGCTTCCTCCATAGCACCAGAGTTTTAGACCTCTGGTTGTTCTTTTGGGTCTCCTTTGTTCTCCAGTATGTCCTTCTCTCCCTCAGTGCACCAAGGACTCCCAGAATGGCACAATTAATCACCCTGTGCCTCATATGACTTTCCTGCTAATACATGCTAGGATAAAAAGTCTTTAAGTACCAACTGCTAAATTTTGGTCCCCTAAAACCTCCACATCAGTCTCTGCTGTGTCACCACTGAGCAAACTCCCATTCCTACAAATCCACTCTGGTTTTCTTTGCTTGTCCAGGAGAACCTGATCTACCTGTTCCAGACTTACAGGAAGAAATGAACCAAAAATATATATTAATTCAACTGCACAAGCTTTTGGAGAGACAAGAGAGATGAGGGATAGGTCTCTGAGGAGCTTTCTTGGTGTATCTCCAGCACCATCTGGGCAAGGATAGATTTTTAACTGCTCCAGAAACTCAGCCATGAGTCCCTCAAATGTAATTTTTCTGATCGGTGACCATTTGTGGGGTCGTGCAAGACCTTTCCAGCCATCTCCACTTGATGCTGTGTTTCCAGCTCAGTTTTAAGGCTGCAGGTAGAGCCAAACATCACATAACAGGGACCAGACCACCACATGCTTCTGCTCTGCCACCCCATGCTCAGCTTTGCCATGACCTCATGACATGGGTGCCACACTCTACACAAGTCCAGATTTTAACTTACAGAGTGCAAAATACACACAGTCAGTGAAGAAAAAACTGAACACTCCACACACTGCTTGGAGCTTGGTCAAACTGGAATGCAGAGAAGAAGGTGCTTTTAACTGCATTTTACAGAAGGGATTAAGAGAAAAGAGCCCTGATTTAGCCCCTTACCTCCAGCCAACTCAGAAGCCTAAAGTGAAGAGCAGCCCTTCTCCACACATCCTGCACTGCTACACACATACATGCACAGACACACACACACACAGAGAGGTGCCTACCTGAGTGTCAAGGGTGCAGCAGAGACTGTGTGCCAGCTCCTGCAGTGAAAACTGATCAGCTGGTACTGCCATCCTTCAGCTGTGCTGTTTTCAGCACAGATGCCCTGATGAATCCACTGTCTCAGCCTCCAGCTCTCCCTCCTTCTCTGCCAGCCTTGCACTGTGCCTTCCCCTGTGCTAGCTCCGTGCAAACAAGGTATTTGCATGACCTTCTGGGTTTTCTGTTGCCTTAGAATCAATTTGAACAGACTGGCGCTTGTTTTCAGCAACATCAGAACTGCTGTACTGGGCCATTAGCTGAACGCTTTGGGATGTTCACTGGTGGGATGGAAAAGCTCATTTATGTACTTTATCTTAAAACATCATTATCACAAGATCCCGAAGCTGACTGTGTATGGACTACAAACATCTCGACAGATATCCCAAGCACTACTCACAATCAAATATCCAGACCCAGGATTAAGTCTGTTCCGTGGGATCCTTATGGAGGATGTAAACAAACAAGCCCTGCCAGCTAGTAAATTATTCCTGTGAACACCCAGAACACTCTTATTTGACCAACTGACCTTTCCATAAATTCTCTGAGGGTGAATTCCCTGCATTATCAAGGAAGAAAACAAGAAAAAGCCCTCTTTTTGACACTATTCCTGGTCAATTATATCCATAATCTGAGATGGCCCTTGCTGAATCCTGGTGAGACACAGCAGTCTATGATTTGATCCCTGTGGAGGACAGATGAGGTCTCCAAAGAATTCCCTCTGAGGAGTGAGTAAGGACATCCCTCAGTGAAGATATGAAGAGGACAGAAACTTCGGAGGAATAGGGATTGACTGATGGTGTGGGAATAGGAATCCAAAACCAGCAAGGGCAGAACATGTGCTCCTAGATGGCAAAACTGACAGCCCTGGGAATAAATTCCTCTGGCCCCACTTACTCATGGATGCGCTCAGCTATTCCCCACACTGAATTCCTTGTGTTGTTGCTCACCATCATCCCACTCACAAGCCACTGCAGCTGGAAATACATTCTTTTAAAGCAAAAAGAATGGACTGTCCTTGTCCTTCGATCTTGGCTTTGTCAGGGGATCTCACAAAACCCACAGATAAATATGAACATAAGACTGTCACATAAATGACTGCACTTAAATAGGAGGCAAGAGAGGACATCAAGTCTCTCCCACTACACCTTGATTACATACAAGAGACTGGGTCTGGATAAGAAAGCTAGCAGGCACAAACGTATCAATGAGCTTTCACTACAACATCTTTCAAAAATACTACTGACAGCTAGAAATCAATCAGAAGTTGTTTTTACTTGCTGTGAGATCATGACAGGAACAGCAAATCATCAATAAATAAATAAGAATGCCAAGTCTACAATAATTTGTAAATTCTGCATTGAAAAAGACCACAGATCTCTACATCACTTTAAGCTCCATTATCTTCATCATGGAAAAAATGGATTTGATCAAATTCTAAGACATACCATCTCATGCAATAGTGGAAAACAGATTTCACGGCATATTTTCTTCTGGATTACTTCAATTACTTTCAGAATCTCAGAAGCTATTCCAAACTCAAAGTTTTGCTTTATGTTTGGTTTTGTTTTATTTTATTTATCATTTCAGTGATCCCTGGCCAAATTAATCCCTTATCTCAGTCCACTGCACGCAGTTGCCTAAGACAAAGGACTGACTTGCACCTGCAAGACTAACAAAGGGAAGGTTCTAACACAGTAACAACCAGTACTGAGGGCACAAAACCCATTTAAGTCAGTTTCAAATTCAAGCTAAAACCAGCAATTTTAAAAAACCATTAATTTTAGAAGTTGAAACCAGTCAGGGCCTCCTCGCAGGAGGTACTGAGTGACCCTCAACACCAATCAAAGTTACCAAACGTTGAAAGAGCTCTGAAGCCTCCAGGACTGGGGCCTCCAACAGGCTACAGCTCCCAGAGACCAAGTAAAAGTGGGCTCAGGGATCACCCCGCCAGTGGATTCCAGTAAACACTAGTTGGAATTTACTCAGCAGTTTTCAGGACCAAGTTCCTAGATCCAGAAATACCTGCTGTCCCAGCAAAGGGAACAAGGGACACATATGTTTTGGCTGCTAACTGCTGACACCCACACTCAGGACAGAGGAATGCCCACATCTTCCTTCCATGGCCTCTTTGCCAGTTCATAAAGTTTTAAAGGAGAATAAACACTTTCTTCACATAATAACATGCTCCTGGCACTGTTTTTGCTCTGTCACAAGGTAAAGTGCATAAACAACAGTAACTTCAGATACAACACTGAATATAAACTTCTTGTCTTCTCCTGGTCCAACACAATCACATTGTGAGAAACAACGCTCACT
>VZSE01000979.1:1985739-2155845 GCA_013398275.1 Promerops cafer | reverse complement strand
CGGGCTGGCTGGTCGGCCGGGGCTGGGGGAGCCCTCGATCGCGAAGTCCGCGCTGCCCCGCCGCTATCGCTTCCTCCGCTCTCTCCGCAGGCGGCTGCGAGGAGGGCTTCCTGGCGGCCTCCCCGCCCGCCTCCCCCGGCGGCTCCCCCAAGGGCTCGCGGCCCGGCTCGCCGCTGCCCACGCCGCAGGCGCCGCGAGTGGACCTGCAGGGCGCCGAGCTCTGGAAGCGCTTCCACGAGATCGGCACCGAGATGATCATCACCAAGGCGGGAAGGTAACGGGCACGGCGGGGCCGCCACCCGCGCGTTCCCGGGGCGGGCGGGCACATCAAAGCGGGCCAAAAGCGGGGGAACCCTCCAGATTTACGAGGCAGGTAGATGGCGATAATGTTAGATGGGCACGGGAGCATGTGGCGTTTCGGGTTTCCTGTTCATTAGGGCGAGGTCTGGGAGCGCCGTGCCCTTCTGGGGGGAAGCTTTTCCCCTTTCCAGGGGATACACATGGTAAAAACCTGGGAAGTATAAAAGTATTTGAACTTATTAGAAATTACAAAAACATATTTTATTGAATCCATATGCTACCGTCTGCATTTTCAGAGAGGCTTTATTAATGATTGAAACGCAGTCTTAAATAGCACAAAGCTGCATTTGTCTTAAAAGAGTCCAGTCGGGGAATTTCTGTTTTATCTTACAGGTGCACTGAAATAACAGCAAAAACTACTTAGCCATAGTCAGGTTTTTTGGTTTTTTCCCTCCTGCTTATTCAGAAATGGCGGAGATAGGATTTTTGTTTCCAGTAATTACTTTTAATAGATTGGTTTTTACTATATATATATATTAGCACAGCAGCAAATACTGAGTAAATTGGAATAACTTTCAGGTTTATAAAATGCAGAAGAGTATTTTATTAGCTTGCAGTCAGAACGTTTCTTTCTTCCTTTTTTTTTTTTTTTTTTTTTTTTTTTTTTTTTTNTTTTTTTTTTTTTTTTTTTTTTTTTTTTTTGCTTCAAGAATGAAGTTTTCTGATAAAAAGCATGCCAGGCTAAGAGCTAAGGGCAGTTTTGTGTTAAAACCACCTCACTGGTTAATTAATCCGTTTCTCCACAGAAGGATCTAAATCTTAAAGGTTTGGTTTTTCGTCGCTTTTGTTTTATTTTTTTTTTCAGAAATTTGCTCGTAGATTCGTTTCTGCTTTCAATAAAGAAGTTTTACTATACCTTTCAAAGACAGAGTAGCTCTCGCACTTCACCTTTAGTAAGTTGCAGACAGGAAGTCCCGTGTCAATAAAGACCATATTGTTGGGTTTGGGCATGGCACATTGGCTTTTGTAACTGCATCCTTGCGGCGTTAAAATTGTATCACCGTGGATTTAGCTTTCTAATTCGCGGCTACAGAAATGATACACCATTTTCTGCTGTCACTTGAAACTTTAGTGGCAATTTGCCTTTCTGTAAGCCTTGTGCTTCCTGGGTGGAGGTGGTGTTTGCACATCTCCAGGAATACTAATATCTCAAATGGGCTTTAAATGTGTGTACTGCTAAAGCAAAGTCTCAAACCCAAATGATTTACTGTCTAACAATAAAGTTGAAATGATGTGGTAATAGCTGTACTCCCAAAGCGTATCCCCAAACATACGAAGCATTGTTCGAGTAAATGCACTTTAGAAATCTGTTTTGACATATCGAATGGGCCATTTCATGGCTATGTAACTATAATCGTCCAAAAGGACTCTGTAGGCTAAAAGGAAGAACGAGAAAAATCCCACGAAGCGGTTACTTTTCCTAAACAACCATTCCCGAGTCTGTTTCGTATTAAAAATGACCTCTCTCTTTCCAATGTTCAGGCGGATGTTTCCTGCAATGAGAGTGAAGATCTCAGGTTTAGACCCACATCAGCAGTATTACATTGCTATGGATATTGTGCCAGTGGATAACAAAAGATACAGGTATGGTGACTTTTAGGCAAAAAAATATATGATGTAAGCTATAGGGTGCTTGGCTGTTGGAAGAAAACATTAACACAACATAAATTAGCAGAAGATTATGTTTAAATCTCCTTAAAGATTCTTATTTTCATCCCAGTGTATTTTAAAAGACCATATTGTACCAAGTATTCAAAAGCAACTAAAATTTGTGTTGAAGCTCTTTATGATACATTTGCTTCACAGTGTGTATGTACTCTGGGCAGATGCTCAGGTTTGGCTTTCAGAGTGCAGTTCTAGTGTGGACAGGAAATGTTATCATATTTTATTCCTCCTCCCATCAGTGGGAATTATTTCCTAGTAACAAATAAATACAAAAATGTACATTTTTTGGCACTCCAAATGGTATTAACATTGATTAATAACATTAATACCATGGATATCTGATTTAAATATTTATAAGCTATCTTATAAGTAAGTCATGCTTCAAATTGCTTATATAATTTAATTTAAAAGCTGTTTATCACAGAGATATTTGGTTGCTTAGACTCAAAAAGGGTAATGTTTCTAACTACTGTTATTTAAAGAATTAATAGCATTATTGTCCGGAGAATGATGTGAGGAACAAAAGCGGCTGTTCTTTGAACATTTAGGGGTAGAAATCTTGTGCTGAAGCTCTCACTGTTTCGAGGGTAGCTGTGTTTTGAGGGAGCTGGCTGGGGCGTGCAGAAGCCACTGGTCCTGCAGAAATGTTTGCAAGATTGGGCCCGCAGCAGTTGCTGCTGAGAGTTGAAGCCGTTTCCAAGCTCTTGCTTTGCAGATGTAATCCCATGCTCCAGAGCAGCCAGCGGGGAAGCCTGGCCAGAGGAGCTCAGAGGAGACAGGATCAGGTCTTTACCAACTGCGGGTTTGATTGTTGTACCCTGTACTTAGTATAATGTAGGGAAAACTGCTGCAGATTTAATTCTAGAACTAGGAGTATTTCAGACCAAGATTAAAAGGTTGGTTCTGCAGGAATGCTGCCTTGTTTCCTAAGCAAATGCTGCCCTGTGTTTTTCCTGTACTTACCTCATTGACTGCTATTTTTTCATTTTCTCATGTGGTGTATAAGACCTTTCTTAGGACCATTTTAGATTTTGAGTTTCTCAACAAGGGCACCAGATAGCAGGGCTGATGATGCCCAGCATATACAAACAGGGGAGTGTTTCCTGTCTCTACCACAGAGGAAAAAATTCTTCTTTTTCCTTGTAGCAGTGCAGTGCAGTTCAAATGGAAGCTTTTTTTTTTGTTTGTTTGCTTTGTGTTGCATGTGTGAATTTACTTAACAATCTAAACATATAATTCCTAGAAGGTCTGAACAATTCATAAATTCATAGAAAAAAGCAAGGTAATAATTCCAAATTAATTAAAATGTTAATACTAAAAATTAAAAACTTTTATACTGACTATGAGTTGTTTAAACCTCATTTAATTTAAAATAATTACAGTCATGCTGACCTGCACTGTCTTCACAGTGTGCTTCATGCTGGCCAGATAACTGAAGAAACTTAACAAGAGTTGTATGAAGGGCAGTATTTTCTTAGTTGGCAAGCTTGATTTTTTTTTTTGTATTCATGTATTAATAACTATGCCTTTAAGCTTTCCACTAGATATTAATGTTTTACATGTTTTACTTTGTGCCTCTTCTCATTCTATTCTGTTCTGTGCTTTTTATTACTGTCTGTTATTCCAACTCTGGCTGTTTGTGCAGTTTCACACACTGTCTTGCAGATCTTTAAATTTCATAGAAATGAGAGCAGTCACATGGAGCCTAGTTTTTAGCTGACAGAGCAGATAGCAAAACTAATGGAAATGAAGAAAATTACATCTAGGTCTGTATTTCTAGCAAAGTTTGACCTTAAAAATATTTGGAAGCTTAAGCTATAGCTCAAAATGTGTATTTATCACTAAATTTGTATATATGTGTATTTATAACTTTATTTACTTTTCTAGGGAAAACATACAATTAGTATAAACCAAGAAATATAAAATAAATGAAAAATGTGACAACAGTGATCTAGGGTGGAGAATTTGTCTCCATGAGAGAATTTCACCACCATTCTAGATCTTAGCTATGCAGCTTGATCTGAATTGTATGGAGTGATACCTGCATTGGATCATTTTGTTTTCTGTTCTGACTGTGTTTCTTGTCTTTTTGTAATAAGGAACTGAATTGTGCAAAGATATTATTTGAAAAGTCTTTCCTGTTTTCATTTAAAAATGCAGCCGAATTACTGGATTTTTACTATACTTGGAAAAAATAACTTTCAATTAATGCTTTTTAAACTGCTTTGTGAAGTGTCTGCCTTCAAAATAGGTTTTCAACCAAAGCAGGCACAATTTCTGTTATAAAATCACCTTGTCAGCATTGGCCTATCAAATGAAATACAGACTCTGTGTTTTCATTTTTTAACCTTTTGCAATACTATTCAAGCCTATTAATATGGTCTACCAAAATATCAAGAGCATAGTTTCACATACTTTTATTATTGTTCCCAATCATAATGTTCTTTCCCTTCAATAGCTTTATTTATAGAGTCTTATATTCGACTCAACATGATAAATCTTCCAAATATGGAATTACTACTCAATTTGATAAAAGAAGGACCAGATTCTTTCCTGTTTGCTGATGCCTTTTCAGAGCAGAGCTGTAGCAATCAATGAACTGACACCAGCTTAAAGCTCATTTTGAAACCTAGTGTTGAGACTGTGACTGATTTTAGGAAGAGTAAGGCCAGATCAGAGCATGGATTTTAACCTTATTTTTGCAGGTGCCAGGACTATGTTTTGAAACAAAAAATTAAAAATTCTTTTTATTTATGCAGAATTGTGTCCTTTCATGTTTTGTTAATTGGTGGGGTTTTGCTGTAAGCATGGGCCCTAATTTATTACTGCTGAATGGGTCTGAATTGTTTTGGTGCATGTGGTTAAAGGTACTTGTTTTCTTCTTACAGGTATGTTTATCACAGTTCCAAGTGGATGGTGGCTGGTAATGCTGACTCCCCGGTGCCGCCTCGTGTTTACATTCACCCTGATTCACCCGCCTCGGGGGAGACATGGATGAGACAAGTGATCAGCTTTGACAAACTGAAGCTCACCAATAACGAGCTGGATGACCAAGGGCATGTGAGTACTTGCTCTTCGGTGGCATCACGTGTAGGCACATTGCTCAACCCTGAGAGGCTTTGACGTTCAGCTTCGGGGTGCCAGAAATAGGCTTGACTTTTCAGGGTTGTTTTGAAACTTTACTGTCCAGATCTAAAAGCTTCTTACTTTCTGCTCCGATAATTAACTGCTTATTAGAGCCTGCTGTTTTACTCCCCCCTCAAATCGAGAACTCCTTCTGCAAAGGAAGACTTTACAAGGCTAAATTGCCTAACGTGGAGGAGCAGAATTGCTCTCCGCATTTCCCACCGAGCGTGTTACTCGCAACTTCTCCTATCGAGAAGGACGCTTAAATTCACAAGTGGCTAGGAGAAACATTAATAGTGTGTAATAACCTCACGTGAATAAAAATACACTTAAGTATTTTCTTAACCTAAACGTTTGTGTGAAATCCCATGAGGTGTTAATAATTGCAGTCAAAAACGAACAACATGGGAGCTGGGTTTGCTCCGATGATGATTTATTACATACCTTATGAAGCAAGACCCTTTCACAGCTGAGGCTCATTACTTCTGAAAAAGCTGGCGAAGACGTATGCAGTATGAGTGTTCTGTTTGCAAGTTCTAAATTGTTTAGTTATGACATTATCTAATGTGACAAAATGTGTTATGTTAATATTTCCTTTTCTCTTCAAAACTGTTGAAACATGACAGATGTAAGCCAGTATCATTCCAGCAATCCCTAAAATAGTTTTACTTGACACCTTAAGAAATAATTAAAAAATGAGGATTGTTTTTAGTCAGGGTGAAGTCTTTGATTTTACAAACCCCTGTAATAAATGGCAAATGTTGGCATCCTTTCAGAAGGAGCATCAAGTTCCAAGTGGTTGAGTTTTAAGATGTTAGAGGAAAGTTTTGAGACAGGATGTGGATTCCATTGTCCTTAGCGTAACCCGATTTATTAACCAGGATACTTTCTCCTTCAAGGAAAGGAGTGAAAGAAAATATACCTGGCACATATCGCAAAGATACCACACTCATCTTTCAGTATGGTTGTAACTCTGTGACATTGAGCCAGGTATTTTGCTAATACATAGTCTGAATTTTTTCCCCCTTATTTGTTAACAGAGACAGGAATACAGGACTGTGGCTGACCTAACAAATGTGATAACAAGGATAAAAAGACTTCCATTTGTGCAATAATTTTCATTATTTTATTTTTTTCTTCTTTAGAAGAAATGTGGAGGTATTCACAAATCTTAAGTTAGCAGTGCTTTTCTTAGGATAGGACAAAAGAGGTTTTATATTGCTTCTTTCCAGAATTACAGTTATGGAGTCTTATTTGGCAGTGTCCATTTGAGTTAAGGTTAGCACATGAAGTTCCCTTAGTTTCCCCAGCATTCGTGTATTTGTGACTCCTCTCAAGTGGGAGTTGTTTTCCCTGAATCCTGAGTCTATTGTAAGGGCTCTGAAAGTGAAGCAGATGCAAATGGATAAAATGTTGCTTTTCCAGCAGCCAGCTGATTTTTGTATCTGTAGGTACTGTGGTCCACCCGTGCACTTGCAGTTGCAAACTGCCCTGTGATAAAATCTCAGCTATGCAGAGAATTGTCTTGCTGTATTTTGCCATCCCAGATTTTAGCTTTGTTTTTATTCTGAACTGAAACCTGTGTAGTATACACAGCACACCGTTATTTGTAATATGGGGGGATATAAATTTTCTGGTCTTTAGTTAAGTATTTTGGCTTGGAAACGAGTGAAGCAAAGCTCAAGTACAGTGATTTGAGACACATTGAACTGATTCAGAGCCCCTCCTCCCCAAAATGGAAATTTAAGTATTAAAATAAAAGGACAAAAGAAGGATGACTGTAAAATAATTTCATATTTCTCAAATCTGGAAAATTGCAAACATGTCATTCATAATTACCAGAAAAGGCAAAAGCAGAAAGCAGAAAAGTGTCTCTTCCAATGGGTACATTTTTTCTTTTAAAGCTATGGTAGTGTGGAATGCTGCATTGAAAAAGCTATGTAGCCTCTGAATGCCTCTAGCAATAATGGAAAACGAATAATCATATTTTGTGATGAATATAAAAAAAAACAATTGTTTCTCATAAGCAGGAAGAAACCATTTTTCTCTGGAGGGTACCAGGGGACGGATGGCAAATTAGAAGAGCTAGGAGTCAAAGCTGTAGTGTCCCTTCAATGTTTGTTCTTATATCAGAAGTTCTGACTCTCCCACTCCTGTATGGGGCATGGGGTGTATTTTAGATTATTAGAAAGTGGGTTTTTTCCTCTCATGCATAGGCAGAGTAGTTCAGAGAAACCTTGGTGGGGTTTCCACCAAGCAGCGTTGAGCTTTGGGAATGCTTTCCCTGCTTTCTGGTTCTGGCAATTTAATCCTGGTTGAAATTTTTCCTTTATGGATCCTGTGCTTGTTGAAGGTATAAGCTTTTGCGGAGTTTTTGTGTTAAAATCCTAGTGGTAGTTTTTGATCTTGCAGGCGCTGAGGTAGGGAGCTTGCATGGTGTCAATCTAGAGCTCTTTTACCTATTCTAGAGTATTTACTCTCAGAATGTCTGAGAGAAGTGGCCCATGTCTGTGGGAATAGAGACAGTTTGCAAATAGGCACTAAGGTAGAATTCCTATGCAGTATTTATGGTGTGGTAGTAGTTGGTGGCAGCTAGTTCATTCCCTTGGCGTTTTGTTGCCCTGGGATTAGCATTCTGTGAAAGGAGATCAGCCATCTCCATGAGACTCACTGCTCGAGCTCTTTCTAGATTCCATACTGCCTGCTCCTATTTTCATCAGCATTTCAAGTGGGAGCTTGTGACTACGCAATTTTATGGTGCTGCTCAGCTCAGAGATTTTGAAGTATTCATCTGCACATAGGGCACTCTCTGATACATGGGTTCCACTTGCAGTCTGCAGAGATGAAGCAAAATTTGTACAGACATGTTTTCCTTGTGTGTTTCTGATCTCAAAAGGAGTTCCAGAGTGAATTCCCTGCTTTGGAAATACTGCATTCTTATGGAGTCATTAAGACACACACCGTGGCTTTTGCTTGTTTCATCTAAGTTGTGATGCTAAGGAAAATGAAACCTGGATTTTGCAGTTGTCACTGAAAAGTGCATGGTCTGGATGCTCTTTTGTTAATGCCTCTCATCCCTCTCTTGTCTGTGGAGTGAGTGCTGCATTGTAAAAGCAATCTCCCCCTCCGGCTGGTTAGAGCTGGCTAATTTTTCTATTTCAATGCAGTTTTTAAACTGAATTTCAGTGGAGGGGAAAAGTCAACATTTTTTATGCTATTTTCCATGCTTTTCAACTGAGCATTTTTCGATGCAGAGGAACATCTTTTAACTTTTAGTGAAAATGAGGCTGTTAGTGTGTTAATTGTTCCTTGGTGGTTGGGGTGGGCTTTTTTCCCCATTTGAAAGTGGGGCGAGGCTGGAAGCAGAGGCGGAGTGAAACTCTGCCCAGACTTGGCTCCAAGTAGCGAGCTCTGCTTGCAGTCAGTGGGCAGTTATATGTTCTTGCCACAATGAAAGGCTGTGAAACATCAGTACTTGCACTGGCAGTTTTCATCTTAGTACAGAGGGAATCCATGCTCCTCAGCCCCACACACTTCCCTAACTGCAGAGAGCCTGAGTGCTTGTGCTTTGGAGGGAGGTTAAAGGAGGATTTTTGGCAGAAACATCTACAGGGACCGTGTTGGTAGTGGGGAGGTGGCTGTGTAGCCTTGGCACCGCCAAGTTGCTGGAGGATTGGTGTCTCCCCTGCGAAGGAGTAAGTGGCTCTCATTTGTTCTGGCTGAGATGGTTGTGCCATGGTGGTGCTCATGCTCAGCGTCAGCTCTGAGGCCTCATTTTGGCAGCAGCTCTCAAAAGCCATTGCAGAGGTAATCCCAGCTTTGTGCACCTGCAGGTATTCTGGTGGCCTGTGCTCTACCTCCTACCTGTGGGCTCCCTGCTGCAGTGTCTTCCATCTGCTTATGATTTCTTGACAGCTGCTGTGGCCAAAGTATAATTTTACTTTCTGTGAGAGAGGTTTATTCCTGCATGAAGTGTTTTGATCTTGTTCTGTGAGGACTTTGGAGAGAGAAGCAGGCTCTTCAGCTGTGAGTTGAATGTAATGCCAGTTCATATTTGGGTACACCGTGGGCCTTCTTATTGGGGTTTTTCAGTGTTGGATTTTAAGGGTATGAAGGGAAAATTGCTGTTTCTGCAGATAAACTGCTAGATCCTGTTGGTGCTTTTAAATGTGCAAGCACTGTGAAATGAAAAGCCAGAATCTCCTTTTCCTTAGCTTTTTCTTCACAGTAGCTTTAGGTGATGCTTTGAATAATAGAGCTAGACTGTTTTTGGAGTGGATGTTGCATCTCCCTCTCCTTTTATGTCCTGTCTTCATATGCTGCTCTTTAATTCATGAGGGCTTTGCAGTTATGCTTTATTTAGTGGTCAGAGTTCTTCTGATCACTAACAAAGATCCCATTGTTAGATGACATGGTAAAAAATCAAGAAAAAAAAATTATTGCTATGGATTTTCTAATTGCCAAAACAGTGTGTCAGCACAGGAAATTTCAGTGAAGGACAGTGGCCAGACAGCTTGTTCTTAGGAGATGACATGGATCAGTTTAGCTGTAATAGCCACCCAGATAAGCAGTGGGAGGTGTTCATCTCCATGCTGCTTTGATTTCACTTGTTCTGATGTGTGAGCAGAGCTCTTTGTAGCTGCCAGGGTTATCATTGACGTGTGGGCTAGCAGTGGTTTGCACCACAGAGCTGATGGGGTCAAGTAATCCATGTGGGATAGAATGTGGCATGCTCAGGGGCACCCAGACAAATGGCAAGGAACAGAATAGCAGTGGATTTGAACTGTGCAACATCTTTTCTTGATAATTTCTTTTTTCTGTTGCACCAGTATCTCCCCTGGTACCACTGGGTGTTCACAGGAAAACAGGGTGAGGAATGTGCTGTCCTCTCTGCATTTTCAGTTTGTAGATCTTTGCTGTTGGAGAACTGAAAGGAGTGTTGTAGAAGAGAAAACACTTTTGCACGATAAAAAATCTTGCTTTGTTCAAGATTTCAGAAACTCAAAAAATACTTCATATGAGAACATCCATAGGGCACTCCCTGAGCAAATTAATTGGAGCCTGTGATGTCATTGTCAAAACCTTACTCAAAGGCTAATAAAATCCCTGATTATCCAGAAACTTGCCTTACCAAAACAGGGTCATGTAATCTGGCCAGAGCCAAGTGTATTAAACTAGCCAAAGTCTAGTTTATCCAAACAAATGTAATGTCCTCTGTATGATTTGGGTGAATGAACTTCCATGGTGTCTGACATAGGGGCTCTGTTGAGTGCTTGAGCACACTCACATTCTGAGCCTACTCAAGGAGCAGGAAATTAAAAAGGTTCTCCAGAATGTTGATTAGTGGTTCCACAAGCCAATAGCCATAGGACTATTTGTTTATCAAGTAACTAATTTCTT
The DNA here is from genome assembly GCA_013398275.1 of Promerops cafer. Classification (NCBI taxonomy): domain Eukaryota; kingdom Metazoa; phylum Chordata; class Aves; order Passeriformes; family Nectariniidae; genus Promerops; species Promerops cafer. The sequence continues at coordinate 2,145,294 of VZSE01000979.1, read as the reverse complement.
AGGGCTTCCAACAATAATAGTTGAGCTTCAATTTTTTTTTTTCTTGAAATCTTTTATTTTAATAGTGGTTAGATGAAGTGGAATAAAATAGAGGAAAAAAATCTGTATTTTAAATCTCCTTTAAAATTGGGCTGCAGTACCAAGAGGTATTTGTGTGCTTAATTTTATGCAGTATGAGTTCATCCACTTCTCTTTTATGATTTATTTTTGATTAAGTTTTTATATGGTGGGAGGGTTTTTTTATTGAAATTCATTGTCTGTTTTATAAATTGATTGTTATTAACACTTTGGATTTTGTTATCATTTTACTCTTAAGATTATGCTTCTTCAGAGTGTGAGAGTCTCAGCTTGTGTTCCAACTGAGATTTGTTTCCAGCCTTTGAGATATAAGAAAAAAAATTTGGGATAAAAAAAAATATATCCTGAAGGTTCCAAAAACAAAAGGAAAAAAAGGCAGAATTCTACTGCTGTTAATTTGTTAGGTCAAATCCAGACTTGAGTGGGAAAAAGTGACAAAACTTTCATAATTCCAGTGGGACCTGGACTTCACTCCTGACTTCTCTTTATTTTTTTATTTTTATTTTTTTAATTTTTTCCTTTTTTTGAGCCAGTTTCAATTGAGCCAATCTCTTAATTTGAAGCTCCTGAGTCGTAATTTTTAAATGCTTAGGGTTGGCAATAACATAAATGCACAGGGATTAGAATACTGTAACAAGAACCTTCAGAGGTTAAAGAAAACATTTGATTTCAAGTAAGTGGCATGGTAAACACATACCATAATCTGTTCCAAAAAGCTATTAGTCCTGAAAGAGCAGGGTGTCCTTTCTAACAAATGTTATCTTTTTCCTTTCATGACTTCACAGATTATCCTTCACTCTATGCATAAATACCAGCCTCGTGTCCACGTCATCCGAAAAGACTGCGGCGATGATCTGTCCCCTGTCAAGCCCATCCCTTCGGGAGAAGGGGTGAAAGCCTTCTCCTTCCCAGAGACAGTCTTCACTACTGTCACAGCATACCAAAATCAACAGGTAATTTGGGCTTTCTGGTTAGCACTTCACAGGCTTTTCAGAGCAGACCAGAGAGAAAACAGGACACGAGAAAAGCAGATACTTTCATTTTATCACTTATTAAAATAGAATTATCGAAACCCTTTTTTTACTGCAAGTAGCTTTCACTGTTAGTATTGCTGTAGTGCCTGGAGGCTACAGCTGAGCCTTCAGAGATGCTGCATGTGAAAAATCATTCTTGTTATGGAGATCACAGAGTCTAATTAGCATGCTTAATGGTGTCTTGATTATAAACACGGCATTGAAGAACAAGGCAAAGAGCAGTCTAATTTTTAAAGGTGTTTCTGTACCTTTAAATGTAAATACGTGTCTGGAGAGAATTTTTAAAGCATGTTTGTTCCTGACTTCAGTGCTTTTAATACTCCCAGGACCTTAACAGAGAAGCTGAGCTCTGAAGAAAGTTGCAGTTGTTTTCATTAACTGCATTCAGCTTCTATTATTAAGGACAATTTATCTGGGTCCACACGGATTCAAAGTCAAAAGTAAACTGCAGGTTGTATTACTCAGCTCTTTCTACCTCTCTTTTGAGTTTTAGCATACATAATGACAACATAGTTAGTGTTGTGACATTTTAATTCCATATAAATTATTGCAGCTGTATTTTTTGAAATTATATATGCATTGATAACTTTAAAAAGAGAAGAGCAGGAGAGCCATGTAAATACTGAAATATAAGTATTTGGTGACTTTCCCATTTATTAAAATAAATTACAGTTATTTGGGATGTGGTGGGTTTTGCTGGATTTTTGGTTGGTTGGTTGGTTTGGTTTGGGGTTTTTTTTCATGGAGGATAATCTCTCTTTTCACATTTCCTTCTTGACCAGTACAGAAATAAAACTTAATTTAAGTTTTATTGCAGTTGGACAGTGTACTCTCTTAAATGAAGAATGACATTTGCCTGAAGTTTTTTCTCGGTAATTCCAACTGCCATTTGGCAGCTTTAAATACCTATTAGCTTCTCCAGGGATGTGCAAAAATAATGATCAGAAGATTGGACCTTCTTTTGCTATGTTTCAGGACAACCATCTTAGACCATACAAATATGAAGATGTTTCCTCTGTCAGCTTTTTTTTCCATCAGGAGAGTTGTTTTCTGTGCTACTTATCTGAGTTTACAGGTAATAATTTTTCTCAATAATATTCACAGATAACTCGTCTGAAGATTGATAGGAATCCATTCGCCAAAGGCTTTAGGGATTCGGGCCGTAACAGGTAGGTGCTGGGAAGGAGCTGGGCTTGTTCCTGCTGACAGAATCAGTTTGTGAAGGCTGTTCAAGGTGAACACTTGTACTTACAGACAAACTAATTTGGGAACTCACACTCCTTGAGGAACCACTCAGACTTCCCAGTAAGGTTCTCTGTGGTGAGTTCCCGTTGCTACACCTCTGATCACCTAGGTCAAGAACAGACTGGCACTCGGCTTGACTCATGTACTCAGGTTTCCTTTCAGTGGAACCAGTGACTGCAGATGGACTTAATGTATACTCAGGTCCATGATTTCAGGCTGTGCTTGAAATCTCCTCTTTCTCCTGCCTGGAGACACAAGTTGCAGATACCATTGTCAAACTACAAGCTCAGGTTCTCTCGCATGTAAGTGGCATATAGCATGGATTAATGGCTTGTTTCGTCGTTAAGGGGGAGAAACTGGTTTGTGCAGTAACTTTATGTTTAGTACACTTGCCTAGGATGTGGGAGACCTGTGTTCAAGTGTCTGTTTAGTCTGAGGAGTTTTAAATCTGCTTCCTAGGGGAATACCTTTTCTAGCAGGCTATACAAGACCTTGAAATGAGACTGGTTTCCACCTCTTCTGTTGCGAACGGACTGATTAATTGCTTATTCTCTCTTGATCTGTGAATCTTTCAAAATAGCAGTGGGAAATCTGAGTAGTGCAAAGTGGAGATTTAGGTCTGGTCCGGGTTGCAGTGCCAATGAGGTATTTTATCCAACGACTGTTTAATGCAAGCTACTAAAGCCTGTTTGGAATTGTATGTTAAACCATTTCAGCTAAAAAAAAAGCAGTATTTCATTGTGGTGTATAGTATACATCAGTTCCAGTGACCACATTGAGTTTGTGTCTGCAGCTGCTATATTTATGACCAGGTCTTGCAGAGAAGGGAGCAGACTGTGCTGGTAGGAATGATCAGAGAGTTTCTTTTTGATAGTTGTTTTTTTGAGGTTCTCTGTTAGCAGAAGGTACAGCATCAAAGCCTGTTTTTTGCTTATACCTGAGTTACATAAAACCTAAAACTGGACAGCAAATGAGATTAGGTTTTGGAAAATGAATACTTACGGAAGGGATGAGGTAGTTGTAAAGACTTACAGGCATTCACTGTAAGTATCTTTCCAGTATGTCAGAGATTTTGTCTTCTAGCAAGAAATAAGTATCCATGTTCTGTGGCCACTGACGTAAACAGAGTTTTGCCCTCTTTTGTAGCCTTCTAGTTAGAAATTAAGTGACCAGTAGCTTCCAGGCAAATGCAGTGACTGAAGATGCAAAACATGCTGTGTGTACTTTAGGAAGCAAGGGGTTTCTGTACGTGCCCTGTTGAAAGCTCTCTCTCTCATAGGCAGTGTCTCTGCTATGCTTGCTGTTTGCAGAACTATAAAATAAGAACTATGGAACCTCCTAAGAAGTGTGAAACCCTGATCCTCTGAAATGTGCAAATTTAGGTGGACTTAGAATTTCTTCCATAATGTTATATGAAACAAGAGAAGATACCCTTTTAGACAGAAAGGAAAGAATTGTTCAGAAACCAGTTTTGAACAGGTTTTAGCGTGGCAGGACAGCTCTGGAACTACCTGAGGATGATGTAAGAGTACTACATCCACACAAATACAGTTATGGGACTGGGTGTATCCAGAGAGGTTTTTTTTGTTTGGCTGCTAGGAAGAGTCTGGTTCAGGCATTAGAAAAAAAGCAGGATATTTTGATTGAAAGTTATTTTTTATGGAAAAGGATTAAGAAGGTGAGTCCTGAAGGAAGAGCCATCATCTCTAAAATGTTTTGGAGCAGCCTTTAGATGAGGTCTGAATGCTTTTACTCTACAAACACACTTGTTACAGAATTGACTCTGCAAAACTCTTGTTTGTTCCAAATTGACATTGTTTTACTGAAGTCAGTATCACCGTTTTCTTTCATTGTCTGCATTACTGGATAAGTATGTTTTGGAATTCAGCTCAGAATTTTAATTGTCAAGGAAAATTTCTATTGTTATACTCAGTGGATTATTATTTTGCTCTGTTACTAAATACTGAAATTCAATGTTAAGGTTCTGTTATCCTCATTGTTCTAGCTGGTGTGTTTATCATTGAGACATTTTAGTCTGCAACAAGTTGAAAAAAATATTGTGGTAAAATTATACCAAACTTTTCAATATTGCTTTAATGCAGCTATCTTACTCTGCACTGCTGCACACAGTAATTCTGTTCAATTAAAAATATGCCCTTCTAGGTCGTTCCCATTCAGTCCCACAGGCTATTTTACAGAAATCAGTAGCTTCACCTTTTAAAAACATTCCCTGTGCATTTGCAAAGTGAAACAGAATTTATGTGGTGAGAATAGTTTCATTCTTCAGTTGGGCCTTAATTTTGACCCTATAAAAACTTTTACTCAGGAAAGGACCAGAATTTCTCCCTTTAAATACTTTGGGAAAAACATAACTGTTTTGTTAAATAAACTTGGGCATTTGATAGCGTAAATTAGGGTGGTGATAAAATGTGGAAATTGTTCAAAGGCATCTTGTATAAATTATCACCTTGGCTACACTCCTCCAGGAGGTGGCTTTTATCTCCACTTTAACTAGAAAAGAAAATTCACTATTACTGCAGAAAATTAAGGCTATCTTTTTAGTCCAGGTTCAGCTAATAAACGCTTTATAAATGTTTCCTGACAGACATTTGTGTCCCTGCTGGAAGGAGTAGTATCAGAACATGTTGGTTGCTTCAGATTGGGCTATTTGCATAATTCAAGTTTACAAAGTACTGCTGCTCAAAGGCAAGCACTTGGATTTGGTGTGTGCCTGATGCTGACACTCAACAGGCCTCTGGGGCCCAGCAGCCAAAAATAACATCAAAATTATACCTCTAAGTTTATATACCTCTGAGGTGCATCATTCATAAATAATTGTCAGAAAACAAATGGGCCTTTACCTTTGGGAAACAGAGAGTCTTCTAAATAGTGTCACCATTGTCTACACTTCTGTTACTTCTGTTTTCTCAGGACACTGTTGCAAGAAAATGAGAAAAGACTTCTGGTTTCTAAAGGCATTTTGCTTAGCAAAGCAACATTGTTTTATACATGATTTTAGTAGCAAAATAGCTGTACATCCATGCCTTGCTCATGTTCTAAGTATGATTTTCCAGCTCATCAGTAATGACTGGGAATCCTGTTTTAATAGAAGTTGTCAGTGGATCACCTTTGTTCTAGGAAGAAATAGCAGATCATCCCTCTGGCAGTTAAAACTTTAACTGCCAGAGGGATGATCTCTTTAAGAAATTTCATGCAAGGAAAACATTTAAAATCATTTTAGCCAAGTCTTCCCACTCAAACAGCCTCCCAATAGGCCCAAAATATTGAAATAGAGAGCCAGGCTTGTGGGATTGGAAACACTTTGTGTGCTGTCAACCTTGTGGTTGCAGGACAGTGTGGTCTCATGGATAGGCTGTAAGACTCTTTTCCAAAAATCAAAATCAGCTTGAAAATAATCGTGAAATGTTGCTAATTTTTATGTGTTTCTGAGGTGTAGTATCCAGAGCAATATACAAAAAATACACCGTGATTCTTTTGTTCTAACTAGAATGGGACTGGAAGCTCTGGTAGAATCTTATGCCTTCTGGAGACCTTCACTGAGGACACTTACATTTGAAGACATACCTGGGATACCCAAACAAGGTAACGAGCATCTTTGTGTTCTTTCAAAACAAAAATGAAAGATGGAGCTTTGCCCATCATACCTTACAAAAGTCTAGGTAAGTGTATCACTCACAAAACAGAAACAACCAACTAACCACAGTGCAGCCATCCCCCCTCATCAGAGTTATTCTAAGTTAGAAAATTAATACTTACTCCACCACTGTGGCAATAAAAATGTTAGATTGGAGAGAAAAATCAGATCCCATGTGGAGGAGAATGCCAGTTATTTAAGGATTGATGTCATGTTCTGGCTAGATACAAAAGGTAAAGATCACTTACAGATGACTTCTGTGGTACATATCCAAGCTGCAGTGTAGGAATTACTTGTGTTTTTAAGAAAAAAAAAAAAAAAAGAAAGGAATGAGAGAAGAAATGTTCTCTTAAGTAATGAGTAAATAGGAGGAAGCTTAATTTTTTTCTTCTTAGAACTTCTTCTTGATTCTTAAAGACCTGAAAATTGTTCAGTAAATGGGCCAACAAACTTTATGTGCATTCTAGAGCTTAAAGAAATGGATCTCCTCTCCATTTTGCTTTTTCCTGCTCCTCACTCTTTGGTGGAAACCTCTTTGTTTCCACTTTCCCCATTGTGCAGGTAGGGTCATGAATGAAAAAAATATTTAAATGGGCCATTTGGACAGAGAGTGGAATCTCTGTACTCTTTTCTGAGTTCTTTTATTTCCAGAGTATGCCAATGCACATAGAAAACCTCTCACCCTTTTCCCAGCTAAATCAGACATATTGCTCCCAATTCTTCACATTTTCTGCTACCAAATTTACAAACATCCAGTTTCTTGATGATCTGTTGACTGCAAAGTTGTTAAACATCCTCAGAGCAAAAATCCAGAACATAGAGAAATTCAGAGAAATCATTTTTGTCAGCTTCTTAGCTCACTCCTTTGAGAAATCTTGTGTATCAGTCCTTGATGTGGGCAACTAAAAGTAGGTTTTGTGCCAAGGCATAGATAATGAGTGATGAGTGTTGGCAGAATTTTGGGCATAGCATGGGGGTGAGGGACGGTCTCATCAAAAAGGTCTTTAATGAGAAGATAGAATGAGACCTGAAATACCTTGTCAGACTGTTTAAGACTGTTTATCTATTCAGGACACAGACCAGCTGTATTGGCTGTTTGTATGTAGCAGCACTGTTTGGGAGCAGGGGAACTGCTGCTGTGAACTTCTCACTTCCTTTTCTGCTGTTGCCTGAGGCTGAGAAGATTGTTGAAGTTACTCTTGATATTCTAAGGATGGAAACTGGGATCCTTGCAAAATCTTTAGCTTGGACATAGAGACTTTGTGAAAGATCCCATTAGAAATTTTTCCTGGTTGTTAATGCTGAAAGTGCCCATCTGCAGATAGTGGAGGCATTGATGGAGATTAAAAGAAAAATATGTCTTATACAAGGATTTCCGGTATAAGACAATGTGGCAATGTCTAATGGTGCCTTGTGCTTGTGGTGTCCTGTTAACAGAGAAGCAGCATCAGCCAGTGTTTGTTAATAATGTATTTTTCTTTTTACTAGCTCACCTATTATGATAATCTGTTAACTTATTGACAGCACTTTGCAGCATCAAGCTGTTTGATTGTTAATGTGATTCATAAACAGGAGGTCTTCCTTGCTAAGTGTCTTCTGCCTGGGAGACTGTAAAAGCCCCTAGTTAATTTTTCTACACTCAGTTTTCAGGAAGATGCAATCTTTTAAGAAAAGGAAGTGTTCCTTGCTGCTGGGAAACTTTCAGTCCTGAGAAAAGGCTTCACCTACTTCAGTAGCAAGTAGTGTGTTTTCAGGAGCATTCAGCACTGGTATTTGTAATATAAAAAGTTCTGATATCAGTAAATGAACAATTTGCAAACAGTTTGCTGCAAACTTATCCATTCAAGAAATGAAGAAGCTACGTGCAGCTACATGTTAGCCTACACTTTTCCTGAAGTTGTTCTGAATTTTTTTGCTTATTCTCAGAATTTTTTGGTTTGAAGTCATAAGTTTTTTGTTCTGAAGTTTTGTTCTGAAGTTGGGAACTTTCCTGAAGCTGTTATCTGTGAGAGCCTCGGAGCTAAGGAGCTAGTTCCTCAGCTGGTGCTTTGAGAGTGACAGTCAGGCACAGAGCACTTGAAACACAGTCTGGACTGTAGCAAGAGCATAGACAAGCCAAAAATCATAATTTTGAAGAAGGCTTCCTCTGATGTGGTACTCACTTGGCTACATCTTAACTGCCATGCAATTTCCTTCCATGTCACATAAAAAGCAGTTAAACTTTTGGGCAGGAGCTCTAAGTACTGAGTGATGCTTGTAAAAACGTAACTTCAGTTCTCTCTCTGGTCAAGTTGTTTCTCTAGAAATACACATGTGGTTTATTCACACATTCTCCTGCACATGTATGTAAAAGTTTTTAATTAGAGTTGGATTTAATGTCAAGGGTTATTATAAAAGACAAAGGTCTTGATCTTCCACCTAGGAAGTGGACCTTTCCCAGTGTGCTTCTTACACTGTAATATTCTCTTCCAGGCAATGCAGGTTCCTCTACTTTACTCCAGGGATCTGGCAGTGGAGTGCCATCAACCCACCCTCACCTTTTACCGGGTTCCCCTTGCTCGTCTCCAGCCTTCCACCTCAGTCCCAACACCAGCCAGCTGTGTACCCTTGCTCCAGCTGACTACACAGCTTGTGCCCGCTCAGGCTTGACCCTGAACAGATACAGCACTTCCTTGGCTGAAACCTACAACCGGCTCACAAACCAGACCAGCGAGACCTTCGCTCCCCCAAGGACTCCCTCCTATGTCGGTGTGTCGAGCAGCACAACTGTGAATATGTCCATGAGTGGCAATGACGGGGACGCGTTCAGCTGCCCGCAGACTGGCTTATCCATGCAGATTTCAGGGATGTCTCCACAGCTCCAGTACATCATGCCTTCCCCATCCAGCAATGCCTTCACCACTAATCAAACCCACCAAGGCTCCTACAACACGTTTAGACTGCACAGTCCCTGTGCGCTCTATGGATATAACTTTTCCACATCCCCTAAACTGGCTGCCAGTCCTGAGAAAATCGTTTCTTCCCAAGGAAGTTTCTTGGGGTCCTCGCCAAGTGGAACCATGACGGATCGGCAGATGTTGCCCCCCGTGGAAGGAGTGCACTTACTTAGCAGTGGGGGGCAGCAGAATTTCTTTGACTCTAGGACCCTAGGAAGCTTGACACTCTCATCTTCTCAAGTGTCTGCACATATGGTTTGATGAAGCCTTTAAGTAAAAGTACAGTATGTTTGGTGTCTACAATGTATTTCTTTTGGAATATGAAAGGACACTCGATGTAGCTTGTAAAGTGTGTGTATGTATAATATGAGAGGAAGTTCCACTGAAATTTTGACTTGCTTGTGGCCAGATTATTCTCCTATTTTGAGTTACACAGAGTTTGCTGCAGTGCAGACTGCTTTAGTTTTCTGGTATAATACACTTAGTTGTATAACACTTTGGGACATATGCAACAAATTAAGTAAGACTTCCTCCCCTTTCCCCCTCCTCTGTTCTAACCCCTTTAAAGAATGAAGTGACACTTGGAGTACTAAACAACACAAAAGAGCCCACTTATATTTTCTATAGTACTAGTGAGTTTCTTTAAAACATTCATACAATAAGCTGATGCACCAAAGGCATTTTGCAAGTTTCTTCTCTGTTATAAGAGATAAAAAGGGTATTTGGACTTCTTAGTGTTAAGCATCAAGCATCCAGCCTAAAATAGAAGTTTAGCTAATAGATTATTTACAAAGTAAACTGAAAGATTAGTTTCCTTCTCATGATATGCTGTTTTTATCTTATCAACGGCACAGCATTCTCACTAGGATTTGTTTCTTTGCAGCATTAGTCTAGATTTATGATTATATATTTGAAGACAAATAATGCATATTCAAATTGTGGTGATAGGAATAATTCAAACCAACAGCACTAGAAGCAGCATTCCTTTGTATGAAATGAACGTTGGGGTGCTTAATTTTTGCCAAGGGTAGGGCTTGATGAATTTTTTCCTCCATAAATATTGCCTATAAGACATTTACTGGACAGTAGGATATTCTAATGTATCTTTGTTTTTGTATTTTTACTTTTTGAAAGGAAAATGCAGATTGATTTAGGAAAAAAAGGTGAACAGGATGAGAAATTTCATTATTGGTTTTACCTATTTTGTGTGTGTGACGTGTTTTGGGTTTGGTTTTTTCTTTTGTGTTTGCTTGGCTGTTTTTTTTTTTAAATATGGGCGAAAGGTCCTGCATCCTCAGTATTTCAAAAATAAATCACCTATATCAATTAGGCAGATGCCCCAGCTTGCCCAAAAGCGTTTCTGGAAGCAGAACATTGCCTGCCTGTTGCTCTGGTTTTGTCCTGGAATTGAGGAGGTTTCCCTCATTCCCACCTCTGGTTTCTAAATGGCACTTGTAAGAATGTAGATCACCATCTGCTTCTGACCAGACTTCTCCAGAGTGACAAAGACACAGGGAGACACTTACCATAGTGAAATACCTGCCCTCATCTGCACCTGCACAGCCCAGGTGTGCATCAGTCCTTCCACAAAAGCTGCCTCTCAGTCTGTCAGAGTTGAACCACAGAGGCTGTGAAACTAATTTTAGTGCTTGACAGAACAGGTCATCTTCAACAGGATGCTAATCCTCATTTATATTGTGCAGGTGATGTAAAGGCATTCTAAGGTGGGTACAGATGTACTTAAAAATGCTTCCCCAGTCAGCATTGAAGGAGATTAAGGTCTTTCAGGCTTATGTTTGTCAGATTATTTGGTGAAGGTGAATTTTCATGTGTCTCAAGTGTTCCTATACCTTTTCAGGCGATTAGTGGGCTTACCAACTCTCACTTCAAAAAAGACTCATTTCAGCTACTATTTCTTCAGTGGGATGGAGATAACACACACAGAAACAGCCCTCTTGCTACCTCCTCTTTTCTGGGAATAGAAAAGTAATCTTTAAGCCTGTGCCTGAAGAATGCTTTATTTCTATTGGTTATATATTTGTTTCTGTTAAAGATACATATAAAGTTCTCATTCAAAGTTAGAAAGAGAAGATGATGCAGTCGAGGTGATGTGCTGTCTTTGCTGTCTTAAACTTTCTAAGTGACCTTTCTGAGTAAACCTAAGTTCACTGAGTCTCTATCAGATTTTTTTCCTCTGAAAAATGTGATAATAGCACTTCTCTCCCTCTGAGGAAAGGGTGACACTACACTGAAGATGAAGATCATCTTTACATTTGCTGTGCTGTGGACAGTATGTTACAGATGAATGTCTGGGTAGTGTTCATATATGAGGATAACAAAGAGCATTTGTGTACTTCAGCTCTGTTGCTGGTCTTGGCAGTCCAGTGTCCTTTGAGGCAAACTTCCTAGAAAAGACCTGCAATGCCAAAAACACTATTCAAATTCATGCTAATGGTTTGTGAAATGGTTCTAAGGTGTGTAGAAGATGGGAAAATTTTCAGCTATGCAAATTGTCATAGCTCTATAGGTTTAAATTAGGAAGTAACTTGTGTATAGTTATTCCTGCTCTAGCCAAAACTTTGAAATTTTGCAGTTGGAAAAATACTTAAGTGGAAAGATGGTACAATTAATCTGTACTTGAAAAAGCATAAGTAGCCATATCAACTTAAGAGCTGTGGCTAGGTAGAAATGTGGAAGAGCTAAATCATGTATGTTCCTATAAGGAGAAGAAAAAAAAAAAAGGGTTGTGCATGGATGTTCACGGTGGTGCTCCTGTCAAGATTATGTATTTTATTGTCTGGGAATTTTTTATAAAAATGTCTCTTACTTTTCCTCAAATTATTCTTATCATTTAACCACACAATATCGTTTTACCTGTTCCTTAAAATTTGAATCATATTGTAAATACTGGTTTGTCATTGTGAAAAGACTAGCTTTTTATCAATACAGTAAATGCTATATATGCATTATATCTATAATTATATATCTGTATTTTACAAAAATGACACAGAAAATATATTAAAGTGTGTATTCAAACACTTTTTACTACATTTGGAAAACTGAGAGGCTTGGGCCTATTTTTTTTCACTACAGCTTCAGCAAGCCCAAACACAGTGACTTGAAGGTAAGCTCGGAATTTCAGAGATTTAATACAACAAGCTCCAAGTCCACAATTCTTTAACCATATGCAGTTGAACCTCTCTTGTTATTTCTATGCAGAAGAATTGTCCCAACAGATGCTGTGTATGAGGAGATACTTGGCTGAAAGTAGAGCTGTGAGTTTTTTATGTGGCAAAAAGGGACTGAGCTGCTTGCCAGGGTCTTCAGCCAGTGATGGAACTTTGGTACTTCTCACAGCCCACGTCATCCCAGCTGCCAAGACCAGTTCAGCTGCCCTATATCAACTGGATCTGAGAAGTTAGCACTTCCATCTGAGCAGTTTCTTGAGCGGGAGCTTGGTACTCTGCACTTTTTCTCTCCCTATATTTCTTTGGTAATTTGCCCTTTGGTTCTGCTAGTTCGAAATGCAAAAAGCCATTGATTTTGAAGGCAGAATTTACAACCTATAATCATCTGGGTATACTGTTACTCAGCAATGAGCAGCATTTCTCCCTCCAGAAATACTGTTAGGCATAGTGGCCTTATTTCCTATTGTAGTGCAATAAATGATTCCATGTGACGTAGGGCACAGGGCCTGAAATTCTGATTACTTCAGAGACTAGGGTTTTGTAGTCACTTAACACCAGCATTGTTGCAAATGACCAGAATTAGGACAAGAGAAGTAGGCATGAAATACTTGATCATAAATATCAGGCCTCCGGGGAGAATGGGAGCTTCTGTTTTTAATAAGAGAACAGTCTTTTTTTTTTCTTTTTAATTTTTTTGAATAGCACCATCAGACTCTAAGAGGGTTCATTTCTGCTTCAGCACAGAGGCAACTGGAGCAACTTGAAAGTCATGGACATTGTTGTCATTAATGCTAGTAAGCCTGTATCTTAAGCAGTTCAATAGGAAAAAAATATAAATTGTCCTCAGAAGTAGCTCACAAGTTATATGGGTATATTTTTCTTGTAAAGATAATATATCCAGTTAAACTGTATAGAAGTGTGTTTAAAAAGGTTGCAGTTCATCATAAGGAGTTAGTGTTTTTCTGGGGCTGACTCTTCACTTCAGATGACAAAAACTGTTAATTTGTCAGTTGAGATCTTCATTAATGTGATCCTCAACATTCAATATTTTGCCTTGTATCTAACACAAAGTTTTAGATATGTCAATTTAATATATGCAAAACTACGGGAAAATTCATTTTCTGCCTTATATTCCATCATATTTTTCAGTTACAAGGTTGATTCAAAACACTTGACAAGTGACACACTTCGAAGAGGTGATGACTTGCATCATTAGGAAATAACATTTCTAGAGAATTCAAGTTGCTTTAAATGCTTTTTGTCAGTGCTGTTGTGCTCAAACTCTGAAAAGGTGTTTGTTACCCCAAAAAAGAAGTCTTTTGCAGTCACCACTTACTCTTGAAATCCTATGTATTCACCACCTACTCTTGAAAAGCAGTGTTGAATTGGCCATAAAACCATCTCACATAGCCGGTGCCCAGCAAATTACAGCAAAATGAGAATCTGAATCTTCTGCCTCAATTTTAGAACTTGAAGTAAATGTTTTTAAGAAGCATCATAAAATGTGCTCAAATACTGTGGGCATATAGAAACACTCACCTGAATGTCATTTGTGTGTCACTTTCAGAGGTTTATTGGCACTTGAATAGTTAATATCTCACATCTTCCAGGTAATATCTCACATCTTCCTCTATTGCAGAATGAACATTAAGCTTCTATGAGACAGATAAATTTCCAATTTTTTTCTTTGACGGCTTTCCAAATGTTGGAGGTATCACCCAGGTTTCAAGACAAGCACCCGGGCTCCAGGTTTGCAGCAGGAAGTGGGAGGAGACATGGAGATCACACAAATGGAGCCTGCAGTGCCACCACACACTTTTGGAATGTCTCAGGAGCTGTGGTGGCACCCACAATGAATAGTTCTATCCAAGCATATCTCAGTGCACCTCTCGCAGGAGGCTGTAGCCTAAACTGAGAACTGACATCAAAGGCTAGCCAGGAAGGATAAAGTGTGATGTGAAAATCCTTGGTCTACCTGAAAGCTGGGTCATGGCAGTGAATGTTAAGCATAAACCAGCACAGACTTGGCCTTCGTCAATGCTGCTGCCACTTCGACTAGTCCATGCCCTTATGTTCATTTGCATACCACTGGTTTTATTTAGATGCTATAACAGAGAGCCAAGAATAAATTTAGAGCACACTGAAGGAAACCTGGACCCACTGTGGCCAGTGGTAATGTTGCCACTGACTTGAGCTTTATGGATACCACATTTCCAGACCCTAAGACATCCCCCTTTCTGTTCTGGAGTGCTTTACCCACACAGCAACTGTAGTTGTAATGGTCTTGGCCATTTTTCTTTGTCCATTTGTGATGTTTTTCAGATGGATAACAGGCTTTTGGCATTTCACATTCTCGTATTTTGTTTTTAAATTTGTGGTTCTGCAGTTTTTGAGCCATAGACTGAAAGACAAGACAAGTCTGCTACTCGTTGCTCCATCCCCCAGAAGCCTAGCCGATGGATGGTGTATCCTTTCCACTGCAGATAATTGACTATATATTTCCCCACAATGTTTTGATTGTATTTTACAGAGAAAAGTAATAAAAATAGAGGTTGTATCACAATCAAAGCAGTGTTTCCATTCCTCAGGCAATGTTTTTCAGTAACCCAAAGGAAAACACCTCCCCACCCTTTCCTGGTTACTGTACTCGGTATATGGTTCTCAGTAAGAAGAAAACCAGATGCCATGTTTAAATGTAAGATGGTAGAAACCAGAAAAGCAGAAAAATGGGTCCCAATTCAGGGAAGTGTTCCCAGAGAGTCTTTGTATTCTTTGAAGTGCAATATGGACACTAATGCTTTCAGAGACATTTGGTACATCCCCCAGACAGTTGCTGTTGGTGTGTGATAAAGGCCTTGCTGATGCAGTGAGCACTACAGATAACCTGCAACATACTCCAGCAGGGTGTTGTCAGTGTCACACAAGGACATGCAAGCAAATGCCATTTATGTGGTTCTAGTAATCCTATGCAGAAATGTAGCCTCACAAGTGTGAAACAGACCCCAAAGCTATGTTGAGAGACCAGATCTTGGGGAAAACTCATTGCAGACCAAGCCCATGCAATCCTCTTATCCTTGTGGTGGTAACTAAAAAGCGTTTCACAGCGAACATAAAAGCAATTATCTAAGCACACATTTATTTCACTTTGCTATAACTGGATATAACAATTTCCTGAACATTTTGGTGAGGGTGAGAAGTGGACTAAATATCTATGGGCTATAGTGCTGAAGGTTCCAGTCCCACACTAATGTTTTTTGTGGAAAGAGAGGAGCCTTGGAAAACAAAATTTAAATTAAGGCAAATGAAGACTAGTCTATGAGTAAGG
Source organism: Promerops cafer (assembly GCA_013398275.1). NCBI lineage: Eukaryota > Metazoa > Chordata > Aves > Passeriformes > Nectariniidae > Promerops > Promerops cafer. The sequence goes on along the minus strand of VZSE01000979.1, from coordinate 2,129,833 downwards.
ACCCTTTAGACATCAAAATATACCGTCATGAATGTCTAAAAATGGTCTGTCTGGTGTCACATCCTTGCATTCAGTAAAGCACAGAACAGTTAGACTAAGGAGTGATCTGTGAAGTGTTGGGTAGAAGGAAAGGTTTTGGTAAGCTGAACTACTTAATCTAAGTTTGAATGTCATCCATTTTAAGTCTTAACACTCTTGCATTCTTGTTTGTTTTGGTTTTTGTTTTTGTTTTTTGTTTTTACAGATGCTATTAGCAAAGATGAGATGATGCTTAAAAATTTCCAGCCAGATGTGTCTCCAAACTTTCCCAGGGATGACAGATATTCAGATGTAATTTGAATTAAACCCATTATATAGATAAATTTGCTTTATAGCTGGCTACAGCTGTGAAGTTTGGATTCAGATCTGTAACTCCCCTCAACTTTGAAGACTGTAGTCAAATCTGTGGTTTTGGATTTGAATCTGCAGTTGCTTGCTGTTCAGACTGTCGTTCACATCTGTTCCACCACCAGCTCGGTGCAAGACTGTGATACCAGTTTCAGCTCCAGCAGAGCTGAAGCTCAGAAAGGCCCCTTCTCAAGCACCTTGTTACATATGAGCAGTGACAGCAGCATTTTGTAGGTCTGTAGGTTAACAACTCTCTACATGCCACCGAATGGCCATCGGTGACCCACCACGGAGCACTGGCTGGTGGGTCACAGGTTGTTGGCTCCCACCCTGCAAAGTATGCTTTGCTTACTTCCTTCATATCATGTTTCTGTGTAAGTGAGAGCTGTAGCTTCCCACAGGGATATTGCATGATCCAGTGTGGAGAGTGTGGATATTGCATGATCCAGTGTGGAAGGAGAGAGGGTTGGTGTAATTGCAAATGGGATGAAAGCTTCTCCTTGAGGTACTCTCTGAGAGCTTATCTATACAGAGTGGTTGCTGAGACATAAACTAGGAGTGAATTTACAACACCTCAGCTCCACAGGTGGGCACTCTTAACATGCAGTTAGGAGAAGATGCTCCAGTGAAAAAGAAGAGAGAAAATATTCCACACAAGGGATGTTCCTGTGAGGATACAGTGCTTTGAGGCTGAGATCGTGCAGTTTCCCTCTCTTGTTTGCTCTACAGGCAGACCTTAAGGCTTCAGCCACACTATAAAAAATAACAACCCACAAAAGTCTGTCTGGGAGGGTGTCACTGGTTGTCACCATGGCATAGACAGCCTCACCAACTGCAGTGACAGAGCCACCCATGGTAAATGCTGGACAACTCTTCTGACCTGTTAATAGTTGGCAGACTATTTGATGACAGTTGCAAGAATCTGATGCACAGCAGTATCCTTTACAGCAGTTTAATCTTTGTCATCAAATCCCCCAGCAGCCATGATTAATAGCAGCACTTGAGCTTGTTTTGAAAGTTGTATATTTGGCAGCTATGAACTTTGATCTATGGTTTCGTTTTAAAGAATCATTATGACACAAACTTTTCCTATAATCCTTCCATCTAATTAAACCACACACAAATACTGTGTGGGGAAATATGATGCTATTGATATAAGCTGTGTGTTTATTACATTATTTTAGGCACTTTATTAAAGTGGATAGTTCTTCCCAGTAAGATAGTAGATAAGCTCCCCAAAAACAATAACATCACCCAGAAAGAATATATAAGAGAATTTCCCAAGGCCAAATTCGATTAGAAACTTTCTTTGTTGATTAATACTGTGCCCTTGAACCCATTGAGGGCTCAGATGTTTTAACCTGAGCTAAAATTACTAGCATTTAATGAATTCAGTCTACTAATGGGTACTTTTCCACAAAACGTTTGCCTTTGTTCCAGTTAGTCAAAGGACTTCAATATCTGACCTGCTGGTGTCTGTCTTCCTGAAGCAGTTCTTCCAGTATTTGGGTACAATTTAATCAGGAAGGTTTCAAAAATCCAAGAAAATTTGTTTTCATGTAGATATTTTAAACAACAGAACATTCATCTTTTTGTAGATGAATCAACCATAAAACAGCCATTTCTTGCTGGTCTCTATCCTGCTGCATACTTTGTAGAGAAATTCCCATGGGACAGATAATGCTTATGTTTTCAAGATGAGAATATGAATTGTAGATCAGTCTGATAATTTATTTTTAGGGCTGAAGTACAGGGCTACACAGTCTGGACTGAGTTGACTTGCTTGAACATTTCATCTTCATGACCCCAGAACTTGTGCAGAAGTGGATTCTTTTCTCTAGAGCTGACTACGGAGTCTCTGAGCAGCAGTTTTATGGAGCTACCTGGAATCCCTAGAGTTTCTCCTAATTGGTCTACATGGATCTCCTAATCTGGGTGCCACCAGACTGGGACATAACAGAGGCATAAATCACCACCTTGAAGCTTTTACTGCTGCCAGGGCCAACAGTGTTTATATTTGCCAATCACCGTCTTTTCCATAGTTTTGGGGTAGGCTTTCTGGGGTAGCTTTTGGATAAAGCATTGCTCCTGTCAGTACTGGTTAAGCCCAGTGACCATGGTTTCTGAGTCAGCTGGAAACCAGACAAAGTACCAAGTATAATAATTTTCCCAAATTGTCTCACGAATTTGCAGAGACTTCATATAAATGTAGAACAGCTGAAGCAACATGAGTGATCCCCTAGAGAATTCACAGCTGAGCACCCTCAAGCAGAGGAATAGCTGCCCATCACCACTCTCTGGACAGGATCAGAAAAGAGTGAAAGGGAACTGCTCTAATGCAATTCCATCTCCTTGTGCCAGGTTTTCTAGTCTTGGTATTAATGCTTTGTGATGATCTGTGTCCAAGACTACCACAAAACTAAGCAGAATTAGCTGGGACATTTGTCACGTGTCCGTTGTCATGAGGGAGGCTGGATCAGTGGCCAGAAATGGCCTTGACCTAACCTGCTCCTGAATAGCTGGACATGAGCTAGTTGAGCTGTCATCTTCTCTTTAGTGGGTCTTCTCTGAAAAGCAAAACTTGCTTAGGTAACCTGGAATCCCTCAGACATTTGCACAGCCAGGGCTTGAGTGACAGCCACAGCCTGGGCAGAGTGGAGGTGTCACATTATTCTCAACCAGCCACACAATCTTGTGTATGGATATGGGGTCAAAATGTATTTCATATACAACTAGAATAAAGTTTTGTATAAAAAGCTTATAAAACCTCTTGAGGACTTTTTACTAGTTCAACGGCTGCCTCTTGTTCTTATTGAACTCAATGGGAATTTTGCTACTGACTTCAAAGGAAGTTGAAAGGAGCCATGAGGGGTTGATTTGCACTCCTACATGTGTGTTTCTGCACACCAAATTTGCAGCTGCAAGGACTGTGTTTTAGTTGTTTTTGTTGCTGTACTTGTTGGGTTTTTGCTACTTTAGAGTCTGCATAAGCACAAGATCTGCTACATGGAGATTGTCTACACACATGCAAAATGTATGTAACGCAAAAAGGATTCATCAAGCCACCTCATTTGAATGGCTTCATTCTCCAGAGAGGCAAAAATCTCTCCTAAACACATAATGGCTGCTGAAGAAGGTTCCTCACCACTGTAGGATGCATAAAACCAAATCAAATATAAATTACTCCTTTTGCAGGTCTTTTCCAAGGCTGCAAAATGGAAAACTTCAGCTTCTATTCTATAAGCAGGCACAGAGCCTTGAGATCAGATTCAAGAATCCAAACATGTCAAAATGGTTTAGAACTTGCTTTAACCACTTCTGAGTGCATTCTTTCCCATTCCTTCTCTGCAGCAATTTGCAGAGGATGAGACTTACCAACTACATCCAAACACACTCCATTAGGCAAGAGGACCCCTTGCACAGGAGTATGGGTTAAGGCTTTGATTGTTCAGAAATAGGAAGAAAGTCATTTAGAATGAGAGCACAATTTAAAACTAGTGATTCACTATGGACAGGGGAGTGACTTTACAAATATCTGTCGGCTCTGTACAAACCATGTGAACACTGCAGGCTCCTGGGGACCAAGGCAAAATCAGATAGAAGTAATTTCTGTTTCAGTAATAACATATTCTGTTTGCTTTACAGCTGACTGAGACCTGGCTGCTAACTTTCTTTTAGGGATGATTTCATAAGCCATAGATCTTCCTGCTAGGAAACACTCCTGCATTGCATGCTTCAATAATTACCATCCCATTTTTGATAGTTACATATTCTCAGTGAGTATAAATAACATTACTCTTGCATAGATTTTTATGTACCTCATATATTAGCAGGCATTATCATAACCTTCTTCAGTGATCTTGTAGCCAAGTGATATGCATTTAACTCTTTCAACATTCCCTAGTGAAAACATTCCAGGGAGGCCAGAAGAAAAGTTGAGGCAGCATCAGAATCTTTGTGCAAGTGTGTAACAGAAAGCAGAGTGGTTGGGCCCTCTGCCTCTCAAAAGAAAACTGCTTTTCTGGGTCTCCCCTCCTGCATGACTCTTTTCTAAATTACTTAGACCATGGGCATGGAGTAGAAGATTGCAGAAGCTTCATAGAGAATGACTGCTGCTAAACCAGAGAGAATTGAGTGATCAGTATGATGTGTGTACGAAGATACTGACTGTGGAGAAGTAAGTGGAGAAGACTGGTGAAAGCCTACACAACCATGTGGTAAAGAGTTTGGGTAGTTCCATAAAGCACTAGTACCTGGTTGCTGATAAGAAACAAATCCAGTTTTCTGAGCTAACTGATGTTTCTTTCCTCTTCATGAAAAATATGTACTTAAGATCTCACACTCTGAAGCAAACCCAGTCAACTTTTCAGAACAGGTTTAATATCTTTCCTTGTATTTGAGGTCAAAGGGCTTTGCTGCAGCTGCAGCTCAGTCAAATAATCTGGACCTGTTGCAGGAGTTACTAGTCAGGGCTCTGATTTGTGTCAGGTGTAGGTTTAAACCAGATGTGACAGGGATACTTTCTGGTGTTGAAAGCTAGAGAAGGTGTCCCACACTTCCTGGGAGCTTAGCCTTGGGCAATAGATACTTAAAATATATTTAAGAGGCAGACAATAAAAAAAGTGATGTTGGAAATGGAGTTATAATTCATGTAATAAAGAGAAACCTCCTATACCATGGTTGTGGTGGTGCCTAGTGTTGATTTTTTTATGCTTTATATAAGGCTTGCTTTATGTCCAGGATTAGCTTTTCAACATCCAAGAGTGATAAGGGCTTTTGAAGTGCTGTAGGTAGCTAGCTATAAGATAAAGCCACAGAGCAGCTAATAGCTTTCTTTCTGTTAAAACAAATATAGACACCAAACCTAAAAGAAAATGTCCAGACACAGAAGCCTGATTTGGAGGTTCAGGTCTTTTAAAAGATGGAGTTTAAACTAAGAAGCCTTCATGGTTGAGAGGGAATGAGGACACTGAAGGGACATTTGCACATATAAATCATCAATACATGCAAACTGGAGCTCATGGTATCACAGCTTGGCTTGGCTCACCTTTCAGCTCTGGCAGCCCTCAGTGTGAACAGGCAAGGACACAGCACAGATACTCATCATCCATTTTGACCTGACAGATGTTTCAACCAGAGTGTTTGACACCATTTTGTCACCAGGTTTTATGCTTGTAAGTCCTGATGGGATCTCATGGATCCTCACTTTGCAATGACAACAGTGTTTCAGTATATATTCAGTGACTAAGAACACTTGGATGGACAGTTTCATTGTGATAATTAAGAAGAATTTTCTCTCATTGATATGTTAGATTTTCTAAAAAGCTGTTCACATCGCCTGCTGTCCACTAAGGGTCTAATACTGAGCCCTGTTTCCCTAAATGTTAACGAAAAGAAGGAAATGTGTGAAATACCTATATGTTTCTGCCTGCATCTTAGAAACTCAGGATACACCCTGCGTATGTGAAAGCACAGCACAGCTCTCTTCAATAAGCAAAACGACAACACATGTATTTAAATATCAGAGTCTGCTTCTTTTCCCACACCTCTGTAAAATCAAAGTTTGAAACCCTGTAGGAGCTCTTTTAAAATATCCTGGCTTTCTTGCTGCAGACCATATGTTTTTTCAAAAACCAGGACTGCAAACTCGAATAATTGCATGACTTGCATTCTATCACTGTAGACTGTGCTCCACTGGCTTCAACTGGCACGGTTTGGTAGCTGTTACAGATGCCACAATTCATTGCTTTGAAGTCTGCACATTAAAAAAATGGGGGGGAGGGGAAATAAAAAAGGGTTTCAAAAGATTGCCTGACTTTCTGTTATGAATAAGTCGACGTTTTGTAACATCTGTCATAGTCCCTGCCACTTCAGCTTCCTTCCTCTGCTCAAGCTTATGGGCTTTATGTTAATACTGGAGCAGCTGTGAATTCACACTCCTAGTGAGGTGCAGCAGAGTGGTAAGGGCAGGTAACTGCTTTCCCTGAGGATCAGGCCAGTAGGTGCTGCCTTGTTCCTGCTGACACGAGGTGGGGGGCGGATAAAGTGTGTGTATAGCAGTGACACTTCTCTGGAAGCACGTTGTCATTGCAATAGTCTGCAATAGCCTGTCCTTGTGAAAGAGCCTCAGATCATCCCTGAGGAGCCTACAGGTACCCAAACCACCTCCCAGCACTGCTCAGGCATTTAGCCCTTCTTTACTGCTCTGCACAGCTGTGTTATGGACAGCTGTGGCTTGCATCACTGATTAACCTGCTTCTTTTCTTTCTATTTGGAGGCTTAGGACAGGGAATCCACGCTCTGCTCAGTTCATCATTACTACCAGCTCAGGTGTTACTGTTGGAGGAAATAAGCCTTCCCTGTGCTGTTTCTTTGGTTATTGATTTTCATATTCCTAGATGCAATCTGTATAACCTCATTCAGCTGTTAAATGACAGGACTCTGAGGCAAAAACATGTCCCAGGTGGACTTGCTATCAGTTTGTTTTAATAAGTTTTTGAAAATATTGCCAACAGGACAAAGCAGTGCTATTAGTGGTAAGATTAGGCTTTGATTTTTGAAGTGAACACTAAAGAAAAAACACATTCACTTTGGCAACTTCAGCTGGCTCCCTGGAGAATTTGCAATGTGGTAGCATTTTGCATGCAGTACAATTTCCCCATTAGAAAAGTGATGCCAACCCATGCTTGGCATGTGCTAGCAGGGTTCCTCACATAGTGCTCATGCCCGGAGAGGTGCCCTGGCTGTTGGCAGGGTCCTGGCTGTGTTGAACTTTGGCTCTTCCATTCAGACTCCAAATGGAATAATTCCACCCAGGCTGTTTTCAGGTTTGAATCTGGGGGCTCGAATTCGTCGCCTCAGAGGGCGCGTCCCGTGACTCAGCGGTGTGCTCGATCACAAGCATCTGTAATCCCTGTAATCCACTTCACCCTGCTCGCCTTTTGCATGGACGATGGGAAGAGAAACAGTCTGACTCCATGAAAGCACACAAAAAGCTGTGACCATGCTTAAAAGCCAGAGGAAGGTGTCCTTGAAGCTATTAAGAGGGACTATGTGACAGCTCTTTACACAATTATTTTGAGTATCAGCTTCCACTTCCTTGTTCATTTCCAATACGTTTTTTGTTTTGTTTCTATTTGCTAATAGTATTCTGAACATGGTGCTCATCTGTTTTAGCTGAGATGGTGCTACTGAGGTGGGTTCCTCCTCCCCCCCCTACTGTTGGTCTGTTTTATAGAACATGGGAAAAGGGTCAGGGCAAGCATAATTAAAATGCCAGCACATGAGCAGATTTTGTCCACATGTTCTTAAGATCTTGTTGTTCTCGGGCTGGCTGTTTCTATACACCAGGTGTTAAGACCAAGCTATGTTATAGGGGTTTCATATAAAAAAATATATATTTGATGTGGTATATTATTAGCTGCCAGCACTGCTGTCTTATCCCAAAAGGTAAAATGGGAACTTTTTGCACAACACTGCACTTTGCAATTTTTTGCAATGTGAAGCATCTAGGTTTTGGGAAAGTGAATGCATTTCAGCAGATACTGCTTTGTCTCTCCCTGTCAGCTGTGATTTGGGAGGGTTTCTAAATCTTTGCCACTTGAAATCACATTGAGCTGAAACTTGGCCAAAAAACTGTCAGCCTTGTTGCTTTTTTCCCTCTAACATACTGTTCATTACTTCCATACACCTTCCCCCACAAATAAAAAGTGGCAAAAAATGAAACAAAGGACTCTTAAAAAAAACAGATTTCTAACTGGTCGTGATTTACAATCTTTGCAAACAATTAGACTTCAGTGAACACAGAGATGTTTTTATTTTGATGATTAGCATTTCTAAAGAAAAATATTTTGTAGCCTTGAGATACTGATGTTTGAAAAAATTAATTAGAACCATGCTGTGTTTTTCATAAGGATATGACTGTCTATCATGATGCTTGCAAAAGTTCAGATTTAAAATACAGAAACATTTATCCATGTTTAACTAAGAATCAAAAAAGAGGCAAGCATGAAAGGAGAAGTTAGAGTAGAAGGGAACATTTTTCTCAAGTAAAATTCGTGAGCAGAAACCACCTTTGCTTCTGCTGCTCTTGCCCCTTTTAGTTAACAGGATGCCTAAGCCTGAGATCAAAGTGACACACAAAAGTGATTCTCTGAACAAGCAAGGTTAAGGAGCAGCTCACCACTGTCGTTATCTTTTAGGATACCTCCGGGGCAGAATTTGGGGTGTGGTGAGGGGTAAGGCTGGAATAAGAATAGAATGATGTTGAAAGAGAGTGAAATGTAAATATATTGTGCATGCATGGATATGCCATGGGGCCATGTCATTTTGTACCACGGGAGCTTTACCAGCAGCTGGGGAAACACAAACTGAGCAGCCACCATTTGTAAAGATGGGGTTCTGTGCACATACACAGGTTTTACACGTGTTCTTCATACATAGCTACAACACATGAATGGTTGTCTACTCACTACTTTATAGGCCACAGCACAAAGTTGAGACTTCTAGGTTTCCATTCTTTTTTTTCCCCCAGAGAAGATATATAAAGCAGGTCAGATAAATTACTTTCTACAAGCACTGCTAACTCTCCAAGAATTAAAAAAGGCAGATACAGAAACCCAGTTCAGATGTAACAAGATGTCTGCAATCAGGTGGTATGAACTTTATCTAAAATCTCTGTGCTAATGATTCTGACTTCCTCTGGATCTCCTTGCATATACACAGGCATAATATATAACACACAGCAGCCCTGCCCTTGCACACAGCAGCTGCTTGTAGTTTGTCTAAGATTTGCTCATTCCAGTCCTGTGGTTTCTTTGGAAAAGGAAGTGCTTTTCTATTAATGCTTTGCAAGGTGCTATCCATTAGACAAAGTGACATTTATACCTGTGCCTGGAGCAACACCCTCTAGACTTTGCTGGGCTGAACATGAGCTACTTCTATTTCTCCTCCTGAAGCGTCACTTGGGAATATTTTGCACTTGGTGCTGGACATGCACAACTGTCTGTTCAGAAACCTAAAACCTCAGTGTTTTGAACATCATTGTGGCCTAATTCTTCCAGCACTGTAAAAGAGCACTGGCAACACAATTTAGCTGCCTCTGTTCTTAAACCAGGCCTTGACTAGATTTGCTACACTGTGCCTTTTTACAGAATCCTGAGAGCAGAGATCAGTAATTTCACAAAGTCAAAATCCCTTTCCTTTGTCAAAGACCTCAAAGAGGCTTATTACAATTAAGAATTAGTGGTGTGGGCCAACTGTCCCTCTCTTTCCTGCTCTTTTTAGCATAAAATTGAACTGTACAATACAAAGTTTTGCTGTTATGTATATAACAGTAGTGTCCATAGAGTGGATAGTTGTTACTTTACTCAGTGTAACTCATTAGCAGTAAACCAGGCCTGTATATTTACTTATCTATTCTGCAGTTGTGAGTTATAGTTAAGACTGAAGTGAAACTTCCAGTTACAGCTCCCACTTATATATCTAACTATAATGTTCTTAATCTTGTACCAGCTTTGCTTGGCTGAAACATTGTATTTGAACTCATTTGAGAAAAGCATTCATGGTTTTATCAGTCATGAGTAATGTCATCATTTCTATTTCATACCAATAGCCACACAATCTTGCCTTCATATTCTATATATATAAAGTTTACATATATAACTTGTTATTTTATATGAGTACTTATTTACACATACATACACAGACACATAAACTGATAAGGGAAAATATTTCAGCATTAGGCTTTCAAGGAATTATGAAGTTAGAACAGAGTGAAAGGTTCACAATGAAACTTAAAACTTTACTGGCTATAAGATTTCATTACTAACACAAAACTCAGTCCAATACTTTGCTCAGGCCGGGGTCAACTTATTTTTAGCAGGCAGGATTGTCTTATAGTTAAAATACAGGGGAGAATAAGGTTTGAATTTCCACATGAAAACTTCACATTGATGAGTAGCTCCTAAAAGAAAAAAAAGAAAAAGGAATGAGGTCTGTGTATTGGCAAGAATGAAATCTTGCTCAGTTCGGTGCAACAACTTTGGATTTGCCTTGATCTATGTATATGGGAAAGATCTATATGTTGTTTCTTTATATTTTCATCCACTCCACAACACCACTACTTTATTCATCCGCTGAAATTGCAGGGCAGAGGTTGGTGTGAAATAACCCATCCACGCACTAGCCAGAAGTATTTCTTTAGATACAGAGGTTGGCGTGGTTTCCTTCTGTGCCCTCCCTCCTTTCCCGTGTGAGTGTACTCGTGCCAATGAGAAGGTTTTCAGAGAAGGAGGGGTGCTAATGCACACATAGTTGCTCCAAGTTCCTGAATAGTTATCTTGGAAACAGCTCTGCACTTTCAGGAGTCATCTCCTCAGGCAGGAGGCAGCAATGCTTCCTAATTTAGTCAGTCACGGACCCCAAGGTGTCAATGAAGAGAAAAAAGATCTTGCAATAGTAGTCACAGCACATGGTCAGCATAAGCAAGTCTCACATCATTGTTCATTTACATTTGCTGAAGGGATCAGTGCTGAATTAAAAATTAATTTCTAAACTTAACTTATAATTGGGATGTACTTTCTAAATAGCTAGAAACATAAAGTGTGTATTAACAAAGTTGGTCTTAGAAAGATGAAAAACAGAAAGAGGAAAAGTGGCTGCATTTTGCCCTGTTAATTGCTTAACACTCTTCACTAAAGAATTTATTGTTATTAAAAAAAGATATCTTGAGCTAGTAAAAAAGCGTAAAAGTTGATGATTTTGCTGGTAGATTTATATGTGAGAATTCTAAGTTGAGAAGGGAGAATGAGTCAGTATTTCTGCCATGCAGTAAGGTTTCAGAACATTCATCATCAGGAATTAGGTTCTTGCATCTCGGAAGCTATGACACAAGCTGTGACATTTTCCTCAAAGGATTTTGGAAAAATATATACAAACAGTGAAATTTTACACCTGCCATTGGTTCTCTCCCTTGCATATTGGGGAAAACAATACATTGTGAGCAGAGACATTTTACAGCCCTTTCATGGAAAGACCACTGTGCCCAGTATTGTGCTAATATTTTCTTAATCTAAGCAGATGTTTAAACAAAGTTGTAAGACTGCAGCATCCGTGGCTGCTGGGACTTGCCCTGTTCCAAGGCAGAATCATGGAAAATTGCCATAAGGAATTATTCCTCCATGAAAATGAAGCATAGGTTTGGAGGTGACAGACTACCCCCGAGGAGAAACAAGGAACCCCTGAGGAAGTTCTTTTCTTTGGCACTTGGCTTTATATGAGCTAGAAGCCCCCCTGGGTCTTCTGCAATTTTTCCAATGGGTGGGAAACAGAGTTAACATTTAGGAAAAGCAATTTTTGACTGCCAAAACTGCAATGCCTGACAGTTTTTCATCCAAGCAGAACTGATGAAAATCCAAATATTGGTGGATTTTGCTTCAGATGCAAATATTTTGTATAGCTTCAATCCCAAATTGAAGTCCCAATGGAATTTTGATTAAAACTCCTGATATCCATACCTCAGTGTTTCCCTCATTTTAAATAATATCAAGCTGAATATTTTTTAATAACCTTCTGAGTGTATATACATGTCAAAAATATTTTAGCCTAGTACATGCTCATAATGTGGCCTGTGTGTTTTCAAAGCAGACTTCGGTGAGGATTTTTATTCAGGGTGTGTTTTACGTCCAAAGTAATGAGCAGAAAAGATGATTATTTGCCAGGAGGTAACATTCAAACAACCAAACCACACACTTCTTGGCCTTGGGTCAATTGTCCTATCAATTGCCTTATACAAAATCAAACTCTGGAGTAAAAAAGTCACAGTTTAAAACAACAGTCAGTCTTGTGATGCTGTTTGGATTAGCAGAAAGGATATTGCTGAGGCTGAATAAGCATCACTGTCTTCTTTCAGCTAAGTAGACACAGCAGACGTGGCAGAGCTGATCGCTGCAAGGAGAATTATGTGTAGAGTGATTGCAATTTTAAAAAAAATATCTAAGGTTTTGTTCAATGTATTCAGTCCTTGCAGTTACAAGCTTTCATATTAGTTCTTTGAAGCACACAGATCAGGAAGGTATTCTCCTTCTTGAAAATCCAGAAAGCTTTCAGCAAGGTTTCCTCACTAATGCCTGCTACAAAAGCTAAGCTGCCATGGGATGAGAACCAAAACTCTGACATTACTCTATCTGATTAAAAGATAGGAAAGAAAAGGTTAGGAATGAAAGGTGGAGAGAAGTCAAGAGTGAAATCCTGCAGCATCTGTGTTCTGGCCTGTGCTGTTCAACATGTTCATAAGTGATATGGAAAAAGGAGTGAATAATGAGGTGACAAGGTGTGCTGATGATAGTAAGTTATTTAGGGTGGTAAGGACAAGGGCTTCTTCACGGTTGAAGAAGGACCTGACAAGATAAAGTAACTGAGTAAACAGAAGATATTTGCTGTAGGTAAATGTAAAATAATGCACTAAAGAAAAAGCAATTCTAGTTTCACCTATTCAGTGGTGGGTCTGAAGGTCTGTTGCCACAGTCTTTCACAAATGAGATCTTTGTATTACTATACACACTTCCATGGAGACACCATCTCAATTTGCAGAAACAGTGAAAAAATAAATATTTGTTAGGCACTGGCTGCAAACAGAGGGTAAAAACTAGGTATGATTATGCTGCCAAAGAGCCTGTGTCTGGTGCAGTGCATACAGCTCTCACCTCTGTGCATCCACAAGCGTGTAACAGAGCTGGGAAAAGGCTGGCAAAGAAGAGCTGTCAAAGTAGGGCACAGCTTCTGTAAGGAGTGACTGAGGAGAGCATGAGACACCTGACAAGAGATACAGTACTGCTCTCTAAAATCATGCTTCTGTTGTAGAAGACAAATAGGAAATAGATATCCACTGTCTCTTACAATACAAAAGCAGTCGAAACAGAACAATGAGACCTTCTGTGGAACTAATGGGTGTGAAAGAAAAGAAGGGTCTATTTCTTCCATAAGTCAATGGTAAGCTGTGGAACACCTTGCAGCTGAATAATTTGGATGCTAACTGGTGGTTGAGTTGAAAGCATAGACAAAAAAGCAGTTCCAGACTAGAATACTCCTAAGCTATAACTACTATGAGACTGAGGCTGTATTTTAAGGAAATATTACTGCAGACAAGACTGTTCTTGCTGTCTTCCCTAGACATCTGCTACAGACACTCTTGGAGACAGGACATTCATCTGGATGGACTTCTGGTATGGACTAGCCAAACTACACTTAGATTTCTGTATTTATGACTCAAGATCTATGTTAGCTTGTTTACACTTTGGTGGAAAAATGAACCTTTAATTGGGAAAAATAAAAATGCTCCCCTCCTCCCCAAGCCAAAAAACCCCCAGGTGTTTCTGGTCAATTCTTGTATAAGTTTAGCTAAGTAATCATTTAGAATCAGGAAATAGTTTGATGGTCATAAATGTTTCCTTGGCCATTTGAATTTTACATGGGAAACCAAGGGTGACTGGTGTGAATCCTTCCCTCCATGCTCAACAAACTCAACTTCGTATTTCACTTCTGCATTAAATCACTGCAGTGTTTCCAATGCTGCTATTGGAAAAGCTACAGGAATACTTCCAGGGGCCATTCTAAAACTTCTGTCTCTTTCCATTTGCTGTTTTTGTACTCAAATAAAATCATCTTATGTGCCAAACTTTTGAGATATACTGTTTAGTCACATCATGGAAAGCTACATTAGGGCATTAGTCGGGCAATATTCCTTATCCAATCTTTCTACAAGCTTCTCCCCTGTATGAAAAGAACTTGACCTGGCAATCACAGAGCACGCTAGAATGACTCATTATGTCAGTCCCAGAGAGTGTACAACAAACAGGGATAGCAGCACTGCCATCAATCCCAACAAAAATAAGAAATTCAGAGTCATTGAAATGACAGGCGTGAATACTGTTCTTGCAAAGGAGATAACAATGCTACAACCAGAAAGAAGAGCAGCAAAAGCAACTGTTGCTAAACACAAGGGAATCTTTGACAGGCTGTGATGATAAGGAGTCCTCAGCTGGCGGGCAGACAGAACGCATCCCTGCAGAACTTCTTCGAATCAGGGGATGCCTGTTGGCCAAAGTGTCTGCAAAGGAAGAGTGTGATGCAAAACAGGAGTGAAAGACAGAACTCATGTGGCAGAAATCAGCATCAGGGAAGGCAATTTTAAAAAGTAACACAGCCTTGTGCCACTGTGACACCTGTACTTGAACTTTTCCTAGTCAAAGTTGCCTCTTGCAGCAGAATCTCTGTCCAACATTTCTGAATGTGCTGTCAATCACAGAAAAACTCAAAAGTTTTTAGGAAATCCTGGTTTCGGAGACTCTTCTCAACCACTTATTAATTTCACTTTCATCAATGTGAGACATTTGTATTTTTTTTTCAGCTGCAAATGCCTTTTGTTGTAGAGGAAAATAATCCAATACCATTTCCTTTGGATTGTTGCGTGGAGAAAAAAAGGTTATTTTGCTTTCTCCTTCCATCTTAAGTTGACAAAGTAATTTGAAGATTTCGGTACTTTTCACTGTAAGAAAGAAAGAGACAGAGAAAAGGAAAATAAAGACTTTACTACCACTAATTACTTCCTCCTCAGTTATAACGATAATTATTTAGGATCCAGAAATGTGTCAGCTCAGACTTCTCTACAAATTTGTCTCTGTAGCTTTTCAGAAAGAATTTACAGAGCTACTTAATTACAACTTATAGGGAATGTAACTCTGGTAAGACATATAAATATACAATATCCTTCAATGACTCAAAAAAAGCCCATCTGAAAGACAGAAACCTAATTGGCAACTGAAATAACTGATGTGATAAAGGTTTTCTTCCAGGAAATTTTAATTGAAGGCTGGATATTTATATAGAACACATCTGATTCAATGCCAGCTTTTGAGTTGCAAGGAAGAATTCAGTTGGGAAAGTCCTATGTTATTGAGGACCTCACAAGCAATGTGTCCCCCTTATAGGTAAAGAAAGGTAGGCCCCCTAAAGTGAATCACACCTGTGACTGAGGATTGCCAGCCAGTCTGGCAGGATCAGCTATTACATGGGCTTTTTGGGGAGGGATCGCTCTGAGCCGATGCTCAGGGTCTCAGGCTGTGTGAACAGCAATCTGAAGCCCACGCTTTCAAAAGCCCTTGGTGGCAGCTTGAGTACTCTCATTGCAAATAAAGAGCTCCAGGTTGGTGGCAATTCTCTCCCATTTTAGAGAACAGCTCACCCTGACCATGCCTGATCTCCTCTTGTTCAGACACCACAAAGGCAGCCTTCTCTGCACACCCAGACATCAGCTTAACCAAACTGAAATGAAGAACATCCTGAAGTCATAGGAAGTGGAAGCTCTGATCCTCCTTCCTGAAAAAGGCAGGGTCTCTGTAGGCAACCAAGGTGATGAGATGGGATTTGTAACAAGTCTGAGCTTGTTCTCCCTGAGGGTTTCTTATTCCACCAGCAACGTGTTCTGAAGTGCTTTCGTACATTCCAACTGTTGCTGGTTTTAGTCAGTTGCTAATCTAGCAGAGAAATGACTGTCTTGTATGAAAGGATGCATTTGACAAGATAACAATGTGGGTTTTATTTATTTTATTTTATTTTTAACTTTCCCTAAAAGCTTCTGGTTTAGTTTCCAAGAACCTACTTTGGCTTCTGGAAGTGCTCTGTTTTGCCACATAGCAGCATCAGAGAATAATATGTAATAGACTTACCACGATAATAATTTCAAATTTTTTGCATTGCAAGACCAAATGGGGGACAATAGTGATTTATATATGGCTCTAAACACCTGATTGGAATAAACCCCTCCAACTGCTTTTAGATACCTCATCTCCTTGCCTCTTTGTAAAGAAATCTTGAAGATAAGGAAATTGGGAATATTTTAGAAAATTCTTTGCAAAACAAAAAGGAAAAAAAAAGGAAAGGCAAAACATTGAAAGCAAAATGATCTGAGGGCACTGGGAGATGCCACAGAGCTTTTCTGATGTGAGGTCCTTGGATTTCCAGACATTAACTCTTTTTACTTCAGGGTTTATCAGTAGCTGAATCCTCTATAACTCTTAGGAGTTCACTCTTCCAAAACATAATAATAAAAAAGAAGCTGTTCAGAAGAAGATTATGACACAGACTTCCTGCCATCACAGCTATGTGCTAGCTTCTCCTGCCATCACAGCTATGTGCTAGCTTCAGCAGGGCTGCTGGCTGTTGCCCTCAAAGCACGCTGACATTTGCTGGTGCCTCTGTGAACAACTGGCATGATTTGTGATCTGCTCTTTGGGCAGGTGAATGGCAGGGAAATGCAGGCAGTGCACTTAGCTGGTAGGCGCCTGTCCTCGCTCTCCAAATCCCTGGCTGATATAAGAGAGACAGTGTATTACCATTTCTGCCCTCTTGGCTGCTGCTACCATCACCTTCTTAGTTATTTATTTTTAGCTGAGACTGAGAGGAAAGTGGCAAAGTAAGTTACACAGCAGATTCAGATATAGTTTGCTACCAGACTTTTTCTTGGAGTTTGTCATGCTCAGTGTCACTTGTGGATTGCTATCTTGCAGCATAAGAAAGGAAGGAAGGAAATGAAGGAAAGTCAGAGAATATTAAAAGCATCATCACCAGGTTTTGATTCTCTGCAGTGTTGCACTAATGGATAAGCAAAATGCATTTAAATTTCATCACGTTCAATGTAGGTGGCTGGAGAATGTAGTCATTTATTTACAAGGTTATTTTGCGTGTAACTGCCATTCTTGGACAGAACTTTTCATGTGTGGAAATCAAAAACCAAAACCAAAGAAAGAGAGGAGCAACAAAAAAAGATATTAACACATGCCCTGCCCAGCTTTTTTGCTTGTGCTTTCTTTAGCACTCATCAAGGAAAGGGCTGACTTTGAGTCGTGTTCCTGAAAATCTGCAAAATGCTGTTGAATTCACTGAATCTGCATCAAAATTTGGGATTCTATGTGTCATGAGATGACTGAAGCTCACAAACATTGGCTCAACTTCAGAGTCTCAGAGCATGAAACATAGACGTATGCCTGGTGCTATTAGGAACAAGCCTCTAAGGACAAACCGAAAGTACGCAAGAGCAGAACTCTTGCTGGGGAGCGAGTCACTATTTCCTCCTTAATGTTGTGGTGAGAGCCCTGAAATGGCTGAAGTCTCTGGGAGTAGGAAGCTTGCTATTGACATCTATTGATGAACACGAGAAAAGCAGCTCAGACTGGCCTGAGAGCACCATGTATCAGAGGATGGATAGGGCTGGGAGCCCTTTGTGAGCATCAGCTGGGGAACAAAGAGAAAAATTACCCTAAACTTCTTTTTTTTTTTTTTTTAACCTCATCTTCTGAAAGAGCTTCAGGGTAGGGATCTATTCTAAGAACCAGTTTTACTTTGTAAGAATTAAACTCAAAGGTCAGATCATAAAAATCAGCAATTTACAGTTAGCTATGTGAGTAGAGTGATTTGTCCTTTAAGCCATTCAGTTTTTATCCTCTTTAGGTCATCAGCTGTTGTCCTAAGAAGTTATACAATATGGTAGCACTACTTTGCCTTTTTCTACTAGAAATGAAAAATAATTTAATAACCATCTTTGTGATTCCCCAGCACTTACAGTGTTATCATTTAATGTCTACACATATACATAAGTCCCAGCTTTCATTGTGTATGTACATGCATGACCAGGGGATCATTTTCACATGTAATTATTTGCTCTTGTTCCCTCATTACGTGTGGGTTTAGTCCATTTGCCAAATTCTCAGCTTTTGGAGAAGAAATATAGAAAGGAATTGCCATCAGGTTTCCATTTCTAGTGTTTCAGTTTGCCTTATGTCATAAAACCCTTTGATACACATAAATATGTTTTCACATGCATGCTAAGAATTGTTTTCAAAGTACAGCACGGTCCTGGACAAGGAAAACTGCCTGAACATGCTTCCAAACATGGTCCCAACAGAGTCCCAATGTGTTTGTCTGCAGCTCTTCACAAAGTTAGAGTTCACTCTTCTGAAAGCTAGCCCTAGCTTTTTTGAAAAGAACAAACAGATCCCAACAACAACAGCAAAACCAAGCTTGAATGTATTAAACAGCTATTTAAACCCTCAAACAATATGGGCTTTCTTGAGCATCAGCAGGGAGCTAAGCTTTCCCCAACAGCACTCTGTGATGGATGGCCGTGCATTTGTGTCAGCCCAGATGGCAGGTCCAGCACCTTTAAAGAGGGTCATGCATTTTTCCCATTTGTACTAGGCTTGGAAAAGTTGGGAGGAAGAAAGCAAGCTTCTCAGATCATATGAAAGAAGGCTTAGTGCACTGCCCTGCTACCTCAGGATCTGCCCAATTAAAGGAGAACTGTCACCTGAACTCAGGAAGAGCTCAGATAAAAGACAAGAGGTCCAGGGGGGATATGTACAACCGGCAAATCCACAGAGCAGCCAGAAGCCCAGGTTGTTCCCTGACACCTACTCCCAGTTGTTTGGGATTTTTTTTTCTGCATCCAATGAAGCTTCACCAGTTTTCCAGTGCTAAATAAAAAGGATTAAGTACCAACATCTCAACAGAAGCCTTCTCTTGAAACTCTTACAGCAGATTTTGGGAAGACTATTAAATCTGCACAAATCCCAGCATGAAAACAATGGTAAGCCCCACTCATCATATTCATCCCAGATTTTTTCCACATGTCAGTCTTCCCCCTCTCATAGAGCCATGTGATTGCTTTAGTCAGCAAAGCAAACTGCATGGACAAATTAGGATGTTCAAAGCACTAAATAATTGAATCACATCACCTCTTCTGTACTGGCAAAATAGGGATATTCAAATACAAAATTATTTTGTTTTGTATGAGTCAAAATACAAATTTGAAAAGCACAAGGACCAAGTTATGTTTTGCTTTGCTGTTAAACCTTCAGACCTCCTTGAAATAATGAGGAACTTTCAGCTCCGAGGGGTAGATGTATTCCTTGATAGGTACTCTGAAGAGGTGCTGCACTGTGATGTAGACAGAAGTTAGCAAACTCTTTACCTCCTCCTGATCCCCTCTGTGAACACCAGCAGTTTTATATATGGACAGAAATGTATGTTTCTGTCTATGTGGTTTTATAACTAGACATTGAAATAGGACAAAAGCACTTGGGCCACCTATGCTCTTGGATGCAACACTGAAATTCAAATGTCCTGTGTTTAATCCATTAGCAAAAGACGATAAGTGCCTTTTTATTAAAACTTGGCAATCTGTTTCTTACTAATATAAACACTGAAAAGAGAAGTATAAATTCTTAGTGAGCAATGCTCCAAATGTACATTTGATTAAAATGATGCCTCTTCAGAGAAGTAGACTGTATTTATATATATTGGATGGAACACTTATATTTTTTGGCAGGGCCGCATATAGAATTTGCATGTTAATATGCCAGAATGGATATGCTCTTTTTAAGTAGCACACATCAGAACTCATATTGTTTTCCTTTGGGTCCCTACCACAACATCACTGACTGTAGGAGGTAGATGAGGCTTTTAAGACAACCTAGGAATACAACACTGTTGAGCTTCACAACTTCTAAAATTCATTAACCACCAGCGTGTGTAAAATTTCATAACATTTGAAACATTTAACACCCATGCCCATGAGGATGGAAACCTAGGAAAGGGTAAGAAAAAAAGACTCAGGCATGTCTATCAGCTAAATCTACAGATCATAAATTCACAATGCATTTCATTGTCATTCATGCTACCGGCCAAGAGAAAAAAAAAAATTACTTGGAGACTAACAGACTTCATCCTATGTTTACGAGGCATCACTTTTTTAGTTCTATTAATCCTTTAATCCTTCTCCTTAAAACCATGAAATTTTATACTTGGAGTTCATCTGCTGTTTCTGAAGACAAGAGGACTCCAGAAATTTGAAAACACCAGCTATAGTATATTATACTTTTCTCTACTGCATGGCCCTGTTTTAATTTTCTGTTTTATTTTCTCAGATTTTCAGTAATAGTAATCATAATAATAGTAAGAACAAAAACACTTCTAGCTACCCACAGATTATTTCCATGTAGTCTTGGCCGAAAGAGGGGTTTTTTTAGTTGTTCTCTTTTAAAAAGTAACATTTAAAACTCTCAAAATGTTCCCCATGTTCTTCAGACTGGAAATGACTAGCCTTAAAACCAGCTGAGCAAGATTTACCTTGCAGAATAAGATTTTCCTATCAAGAGAGATCTGAAGAAAAGTGAGTTAGATAGATATATTCAGAATTAAGTTATGAAGTTGGCTATATCATGCAGGTGCCTCTGAAGGTGTCGGCTTTGGGCAGCATCAGCCATGCCTGTGAAACTTGTGATCGTGTGAGACTTATGTGCACTGGCAGGAGTGTGTGCTCCATGGTACCCACCCCGAGTGCTGCACAGCAGGAGTCAGCACCGGGCACTTCCTACAGGCACGGCGCACCTTCCACTGCAAGGCACTGTCAGCAGCAGCGTTTGAGAGGCATAGTCTGGAGGGTACAGTTTGTTACAGGAAAGCAGTGAAACCTCCTGGAAGCTGGTGAGGAGAAGGAAAGGAATTCCTCAATACATTTGAGGGATAAATAGAATGGAATTTGTTTTGCAAGATGTGATTGCACTTCGCAATAGCTTCAGTCAGAAGCTTCTAGTCCATTTGATTGGATGGGGCTCTGAGCAACTTGATCTGGTTGAAGAAGTTCCTGCTCACTGGAGGGGTGTTGGACTAGATGACCTTTAAAGGTCCCTTCAGACTCAAATCCATCTATGATTCTATGGTTCTATTTCAGAACTAAATAAGATAAAGTACTTAGATTCTTATGGATTAAGTGTCAGACTTTAGAGGGGAATTCAGTCTCCATAGTCAGGTACAGAAATTTCCAGCATTGGGCAGTGGGAGAGAGAGGTTGCAATGCTCAGTGGTTACAAGTCCCTCCCATCAGTAAGTAGGCACCTGGCTGGAGGCTGAAAGGAGTCACTGACGACCACCTGGCATCCACTCACACAGACAGTTCCCCAAACCTAGCATCTGAGGAAACAGGCAGCATCTGCCAGCCCTGCCTATCTTTTGGTGGTGTTCCAGCATTACAGCCCTTGGCCATGAAGCAGAGCATTGAATGGGAGGTATCAGTGCTCTGCTCAGTCTTGATGAGCTCAAATTTCCATTTCCCAAGAAAGCATCTTAATCACAAATAGGGAGGTGCTGTATAAATGTGAACAGCTTCTGAATGACAGGAGTAGAGATTTTGGACATTAATCTGCTTGACTCTGGGTGCAATTCATAAACCTTTGAAGGAGAGGTGAGAGAAGAAGCCAGAGTCCCCTGCCCAGCAAGGGCCTATTCACATTGCTGGCCATGTGGGGATGCTGCTTGAGTATCTGGGGTCAGATTGGAGCAAGAAGGACAGACAGTGCAGCTCTTCAGGGACCTCCCACAAAATTACTTCTGTCCCTGTAAGATGTCAGGATGAATTGCTGCTCACAGTAGATTGTGCAGCTGTTCAAACTCTGATTGTGCTGCCCTCTGGGTGCTTGGAGCTTGGCTCTCTCTCACACTGAACATGCCTCTGAGCAAGAAATTCCCAGATAATAGTGGTTAGATAACATGCCAAAGTAGCTGATGCTATTTTTTAAAAGGTTTTATCCCTCTTCCCCTCCCTTAATCTAGGGGTTGACATCTTAGATATTAAGCTGCTTGGGGCAAGGCCCATGTGGTCCTATTTTTAGAACATACCCAGCACATTATAGGCTTGATGCAAGCCAAATATGTTATTTAAGTCAGTATTGGAAAAAGGTTGTTAAGGGCAATGCACTTCTGAGGTTGCCAAGCAGGCTGTGGGGACTGCTGGATGGTACACAGTGGATCTGCTTCCTCCTGTCCAAATGCCTCCTTCTCATTTCAGTTGTTGGGAAAGTGGCCACTCCACTGAAGATACTTGCTGCATGATTTCATGCCTGTGGCATTTTATCAGAGTGTTTATCTGCTCCCATCTCCTTAAGATTGGAAGAAAAAGGGATCACTGGCTTCGTCCTAGAAATTCTTCCTTCTTCTGAACTTCCTGGCAATGGCAGATTAATTTTCTGTGTGTTCTTTATGTAGTTCTGCATGGTGGTTGTTATGAGAGCCTGTATGTACATAGCACGTTCTATTCTGCTTGGTTTTGTTTGCAGGTGTCTGACCTACTTTTGCCATGCTGATCTGGGATCCATTGCATCTTATAGGTTATTGTGTGAAAAACTAATTAAAAAATTGTATAATGGCCAGTGAAATGAACTCAAATTAGTTCTCATTTCTCTGTAGTTTATTGCTGTTTGTGACACTCATAAAGAATGAGCTACTTCTCAAGTAAAGAACTAGGAACTGACCATAAAGCTGCATAGGGATGTTCTGTGAAGTGTTGATCTGGTATCTCAACCTCACGCTAGTTAAAAAAAACCAAACAAAACACCCAAACAACAATAATAAAAAAAAATAAAAGAATGCTTTTAAACCATTTACTTCCAAGAAATACAGAGTAATCCATGGAATTATTCAGGTATTTATTACACCCTTTCCACAGATCTGTTGAATATGGTGGCCACAGCCACTGGAATATGTATGGGCTTCTCAAAGAATGGTATATGAGCCTAGTTTATTTCTATGGTTAGAGGTTTACAAATTTATTTCTTTGAAACCGTTTAAATAAAAAAAAAAATATAGATGATATCCCAAGGCACATTCAATGCTGCACTGTGTATACTGGAATAGATCACAGAGTAAATAGAGAAAAAATGAAAATAAAATTCCAGCTGAAATTCTTGTCCAGGAATAGTCTACCCAGATTTAAAGGTTACAAAATGCCAAAACCAAAGAAGTCTTTTCAACACTAATCTTATTTTCAAATTATTCATGTCTTTCCAATAATAACATTGGTTTAAAAATAATAAAAATATTTACCATCTACTAAGTGCCAGGAATCAAACTCTTTGGGATATGCATTTTTAGTTCCTAAGTGACACATGGCAAGATAATATTACTTTCCTGGATTTTCTGTGCTTGGTCTGGGGTCTCAAATGGGTCGGCATTCTCAAAACCTTTGAGAGCTGTCTCTGGAATGTGCCAAAAGCTTGTAACTCACTGTTGTTTCTATTATATGTTGCTACTAATTGCCACTGTTCAAATTGGTCATTAGCACATAATAGAAACAAAGTAGGAGAAAAAGGCAGGCTAGATGTGGGGTCAGGAAAAAATATGCACCTTGGACAACCTCTGTCATGTGGCTTTTTTCCCTTTGAAATAAAATATATAGTTTCTTTGTAAAACGTGCCTCACTGTTGCTGCCCAAATTCACTGTGAAAGAACACGAGATTCTCAGAGATGGTGTTTTTGGGAACATGTATGGCACTGCCAGGAACCAGGAGTATGGGCTCTTGCAAAACCACAGGTGACCTCCATGTGTATGGACATGACCTTGCAAGAAATCCCTGAAATTTGCCATGCTTGTGCATACTTTTCTGGGCTGCAAAAACAGGGAATAAATGCATTACCCTTGTCAAAGATGAGAAATCTTAACGAGGAAATCCTCTTGGAGTGAAAACTTGAAAAAAATCCTTCCTGTGGATTTTGCAACATAACTTTTAGTTACTCTGTGACTGGTTCCAAAGCTAGCAAAGCAGCTATTCCTGGCTGCAGTCAAAGCAAGCCAAATTTCACCAGAAAATTATTTGGCTTATGCTATTTTTGAGAATGGCAGTTAAGTAGAGAGGAAATTCACACACATCCTTATGAAACAAAATCCAGTGTGAAAATTATAAGTAGATTAGAGAAAATTTACTGAACGTGCTGATTCTTTCAACACTAAGCACTATTACTTGTGGGGTTTTTGGTTTTAAATATCATGGTCATACTGGTGCTTTCAGAGTTAATGGTGGATCCTGTTGTCAACATGAGAAAATAAATGAGGAATAAGACATCTTCAGAGAAAGTATTAATGATTTTAGCAACCTGATTTTTGTAGTAGCATTGATTTTCTGTTCTTTAGTTCTGTATGTTCAATTATAAAGCTTTAAAATGCTGCTGAATGGAAACCCCAATTTGGTATATTTTTATGATTTTATCTTTACATAAAAATCTTAAATGACCATGTTTTGTCTGGGTAATGGTACTTCCAGAAGGTATAGAAATAAGCTCTTCTTTGCCACCCAGGCAGCCCGTTGCTGCGCCGACCTGCCAGTCAAACTGAATGGGCTGTCCTGAAAGCTGAAGAAATTCATTAGTTTGGACACTTGTGCAGTGTCAAGTGATCTCAGTTCCTGAGGCTGGAGATGATGTGAGGAGTGATTAGCACGGCACTTGTCCAAGACACAGCAAGGGTTATTGCCATCCTTATGGTCAGCAACTGCACAAATATGAAATGGGCTGAGTTTGTGGAAGTTGGTTTCCACAAATTATTTGAAGTGTGGGACTACCCCCTAGCTCTATTTATTATTGCAGTTCTTGGTGTAACACTGATGAAAAACTCTGTTTACATTAAGCTGTTCCCATTATTGGGACAGCACTATAGCCATTTTTCCCCAGTGCTGCCTTAGCTGCAAAGTGCTGGCAAATGTGACGTTATGACAACCTTGTTTAAAAATATTCAGCTTAAGATGAGGAGCTGTATTTGTTCTGTAAACTCCTTGGTGTTTTAAAAACACCAACTTGCATGTCTGTCACCTTCTGGGCCTAAACACTCCTGCCATAGGATCTAAGGCAAATAAATATTTGTCCATTTTGTGTTAGGAGTTTGGCGAGGCGGGGAGCATAGAGGAGCAGCAGAGGGCAGCGCCAATGGCCCCATCCAGCCGTGAGCTTTCTCAATGTGGCCATGCAGTTCAGGAGAGCCTCAGATGAAAGCCCCTGTCTTGGAGCCCCTTTGTGAGGGACCATGGATAGGCCTGGCCTGCTAAGTCCCTGCTTTCATTCTGAGGAGTACTGTCGGCAGATAAAACCCCTTTAGACAGGCTTTATTACCCTGGCTGCCTTGAGTACCCTCCTCCCCGTGATGGCAACAGGCTCGGCAGCCAGAAGAAAAGGAGGTTCAGAGAGATTTTGCTGGTTTGTTGCCACTGTCAATGAGTCACAGCTCTGTTTTTAATAGCCAGCCTCTGGGCAGCGCTGCCCGGCAGACGTGTGAGTAAGCGCTTTTCGCGGGGGCAGCAGATGGATGACGGCACGTTACATGGCCCGCCGCTGCCAAGCCCGCGCAGGCCCACGTGTGACGCGTTAAGCACATCTCGAATAAGCCCATGAAAAGCGCACGCTTGCAGATTCGGGGCTGGCTGTGCGTGCTGCCAGACGGTTGCTGTGCCCTGCGCCACGCCGCGCCGCTGCGCCCAGCACGGATGCACGGGCGCCCTGGCCGCCTGCGCAGGCCACGCTGGGGAGACAGATGTGTCTGTCTGTCCCTGTGGAGGTGGCCACACATGGGCCTTGCTGGGGACACAGCCACATCTGACCCCTCTGGGGATGTGGCTGCATGTGAGCCTCTCTGAGGAGACAGCCGTGTTTATGCCTCTTACTGGGACCAGCAGGTTCATGAAGAAGAGGAGGAGAAGCTGTGCATGGCTGAGAAACCACTTGGTAAGGGAATGCCCCCCCAGGGCAACAGGGGGGAAGGAGAATGGCAGTTCATGGACAGGAATTTTTTTGAGGGGCACTCCTTGCCTGCTTAGAAAGGGACATGCAGCTCTCCAGGGAAAGACAAAAAACAGGGTGTTGCTCTGGGCATTTTCTGAGCCTTGTTCACCTGGAAAGCCTGTTGGGGCAGACTATGTAGTGACAACCATCTCTCTGCTGGGGACAACCAGCTCCCTGACTAGCAAGAGTGGTGTGAGGGCTTCAGGAAGTGTGGGAGCCTAGGTGTGAGCACTGCAGATGTAGCAGGGTTGAATGTCTCGGTTAAAATAATAAATCAGATCTCAAAATGAAAAAAATTAATTTGGAACATGGTGTATGTTAGTGTTCCAAACATACCTGATAATAGAACCTAGGTCTTACAGAGTCATAAAATCACATAGAATTATAGAACTGTGTAAATTGGAAGAGACCTGTAGTCCAATCCCTTTGGAATGATCCCTTTGGAAGGACATCTTCAACTAGATCAGGTTGCTCAGAACCCTATCCAGCCTGTCCTTGAATATTTCTGGGGATGGGGACTCTACCTGTTCCAGTGTTTTACCACCCTCTAGATCAGTCTTTAGGTATCAAAATAGCTTATGAAGGAGAGCAGAGGGAAGCTGCCAGGAGGAGACTTTTCAGTGAAGCCCTGGCAGTCCTGTTACTGCAATTTACTCCTTGAAAGAGGAGCAGTAACCACTGTGGGCTCAGAAGTGACTACACTCTTGGTTTGATGGCAACCCTACCTACTGAACAGGAAACTCTGAGAGGGAAGGCATCTTGTGCTTTTCTCTGAACTCAAGGCAAGTGTTATAACTTGTCTTGGATGTACATAGAGGGTGGTGATAGAGGAACGTGACCAAACAAACAAATTCAGCTGAAGTACAGGACAGAGGCTTGGCTAGCAAGTGGTGTTGGGTCACGACTACAGCATCAGACTACAGAGAGTTCTGCATGTGTCTGTTTTAATGGGGACACAAACCAATGACTCAGCCAGTGCTTTGTGCTGAGAGCTGCTAGATCACAAACATGGCACAGCTCAGTTTCCAGCTAAGAAACACTTCATTCAGCAGTTAAGTGGGTTGTTATCTGGCAGTCATTATATAAGTGATTTACAAGGAACATACAGATCTCCATTACCAGTGTGAAAGACCACCAATATAAAATGCAGCAAATGGGATTTTTATCTTTCAGCACACAGCAAGAGTGGATGCATGAGCACACTTTTCAGGCTGTATGTAATCAATCTAGTGTAAGACATTATCTCCAAAACAGACTAAACTTAGGACTGTTTTACATGACTTCTTACCTTTAAATATATTTGACAATCTGCTCCCCTGGTATCTTGCAGGTTTTCTGTGGCCAGTACAAGATGTTCATCACAAACATAAAATGGTTACTGATGCAATGGGAAGCTGTTATGTCAGAGGAATCTGCTGACAGGCTGAGGAGCAAACACTTAACAAAAATCAGAGTCCATTTCTATTTTGTGTTTTAAATCAATTATAGTGATCTCTCAAGATGAAAAAAATGTGCACAGACAGACTAGAAAAGTAGGTAAGAAGTGAATGAATACTTCTAAACAAAATGAGGAAACTGTAAAAAAAGAGAAGTTAAAAAAACCCAGAATTTAGCAGTGACTGTATATCTTTCATATTTTGCAGAGTTATTTTGTAACAAGGAAGAATCTGAAAGCAGAAAAACAAAACAGAATGTCTTAAAGTTTGAATCTGGACCAGATATGAGTATCCTTAAAGCAAATAATTTCTAGGGCTGTTTTTCAGAAAGTACAAAGCTTCTTAATTGTAATCAGGAAAGTGTAATCAGTATAAAATTTGGACTAACAACACTGTCCCTCAATCTCAGAGCATATGAACAATCAAGAGACTCACAGACCTACTGGTCACCCTGACTGGGAAGTGAGAACTCAAGACATAATCACACTTGGATTATTTCATTCACTTAGGTGGGCTCCAATCTGGCAAGCACTTAGGATGTAATGATTAAGGCTGTGTAAACAAATGGGAAATTGCATTCTTGCTAATATTTAGTATTTTTTTCTCAAAAGGAAATTGAAAAAAATCTACATTGAATAAAACATTTAGTTTAAACCAAACAAAATCTCAGGTGCATGTGAGGAAATTATAGGAAACATTGCATACAAGTCAGAATACTTATAATTTCTTTATTTTCTACAAAAATCAAACCAGGAAAAATATTTTCACAGATAGAGCTGTTAAACATTCCCCACTCAAACCTGGAAATAGATTTGGGATGACCAAAACCATATGTTCTGGGGTTCCCTGAAGTTTTTTTTCCTCAGTTCTTGTGCCTAACTTTGCATATACAGGCAGTTTACTTGAAGACAGCAGGGCTATTCTGACCTAAAAAAATGCCAAGCATTTGCAATATGCAGCCTTTACGGGTGTGTCTCAATCCATCTGGAGAATTTTGAGTCCATCTTGTTGTGAGTAATCACATGGATATTAAGAGAAGGATTTTACATGAACATTGTCTTCTGGTTTTGCTGTGTTAATTGATAATAAATGTTCTTTCTTTGCCAACATAATAGTGTGAACTCAGAAGCAAATGGATTTAAATTAGGAATAAATTTTTGTTTACATGTTTATGTCTCACACAGATTTTTAAATTTGTGTAATGTCAGACCAGGAAATTAATGTGTCCTATGATCTCAGTGTTGTGTATTTATAACTTGGGTTAAAGGTGACATCATAAACCTCCAGAAAGTCCTTGTATACAGAAAAAACAATGAGGGGGAGAAGGCTGCTGACCTCTCATTCACATCAAGAACACTCAACCATAAAATCAAAGGTTCATATCAGTGATTTTTGTAAGTCAAAAATTTCCCTGTACGGCGAATCTGTGATGAGAAATGTGTTGTCCTGTCCTAGAGACGAGGAGCTTGCATGTCAAAATCCTTTTCAACTACAGGGATTTGGGGATTGATAATTTTATAAATAGCACTTTTTACAAAAACTAGTGAAGGAGGAAGGGAAGAAGAAAAAAGATTTTCTTCCCAAATCATCTCACAAGGATAAGGAAAAGGGCAGTTTCTTTTCTGCTTTTAAGGGGACAGGTCTTGGGATCCTGGACAGTGAGAACTCAGGGTCTTCCACTCCTTGTTTCAGTAGCAGTAGGAAAAAAGTCTTTCCCTGGCAAATTCAGCAACATTATGTATATGTGTGGGCCCCTTCCACTGCTCTCCAGGAATGACCTGCCCCACTGCTTCCCCATGCACTCTTCTCATTCTCCCATTTTTCCCAAAGTTAACAAGTCTGGAAATAATTAGGAAATCCAGTCAGCTCTCTAGCACTGTATAATTCAATTTACTGCTCTGTGTGTGAAAATTTGAGCTCAAGGCAGTGTTTTTCTGTTATAAAAATGCTTTCTTGTAGGGGAAAAAAACATCCTTCCTGGTTGCTTGTGGCTCATGTCAAGTTGCTTAAATCATGAAAATCACAGGATTAATGATTACAAGCTACAATTTTTGCCACTGCTGTTTCAGTGTACGCAGTGCTTTATTTCTTGGAGCATGAAACACAAAAATATAAAGTTGAAGGTACTTTTGCAGTGTCTTCACCATCATCCAGTCCTGATTTGAGAACAACAATGTGAGAACAGCCCCACTGTGTCAACATGAATCAGGATGACAGATTCTTGACTGGACTTGAAGAATAATACAAATAAGGTGGGAAGTTAAGAAGCAATGCTACCTTAGAATCTTTTTAGACTCATACTGCTAACGATAGAAACACTTCAAACTGTATAAGAAGTAATGGAAATATTTGCTCTTTGAATAAACATGTTGTGTCATGATTTTCTCATTTTTATAAAATTTTGAATATCTGCTGTTTGCTCAGCATTAGAACTGGGAGCATAGGAATGGTAAAGCTTGCTAATACACAGGAGAATATAGGGATGTAAATGGCTTATTTAGATGGGGTTGTACTTAGGCATTTTCCTGCATTTCTTGCTTAGAAAACCACATTTTTTTTAGAGTAGTATATTCTACCCCACCCATCTCTGGTCATGGCTGGCCTGGCGTCAAGATTGCCCTCACTGGCTCTGTCTACATGAGAAACTGAATTATAAGGGATCATTCCCTGGCTGTGAGGTCAGCTGTCACAGAGCACCCACAGCCACATTACTGACATCTTGCAGGGGATGATCTTTACCTCATGCTGACTCCCACTAATACAGAGAACTAGCTGAAACCATGCCTGGGACCATTCTAATCATTTAAAATATAGACTGCTGAATCTATGGCATTTATTTTAGTAGTTAATAAATGGATATTTAATTTATGACCCCTGATGTCGAGATTGTTGTGCTCACAGAAGAAAAGGAATATTTCTTTTATATGGATCTTCATGACATTTTTGAGGTGCAGGACAGGTAAGGCAGCTGAGATGTGTATAGAGAGTAGCAGGAACAGCCAGTTAAAAGTGTGTGGAACAGTGTTTTCTTGCTCAGGTTGCCCAGGGTTTGCAGAGATGTGTAGAGGTTGATCTTCCACTGCAGGCCACTTGGCTTTTGGAGGTAAAGTGAAGCAATTCATAATACAAATACTTACTGGATATGGCTTTCTTAAAACCGCAGATACTAAATTTCTAAATATCTTGACTAAGAAAGAGCATCCTTCAACTCTTTCTGCTTGTTTAGTCAACCTTTGTTGTATGACTTGTAAAATTGTTAGGACATATATGAAATTAGAAAAAAAAAAATTGTGTCCAACTGTTACTTTTAAAACTTTTCTATTTGACTTACGGTATTTTGGTGTGTCTCCAGAGGTGACAGGATATCTGACAATCCAATTTCAGGTAGTTTGGTTGCAGAACAGAAAGGTGGGTTCTGGAGGATCTGTACTTTTCAGTCTCATTCAGTACCACTGTGGCCTCTTTAGTGTTGTTTCAATATGAACAATGATCCATCTGCCTGACCATGGACTTCCTTCCTAAGAGTTGGACAAGATAAACGTCTTTACTGTGAAGGGGTAGCAAGGAGAAAATGATAATCCCACCTACTGGGATTATTCAGTGACTGATTTAACATTGCCTAGCCAAGATTTTAAGGAGCTTTAAGCCTTGGCAAAAATTAGCTGGGAATACTAAAGTCCTGATAGGAATCATAAGAAGTCCAGGGTTTTATAAGCCATGCAGCTACTCTTTCTGCAGGGAGAGACAGGGTCTCTTCTAAGAAGAAAATTTTCTGTGTGCCTTACTGCTGTTTCCTACACCCTCAAATATAAAGATTTCAGAGCACAGTGCAAGAATGACACCAACACCTCCAGACATCAAACCCACCCTTCTATCACCACTGCAGTTTTTCTGGGGTGCTGAGTAATATCCAGCATTCTAGGAAGGGTCATTAATGGTGAGACGGTCTGTGTTTCAATCACCTGCCTATCAATCAAATTCCTGAAGGCCAGAGTTCAATTAATTGATGACACCCTTGAGGCAACCTAAGCAGTTAACAAGTCAGTGAGACTTGGTAGAAAAACAAGCAGTAAGTTTAAAAAAAACCACCAACAAAACCTCCCATAATTCTCTTTTGCCATTTTACCTCCCTCTGACTTGTCTTTCCATCACTGCCCCACACTTACAAAGACAATGCATACTTTTCATGCAAAAAGCATGGACTAGACACAGAAAAACAAGACATATTTTAAACCCAGACATCCTCCATGCCACAGATAGATTCATGATCTTGAAAATGCCAAAGGGAAATAACCGGAGTTTATCACAGTCCTAATAGTTAATTTCACTGTTTTCTTTTCTTCTTAGCTGTTTTAAATTATTTCTCCATAGTTCCCAAAGTTTCAGTGAGGTGTGCTTCAAGTCCCCTCTGTATAGGATTTTCTTTGTGTTGCTTTGATTTAAACTATTGGCTTTTTGAGTTTTGATAACTCTGATGTGGAAGTTTGCATCACTTACATGACACTCCCAAAAAACTCTGAACTATGTTAAGGACCTCTCTCAAATACAGAACCATGTTCTTTTGTGGTAATAAATCAGAAAAACATAGTTTTAACAACAAAAAAATCTAAAACAGTGAAATTAGCTTTGTTTAATCAAGTAGATTTTACTGTCCTTACCAAAGTGAACATGCATGTTGATACAATATAGATACATGTAGAACCTAATGTTTTTACTTTACGTAGATGTGTTCAAATAACTCATTTGGCTTAATTATGCACCAGTTTTGACCAGGTTTTGCTTTTTAGCTGTAAAGTAAGCTTTTGCTGGTGTAACAGATTTTGATATTACCTTATGTTAAAATTCCTCAAACTCACTAGTTTCTCCAGCTATGTATAACCATGATTTTGCCTGACAAGTTTCAAGCATGAGTACGTCTTCTGACAGACCTGTCCTGGTTTGAAAATGTATGATGAAAAAGTAATTTGACAAGTTTTCCATAATTATGTTTTTATTAATGCTTTGAGCACCTCTAGTCTGTGCAGCAAAAAAAAAAAAAAAAATGCTGTCAATTTGCTTCAGCTAAGACTTTTCTTCTCACCATGGTTTGTTTCTGGCTTTAGATTGCCAAGTAGTGTCTCTTTTCCATGTGCAGTCAACTGTTTTGATACAGAGGGAGTGCAAGTTTCTAGCATCTCTTGCTGAGTGAGAACTGAAACAGATCTGCTGCATGAACACCAGAATATACAAAATCTCTTTGGGGTGGTTTGCAGCATGGGTTTTATTTACAGCAGCATGAAGCAATGTGTAAGGGGGAGGTTGATCTGGGAGATGCCAGAAGTTTTGCTCAGCAGCAAATCCCATGGAGTATCCCATATCTCACTTTGTTCACTTGGCCGTGCTTTTGTGTAGAAAGCACTACTAAATATTCTGAAAACTATGTGAGACCAAGCTATTGATCTGTGGAACTAAATGGACATACATATTTTGGGTACAGAGGTTTATTATAGCAGCATTATAACTTTGCATTTACACTGATAAATGAGATGGGCTATTTATTTGCTTTTAAGTTGATTTTCAAATCTGATTACAACAGCATGAATTTTGAAAAGTAAATATATCATTATTTGGATTCATTGAGATGTCTTGCATCCCCCTCAGTCAGCAGTTTAAAGCTACTTGCCGCTCTTCTAGTCCCTTATATCTATTACATGCTTTAAAAGCTCTCCTTCCAAGACAAGAGAGAAGCCCTAAAGGTCATCAGAAGTCAACTTGGAAGATCCTTTCATAGAACATGGTATTGGATGGTGGCAGTGGTGGGTAAAGTACAGTTGGGATGTGTGCTATTTTGAATAGTCCTTAACTCACAAGACAGCTTCAGTGCTCTGCTTTATTTTTGCTCTCCATAGCTTTCTATATGATGCTGAGATTCTGGAGAAAAACAGAATTCTAAAAGCACAAACTTGCCTAACAAGCTACATCCAACTTTCTTGTTTTCAATCTAATTCCTTAGGGGAGGTCTTCCTTTATAACTGCTGCTGATTGCACCAAGTTTATTTTCAAATAATTGTCAGCAATTAAAATATGCCAGGGAGACTCTTCAGAGAAAAGAAAAAAGACAATGGCAAGCATATTTGGAGACAAGAAATGGTAGAACTGGGAAGGAAAAACTGAGCATGCAAATGATGCTGGGTTGGAGTCCAACATTCATTCTGGCATACAAGGCAAACATCAGTTTTCTGCTGGACAGGAAGCTCAAAATCTGGAGCCAGGGCAACCATTTCTGTACTAGTGCATAAGTAAGTACCCAAATAAACTTACCACAAGCTCTTGGGGCCTTGCAAGAGCATCCATGGAAGGAAGTTGGTATCTTTTGTGGAGCTGGAGACAGGCTGCAACCAAAATGCAGTGAAAGGGACTGGGATTTTCTCAACTATAATAAAATAAGCTTTTAAAAAGCTTATTTGATCAGAGTGATAATGATCCATAGGCTTAAAAAAATATAAAAATCCATTGCTCTGGCTTCCAGAAAGTTTCCATTGTTCTGATAAAATTTGCTGTCATCCTGGTGGCTTACAAAGCTGTAAAATTGAAGAGAAATTTCAGGAAAAAATTCTCCATCAGTCAGGTCTGGCACAATCAAACGATGGAGGCAAGGCCAAGTGTTTGTATAACACATGCTGTGGCTGCCAGAGCTCCTAGGAGGACTGCTGGTGGGTCATCACATGACAGCCATGGACCAAAACCCCTTCTCAATGAAGCTTTGTGAATACTTTAATGATACGTATTGCTTTGTGTCAGATAACCTTACAAAAATTCTATCAATAGAAGACATATTACAGGGCTTAGAAATGATAATGTTTCTGCAATACGTATCCCTTCTCCATTCTCTCTTTCAGTAATACTCAGCGAAATAATACTCTTACATCTTCAAAATAATGCAAAAAGTATCCTGGACTGAAATACAGTGAGATTTTTTTCCTGGCTTTCTTGAGATCACACATTTTTATGGGGCAGAAGATCTCGTAAGCTTGCTAGTGCACCAGATGTTGGAGTTTGCTTTTGATTCAGATTAAAATCATTGGGCTGAATCCAGATCTCAAGTTGAGAAATGGCAGGGTTTGCTTTCTCTGACAGTTTTGAGTGTTTTCAATATGCTACCCCTGCTTGTAAGGAGACTGTCTTAGGTACTGACAGCACAGAATTGAATACAATTTTTTCATACTTTCCTACTTTTTTTTTTTAATTATTTTTATTTAATTATGAAGTAATTTGTTCTTATCAGTCAACTAATTTGTTGACACAAAGGATGAAATGATCAGCTAAATTTTCAGACATCTATTGCTGCAAGACTGGCACCTCTAACTCACAAACTATTTGACCTTCATATTTAATGGGTCACTGTTGCTGCTAGGGAAGACAGCAATGAAGAATTTACTTCTTGGTTTCCATGGTATGATTATTAGGGCTTGTACATTGGTCTAGTTCAGGTAGCTTCTGCATGTATCATACAGCTCTGAGGTACCTAGTCACTCTCTTGTCCCTGTTATGAGAAATAGAATTTCTACAGCAAGAATTTGCTAGGTATTTTAAAGAGCTGTTTAATTTGGGCTGTATCATCTTTTCCATTTATTATTTGTACGTGAGTCCTATGTTCTACTGTTTCAGCTTCATATAGGCCAATTATATAATACATTTGAAAATAGGTGTTTGCAGAAGGGCTATTCTCATCCAGTACCACTTTCTGGAATTGTAGGTCAGAGTTCCCTGTGAAAAAGGTGGGTGAAGCAGTATCCCCAACTCACCATCCCATGAAATTCCTATACAGAAGCAGTCTTGACCATAAGAAGAAAAACCAAATTCCTTCCTGAGGTTTTCTAATACAGTTCCATTTTAAAAGTACCTGTACTAAATAACTGTGTTCTGGTTTAGTTTGCATGGTGCAGGTATTGCACATTGCATTCACTTTCTTAATGACAGCCAAAGATACTTTTCTGTTCATTATCATGAAAAAAATGTTACTGCCACGGATATCAATCATGTCTCTGTACATTATATTTCAAATCAATTTGTCCTTTTCTTGTATAGTGGAAGAAGGGATTATTTGATTAACTTTGTCCATTTATCATTCCCATTTTCCATTTTTTTTCAACTAGGACACATACTAACTTATGCTGAGCATGTTGTTTGTTTTACAGTTCCACTCACACTGCCAAAATTTTATTCGCTTTTATAGAGTTCAAAGGTAGATTTTCTTGGCACTGTGGAAAATTGAACCTAAAAAGTAACAAAGGCTTTTTTTCTTTGAGTCTTTGTTACCCCAAGCAATATATGTTTCTGCATTCAGCCAAAACAAAGCTACAACTGAAGGGGTCTTCTTGTGGATAAACAAAGGCACAAGTAATCTTCCTGCCACAGCAAGGAGTAAGACTGAAGGAGGACTTGCTTATGGGGCAGAACCTTTTTCAGCTGCACCTTTGGGCTTTGGCAGGCAGGGAGTCACACAAAGAAACCTGTGTGTCTCTTCAGCAAGACGTGGTGATTTTGAAGCAAGTTGTCTTCTGCAAATGGGCAAAAGTACTGGGAACAGTAAGGTATGCAGAAAATAGAGATTCTTAGATTCATAAATCATGTCAATGTGGTTTAATATTTTTCCTATTATTTATAAGAGAATAAATCCCATCTGTTTCATTAAAAATGTGTTTCCTTGCCTTTAGAAGCAAAAAAATAAATAAATTAAGAATCCTTGATTTTAAATTAATCTTGAATTTTGGTTTTGAAACATGCTTAATTGTCTGGAAGCCTTGTCTTTGTTTCTAGTTATTTTTCCTCCTTCTTCCACTATTATGGCAGGGTTTAATTTTTAGAGGAAATTCTTCCTTTCTTTTGCATCTAACTTTTAATTAATTTACATATTTATTTGCTTTTAATATTCTAGCTTCCTTTTTTAAATTTTCATTTTAATATAAGTTTGTAAAAGGGGTCCAACAAAAAAGGGGAAAAGAGGTGTGTTTCTTTCTAAATATGGGGGGAATTGTTTTCTTAAAACAATATTGTTTTCTTATTCTAACTTCTTGTACATTTATCAGCAGCAAAAAGGAGCAAAACTACAGGCTTTATATATGAAGATATGTGAACACTGGACTGTTCTGATATTTAGTTTTAAAAAAATTACAGATTAATATTTCATGGTCATTAACTTCACATTTTAAACAAATTTGTCAGAATCATTATAAATAATGCAGGAATTAGGGCACAACTAAACCAGTGCTCATGTATTTGCACTAAAGCATTAGCCAAAATATTAAAAACTATTCTTTTCAGATGCTGCTCAAAGACTATTCTGA
Source organism: Promerops cafer (assembly GCA_013398275.1). Lineage (NCBI taxonomy): Eukaryota > Metazoa > Chordata > Aves > Passeriformes > Nectariniidae > Promerops > Promerops cafer. The sequence goes on along the minus strand of VZSE01000979.1, from coordinate 2,093,031 downwards.
AATTATTGAAAGGCTGTCCTGGGAATTAAAAAAAAAAGAATAAAAAAGTTTTCTTCCCCGTTTCTGTTTGAAGAAATGAATGTCTGTCTTTGCCTCGCAGAGACGTGGAAAAGCAGATGGTACTCTTTTATCCTGTGCCCGGCTGCTGAGCAGTAGGAGCAGCCGGGCGCGGAGCGCTGCGCCGTCCCTTAACGCGCTGCCGATAGCGCGGCGCTGTCTCAAAGGCTGCCTCTCATCCCTACTCCGCCACATTAGCCGAGATCAGCAGCGCTGCGCGCACTGTCGCTCCTCGAGGTTAAACACGCCGCCACTGCTGAAAGGCCTTTCTCAGCTAGGGGCCACCTCTGTGAACTTTCTCATGAGCAGAGAGACTTCCAGGACCAACCTGCCCTTCCTATCTAGACCGAAGCTTTCTGTAACCCGGCTGGTGCTGGGAAAACCTGTTCGACGTGGCTGATGACAGCCGTCAGGAAAACTGATCTGACTTCCCGCAGCCTTTCGTTTTCTTACCGTAGTTTTTTGCTGGAACGTATGGTAGCACTTTAAATAAGCTCTTCAGGCTGGATTCAGGGAAAGGTTTAAGTTCCAGTTGCACAAGAATTTAGGGAAGGCATTTCAGTTCAAGAGAAAATGCTCCCAGTCCCCCAGCTTGTTTACAGGAAGAAAAATACTTTGAATTTCCTGACCCTTTGATTTCCATGGTTGATGTGTTTCACTCCGGGACCCAACTGTCCCGAATTCAAAAAGCATATATAGGTATCCAGCTTAGCATATACCTTGTGTCACATCCCACGGTGCCTGAATCTGTGTTTTCTATCTGCCCCTCTCTGGATAGAATTGCTGTGGATGTTCTCCAGTGTGCTTAGCAGATTGTAGGCTGAAAATTCATGGTTATGTCTGCTAGGAAAAGCATGAAGTGCTCAGGTTCAGATTAAGGTTTGTTCAAACATGAAGTTGTCTTGCACAGGAATGATACAAGAGGAGATGTTTTTGAGTGGGGACTAGCTGGATGTAGCAATGCTTTTGCCAGCATTCCTCCTCACGAGAAATACTCATGTGGAGCTAAAGAGCTTCAGACTCCATGTTTTGCTCTTTCAGGGGTGATAGTAATGTCAGCATTTAAGGCAGACTTCTGACACTGCAACAGGATGAAGTAGCTTCATAAAGACTGGAAGCTTTTCTGTGTATGTTTTGGACAATAGCTCAAATAAATAGTATTCATGTTTTTTATAATTTTGAATTCTTGGTAGGTCTTCATTTCAGTGCGCTTGATTTGTCTACCCAACAGAGATATGAAAATTTATTCTATAAAGGTGTCATAGCAGCAGTCCTCTCTGCCCTCTCCTAAAGCTGGGCCACAGAATAGATAAAAAACTTGTCCTTCACCCACCTTGTATTATTTTCTTCCCCTCCATTCCTTTCTCACAAACATACATCCAGCCAATACTTCATAAATTGTTCTCTGGAAGACATAAAGGTTGTTTCTCCCAGTGGCAAACACTTTGTTGTCCAAATGATATTATCAGTCAGATTTGCAAAACAATTTTACTTGAATTGCATCTGTTTGATGCACGATATTGCACTCTTCATTTTGCCAAAGGTAGAGCACTGAAAGGAAGAAAAGCAATAAAGAATGTAACCTCTGTGGAAAAAACAATGAGTAAGAAGGTGCCACTTTTATGAAGTCACCTTTGCAGGCAAAATAATACTGCTTTAAGAGCCAGTTATATTTCCCTGAAGGCCTAAAAGAAAATGTATGTTATTGTTGAATATTGCAAGACCAAGAATTTTTCAGCTAGTGAAACAGAAAAATACCTACTACTAAGCTTCTGCTCAACACATCTCCCATCAATTTCTTGTCCTGATTAAAATATTTTTATTTTACCAGGCTGTAGCTGTTTAGACACTTTCCATAAGCCAGAGAGTTTGAGATGCCCTATTATTGCTGGTAATTTTAGCACTTCCTTCCTACTGCCATAATAGCAGAGTCTGTGAGGTTCCTCGTTATGAGACGAGTGCCAGATACTGACAGAGTGCAGAAATCAGCCCCAGGCTTTCCAAGCTTGTTCCTTTATTATTGAAGCAGAATGGAGGTTGTGAATTCACAAAGATTTACTTGAGTAGTCCTAACGCATCTTGAGTGATAAACTTTAAAATGGAATTGATTGTCACTCAATGCACGGGAAATAAAAGAGCATAGTGCAGTGTTAATACGTCCCACTTTCCTCTTAAAGCAATTGCCATCAGATTTTCTTCTTGCAAACAGGAAAGAAAAGATTCCTTCTCTTATGCCACCTCACATATCATGCCCAATCCCATAAACTACTTCCCTTTCTGCCTGTTGGGACTTAGCCTTAAATGCGTTGATTAATATGAAGTAAAACGTAACAGAATTGTCCCTAACTTCACATGAAAGGCTGACCTTGATTCTCTTTGATTTATAGTGTTAAAGAAGGTTGTAGCTGACTACATGGTCTTGTCACTATAGATCTCCGTCTATGTTTTGGTCGTCCACCAAACAAGTTAACCTGAGTACAAAAGTCGTTCATCTATGAAAACACATGAGATAAGGCTCTTGACCTTAAAGGATATGGTCTGTGTATGTCCATAATTTCTTCCCACTCATTAGTTAAAATCCACCTCCTCACACACTCCTGTCATGTGCTAGTGCTGTGATGGATTTAGAGCAACTGTTTTGCCTGGATGCACTCCAGTCTCCAAAGGCCCACAGAAAAAGAGGTAACATCAAAAATGAGGTAACTCTTCCTTTATGGATGATGGGATACCAGAAGATTCATTTACTTGGTGTTTTTATATAATGTATGGCATGGTTTTGTATAAAGTATGGTATATTGTATATTATATAAAGTATTCACAGGGAACTGTGAATCCAACACAGTCTACATCCTTTTTGAAACTGAAACCTCTTAGAATAAAAGGACAGCAAGTAGTAAAAGGGCAGAATAGCAAGCAGTAAAATCATGTATTGGCAGGTATCTTGTAAGTGTAAAACCTGTGTCAGCAGTTTGCCCAAAATGTATATTAGTAATTCTTAATAACTGATGACTTTCCTGGTGACTAAATTTTGTAAGTGAGTAACAGCATCTAAAACATTCCTTACTTTTAGTTTGCATGCCTTCCATACTCCTTTCCTAGGAGGGTGATATAAAGCAAAGCTGAGAGGCCAAAATATGTAAAGCCATTATCAAGACACTGCACAGGCAGGTACATTCCTTCAACTGGAAGGGTTAAGTAACATTGCTGTTGAAGGATATTGGCTGATTAATAGTGGAGTGTGATGGTTTAATTAAGTTCTCACGGGAGACATCAGCCACAATTCACTTTTGTCAACTGTGAAATACATAACTGGCTTAGCTGAGAGGTTTTAATTTTGAAAACACTCTTCTTTATTCATTCCCTGATTAGGATAATGAGGTTGACCAACCTGTAGCAACAGCATGAAAAGAACATTTACTATCTACTGTAAAAGTCTTTGATTATTTTTCCTCAGATGAGCAAGTTTTTGGAGAGGCTGTAATTCATCATCTGACTCGAGAGGGAATCCTTTACATGTCACAAGCAGCTTGATCACACCCTCACAGTCTGTGACTTAATATGAAAAATGTTCTGCATTTATCCTACGAGACCACCAGCAGTGTTATGAACATACAGAAGAAAATGTGTGATGCCTTCCTGAGCAACATCTCTCTTCCCTCCTGTAGAGAGGCTTAGGTGAAGAGGGTTGCAGGATGGTCAAAGATTTCTAATGACTCTAATCAAAGCCCTATCTGAACAGGGAACAGGGTTTCTAAATTTCAGCAGAGGGTTTTATTGTCCAATCTTACTCCATACTTTAAAATGGACAGTAAATAAAAGGCAGTAAGATCATGGCAAGCTCACTCATTGTAGGTGACTCCTTACCTTCTACCTAATGGTAGTGAGGGGGAAGGTGATATATGAAGTAGTCACTGAATCTCATTTTGTATTTTCAATTTAAAAGGTTTTCCTGAAGATCTGAATGTACAGTTCCCTGCTCACATGGACTGGATCAGAGAAGAAAAAAGAATTGTCTCTGCCAGACTTGTGACTTGATTTGTAATACTTTAAAAAGAGCAATCCATTATAGACCACAGTCATCAGAAGGAGCTGAAAGGATTATCTGCTGGTCGAGGGTTGGAGTTTTTTTTCTTTTTTTAATGCAGGGTGTTTGGTACAAGATTGTTAAGCATTTTTAGATGAGCACTGGACAGAGTGACTCAGGCTGCCACTGAACTTCATCTATCTCCTCATTTACACCAGCAAATACTGTTGCCCTCCTGTCTCACAGAATAAAAGGGAAGCACGCAGATTCCTGCGCTATTTACACAGAGAAGTCAGAGGTGTGACAAGACCTTGGAACTGGCATCTTGCCAGGGGAATGCTCTTCCCAATGACCTAGAAGGAATGGTTCCACAGTACCCTTATCTCTCTCACTTCAGAAATTTGAGGGAGACAAAGTAGCCCTGCAACTTTTAGAGTGGCAGTAGCGGGGAGCCCATAATGACTTGGCTTTCAGTAGCAATGGGATTCTTAACTTTTCTAACATTCTGTACTAATGGAATTCTGTAGTCCAAGCAAAATGCAGCTTTTCTCCAGAAGATATCTGTATCTATCTGTACTGAATTTGGAGCCACTAGTTGCATAAAAGGAAGTTTAAAGTAGCACAAAGCCTCCTCTAATACCCTTCTTAATATTCCCTTTGTAGTAGCTTTGGAGACTTTTTTACATTTCAATTTTAGTTTCTTCTTTTCACCTCTGCAGCATGGCTAGATTTGCCATGAGATTTCAGGATGATACATTCATCACATTTACAAGTTAGATATCCAGTGGAAACAAACCCATTTCTCCAACAATAACCCTTTCATGGCTTTAATATACCTCGAGCGGTACCATTGACCCATTCATGATTCAGGCCAGAATCATCAGGGAAAATGGAAGCTACTTATTTAAGTCTTGGATTTGATCCTTAGTATCTCCTACCTTGTGAAATATGCTCTAGAAATACAAAGCTGCAACAGTATTTGTCTCACAGATTCAAAAAAGCAGGAAGATTTTCCAACTTAGTAATACACAAATGCTCAGCCACTGAAACCAAGCAATACTTTTAGAGATGTAAACATCTGCTACACACAATGTAAGAGAAGTATTACAATATCTCTATAAAATATATATATATATATTTATAAAATACCTCCAGTGCCTTATTGACAAGGAGGACATAGGTCCTTCACTTTATTTTAGACATGGGCCAACTGCAAACAGCAAGACATGTCTATTACTCTGATTGAGAGTGGCAAAATCTAGTCCAGAAGGAGAAAGTGTTTTATGAAGTTTAACAAGAAAAAAAAGGATAAATATTTTTTAAAGAAAAAAACTCCTATTTTAGCTATAAAGAAACTTTACTTTTACACGGTATTTTATTTAATTTCAGTAAGACGTGGCAGTGATAACGTGATTCTATATATCTTAATTTAATTTTTAATATGTTGTCTAAACTTCCATTAAATATGGACAAGATAAACTTCCTTAGTTCCTAAAGCTATAAATTACAGTAGCAAGAGTCCGTTATCGTTTGAAGTTAAAGTTTACATCCTAACTAATTTAAAAGAATTTCAGATTGAAATAGGGATTCATAACACAAGCACAGAGTGTGAGATGCCATTCCCAGCCAAAACTTGCAGCATCTGTTCATAATGGCAGAGCCAAGTGGACAGAGTGGTGTAAAATATCTTCGCTCTGTTTTACTAATTACTACACGTCTGCCAAAGATACAAGCAGAGAGATAGGACTTCAAGGGATGTGCTGGTGTTAGACTGCAGAGTCTCTTTCTGAAATTAGTGAACATGAAAGGAATGTGTTGCGAGTTCCTATCTACTGTTTATCTGTGAGGGCCCAGCAGATAGTGAGCTTGACAGTGAAATTCTAGCCCTGAAACTGATGAAATGCCAAAGTTTCCTTAGTCCCTGGGACCGCTCAGTGTATCTTTTCTTGCTTCATAAGGGAGTGACTGGTATTTGAGCACTGATAACAGCAATCTTTCTGGTGGTGCCGAGTTAGAAAAGACATTCCTCAAAAATAAACAGCAGAACACAACTACGTTTTTTCCCTATGCAAGTGGCAACCCATATAAGAATCAAGTAATACATCAGCTTATGGAGCAGAACAATGAATTCTGTGCAGATCTAAACATCCATTGCAGGATGAGAAAATTTCATTCACTTTGATATGTGTGAAGCTTAAGTGAGCACAGCAAATAAGAGGAAATGTGTTGCAAAAACTTCCTATAAACTTACTAGAGCCATAAAAAGGTTCCTTTTTATGTAAATTTCCACAATTGTGTTTAGTAAAGTTTATGGCAACAATACTTAAGCTCTTGTCATAGTTAAAAACATACTCCAAGTGGAAAAATAAATTATATTCTTCGCTATATGTAGGTACTGCAATTTAGGTATATTTACTGTTCTTTTTCTCACACATACTGTATATAAGAAAGAAGATTGTCCTGCTGGGAACTGAAGTTTCTATTCAGAGATTATTACTTGTATGTCCTCCACACCTCCAGCATTATCTTAAAAGAAATGTTCAAGTACCAGTCATAAGTTACTTTAAATTAGTAAAAAACCTCCCTGAACAAAACATTAAATATTAAAATGTATTCATCTCCTATCTAGTCATGTACAAGTAGGTAAGTAATATTTAGCTTCTGAGATACATTTTTCCTCAAACATCTTCATTTTCCTGTCTGAAAAAATGCAGCTTGTTCACCCAGTAACCAAATTTTTTAATGTTTTACCCATGGCACATCAACCCATGCCCTTGGCATTACATGCAGACCATGAACAGTTGGAGGGAAGCTCTAATAAGGATGCCGTGTTACCAGACCAACTTTAAGACTGCACAATCCCAAGTCCTGAAGGTCTCCTGGGGTCGGTGTCATCAGGTTGATCCATCTTTCTGCTGCACACCCAGCTCCTCACCTCCACCGTGAAGTAAAGGGACTCCAGGAAGTTCCCATCATCTCCCTTCCGATTTGCTCCCAGAATTTCTCTGGACAGTCAGCTCGTGTCTCTACCTCTCAGGAATGTTGAAAACCACTTGCTGTATCTCAAGGGATCAGTCTTGCTCACCCATCTTCTATCTGAGGAGGCACAATCTCTGGTCAAGTGCTCACAACATGTTTGTCCTGCACAGAAGGCAAACAGGCCGTCTAGTCCACTTTGCCAAGCTGAATGCTGAAAAATGCACCTCAATCAACTTGTTCTGGCAGGTAAAAATGTCATCACTGGTAACATGGAATATCTGTAGGCATTGTCAAATGTGTTTAGATCAAGGATAACCATAACAGTAGATCGAGCTGTCCTGTGTCTCAAAGTTTTCTTGGAAATGGATGTAAAGGATGATGGTAATGGCAAATATAGGTATAGATTACCTGAAAATGCTCATGTCAGATACACAAGAAGTTACATGCTTATTTCTAACAGCATTTGTTTATTCAAAAATGGTCCTGGAAAGTTCTTCCAGCTTGCTTTTGTAAAATATGAATCTAGTACTGAAACATTGAGTAAGTGCCAGTTTACTTGACATGCTTAACACTGGTTTCAGCTTTTGTCTACGTCTATGTAATGCTGCCCCTCCCCGTACCTTGATAAATCAAACAAATGCATTTCCATAGTAGAAATAGAATTAAACAAAAAAGATATTTTTATTTTATTTAGTTAACTGTAAAATCACATATACAGAATATTATTTCACTGCAGAACAGGCCAGTGTCTGACTTTATTGAGCAGTGAAGGGAAGACACTGTACTTTGTCATTCTTTTCAATATCCTTCCCTGGGATGATGTCCATTCTAACTCTTCCAATTTGTCTCTTGATTTTAAGTGTTCAATGCTAATCCTATAGAAAGTGAACAAGGCAATTAGCTAGGTATCTTTGGAAGCCTCTGGAAGGTCTCTCCATCACCTAAATTTAAGATTGGTTGCTTGTAACATTTTTTGGAGCATGTGACTCTAAACAAATTAGCTTTAATTTGAAAATCAAAATGATAAAGTGAAGCCCATTAGCCTTAGCAAAGCAAGAATGTAAATCCTCACTGATCAGTTTCACGTAATGGCCCCCCCTAGTAATAAAACAATCTTTTCCCTAACGAAAACCTGTTTAAACCAATGTTTTGTAATAAATATTGTTCTGTGCAATGACAGTATATCATAATGATGTAAAAACATACCTTTTGGCTGTACATATCCACCATCATACCAGTTTTATCTAATGTAAAATTCCTTTTCCATACAAACTTCATAGCAGTAGGCCTTTATGTCTTTAAGTGGAATTATGTGAGTGTGAAAATGATTTGGAGAAAGAAGGAAGAAATATTATTATGGCATGCAAACACACACATACATCTAGGTAGAGTTATACATATAGTAATGTATGTGTGCATATATAATATATAGATACAACCCCATAGACATCTATGCAGATATTTATTTTTTGTTGTTACAGCTGGAAAGGTTCACATAGCCAGACAAATGTCTGACCAATGGAATTTTTAGCAGCCAGTGATAATATTTCTTCAGATTATGAAACTTTCTTCAAATGCCTGAAAATTAGGAGTTTATCAATGTTAAAAAACCTTAATGACAGAGGAGCACCTTCAAAAAATATCTGCTCATTCATTGGCGAGCATTTATCACTTTCTGTGTAATGCAAAGCTTATCCGCTGGCAGACTCAACAATGTTTCCTGACAAAAAGCACAACCTTTAAGCATTTACAATTTTGTTATGTGTCTTCCTCCTCCTCTTAACTGACCTGTAGGTGAAAATATCAGCAATTTATGTCCATATAGGACATGATAAATTTAATGCACTGAGGTCTATTTTAGTTTTTCTATTTGAAACTGAATTTCTAAAGTAAGGTCACAACTTATATTTCTAAAAGAGCCATCAATATGTTTCTATTTCTAAGCAAATTTATTAAAACATTTACTTTGCTATTTGGGTGTACGATAAGTAGTTTATTATTAAACTATGGAGCTACTGATAATCAAGGTGTTGACTTAAATGAACAATCTGTATGAAAATTACTATTCTTTCAGAAAATGTTATTTGCAGAAAAAAGCCCCAAGGAAAACCAAGAAATCAAACAAGAAACACCAAAAACCTCCAGCAACTATCTGAATCTCAGAGCCCTTGACCAAAATGAAGCTTTTCTTCCTCTTGGAATATACTCAGTATTTAACACATCTGAAGACAAACCTGTAACAGATTGATCTTTTCCTTTTCTAAATGTAATATTTCCTCTCTATGCTGATGAAACAGTAGTATTAGTTTACATTTGCAGCTAAAGAGGGGTGTAATTCGATTCACTGCAGTAAGCTCTACTTCTAAAGCATAAAGTGCCATGATTCTTCTGAATCTCCTCTATAGAAAAAGATGTTTAAACTGTACTGTTTGATAGTGTTTTTATATACCCCACCAATATGAAACATTTCCCAAAGGAATGATGATTTCAAAACCAAACCAAAACAAAAAGATTTCAAGAGGAAGAAAATGAATCATTTGTGCACAGCATCCATATCCCAGATTATTAGTTACCCTTGCTACTTTTTTCCCCACTTGCCCTCTTTGAACAGATAGTACCAAATCTGACTGTTATTTATGCCATGGTTTTGTGGTCCCTCTTTCCCCCAGTTCTATGTGTAGTCCAGTAGTTCTGTGTGTAGTCCAGGAGGCTCATCAAGGGTGCAAGTATGTCTAAGTGATGTAGCAATTGTGAGTTGACCTAAGTGGGGTCAGCACTTGCCTGCATACCTTTTCCACAGTGGTTACATAGTCAGATTTTGTTTAGTGCTAATTTGTTACCTGGTAGAAGGGTAAGTATGACCTGTGGAAAATAACTTCTGTTACTTGGTGGGAATTCTAGAATGTTTTCCCTTTAGGACATTAAGCTCTGCTAACTGGAGAGATGCAAATTGCTTTGTGAGTCACTGCTCTCACCATCAGTGAAGACAAAGGCCTTCTGGGAATCAATATTTTTTAAGTGCTCACTTAGTGCTTCTGTTAAGTACAATTGACATAGCTTCTCTCCCTTTCAGACATCTCCAGAAGTAAAGGAAACTCAATATGTGAGTCAAGCAGAAGGACTAACTTTCTCTCAGGTTATTTCTCAAATAAACATAATTGTGCAGACTGTCATTAAACTCTCCAATCCTGCAAACACTCACAGCAGTGGGGACAGCTCATTGTTTTTGCTGTGACAGCCCTGCAGTCAATAAGCCCTTGCGGCCATGAATTCTTGATTCAGGGTTTTCCTAAGATAAAGCAGCTGAATTGAAAAAGCTATTGAAAAAGGAGGCAGGAGAGAATTGCTAGAACTATGAGCATGTATCTGGAAAGACGCAGACAAACATTCCAGCCTCTCTCACACTCTTGTTAGTTTTCACTTCATAGCTGTATACAGTGAAAATAATCTCTGCTTTGGAAGAGCAAATGGTACTTTGCTCTTGTTCTGGTTGAGAACTCCCAACTTCAAATGCTGCTTTGCACATCTCCATTCTAGAGGAATACTGGGCAGCAAAATCAAGCATGGAAACATGGTTCTGTCCTCACCTGCCCAGTGGCTACCTGGCTGCAGAAGTGAAGAAGGACAAAGGTGCTCTGACTCTCAGCAGGCAAGAGACAAAAATGTGTAACTCAACCACAATATGGCAAAGTGACACTGCCCCTTCTGCACCTCATGGCCTTCTGAGACCTCTTTGTCCTTCAAAAGAAATGAGTGCAGAACAGTGTGGTATGAGGCAGGCTAACACAGCAGAGGGAAGATGCCTCCACAGAAGCCTGTCTAGAGAGATGCAAGGTCTCCTGAGGGTGGTTTGACCCCACCTCAAGGTAAGGAGGTAAAGTGTCTCTGGAGATGCATTTCCCTCTCTGTCTTCACAGCATGTCTAAATGACTGCTCTGCATCACTTGCCTGAGTAAAATGACTTATGTGGGGTGAGATGAACTCCATCTTTGCTGTTGAGTCAGTTTGGGGTTTTCAGTGTTTGTTCACCACCTTTATTTTCAGATTGTCATGTGAAAGAATTCCAGAGTATATTTTAGTATTATTCATTTCCCATTGAATCATACACCGTGGGAGAACATGAACTTAGCTTTATTGCTCCCAGCAGCAGCAACAGTAGACATTAAAATGATAATATATACATTTTCTGAGGCAAAGAAAAGTTGTGGACAGCTAGCTATTTAAAATATTTCAGAAGACAATAATTCTCCTAGGGAACCTTGAAATGGCCATAATTACCAGTCATAGATTAGGATTTAAGAAAACTACTCTGCTGTTCCCAACCCCTGAGACTGGAAAATTGTTTTCCCTTCCAGATTTGTACCAGTTATTAGAGAAAGATAAGAAAATATGAAGCAAAGTAAACATAATGAAATCTCAGGTTGCAAAGAAAAGTAAAATGAAACAGATTCTTTAGAGAAGATGTCAGCTTTTTCTCACAGGAAAAATAGTTTGGGATATAAAATACAACCTGAGCACTAGGGAAACTGGTGTGACATTTCCTGCTCTGGCAGAGATTTTCTGTTTGACCCTGGAGAAGTTCCTTGCATACAACTGACCACTGTCACAACCTCTGGCATTTTATTAAAACTTGACGTTTTTCAGTCTTACTGATTATTGTAGAATTTAATAATTTATTGAAAAAAAAAACAGTTAATAAACTTCAAGATTGCTCACAACTATTTTTACCTTGTTGATTTTTAAGCCACTTTCAATATTATTATCATTATTAGAATCAGTAGTAGTATTACTAAGACACGACATTAGCAAATTTGACCATTTGAAGTAATATCTTTTGGTAAGGATTTTTGATGTTTGCTTATTTTCTTCTTGTCTTAATTGGTATAGTTTAAAACTGTAAATTCAGGGAGACATACATATACAAGTACCACAAAAGTTAATAGGAGTCCTTCTGTGTTTGTGCGAAAAGTTAAAAGAGACCGACCCCTTGGGGGCATATATTTGTCACAATTATTTGTATCAGAGTGAAGGTGCTGCAGAAGTGCAGTATTCCTGTTGGGAGACCTTCACAAAATGCCCAGCAAATCAGGAGGACAGAGCATTGCACTTTCAGCATCAAACGTTTTTTAACTTGGAGCTGGAAACAAACAGAACTCGTTGCTGCTTGGCTTTGCTTCTCAAAAAGGAAGGGATCTGGGATCATCAGTATTTATTCTTGGCCACTGAATCATCACACATCATGAAAACAGAGCACCTGGCCACCCTCACTCACCCTAGATGAGACATGCTCTCCCGAGTCATGCTCTAAGGATTGGTTAGTGCTTGCTTGGACTGCTGTTCCCAAAATGGCAAGATCTTTCTACTGACCTTTTAACTGAGTTGAAATATTTTTTTCTTCTACATGGCTCCCAGCTTAAATTGTTTGTTTGATCAGAGTCTCTCATGCTTTGTCCTTTACTCCACTTACATCTCATAAGGCTTTTGGCCACCAGTAATGGATTTATATTAGAGAGCGTATTTAGAGGGTTTTATCTCTAAATTCCCCAATTCCCTGCCACTGCTCTGTTTTCTCTCACACCTTGACCCCTATCAGTGGTTTAATACTGGAGAGTGTGGTATATCAGTTGTATGCTTCTCCTTGTCCACAGCCCTCGTCTTCCTTGGGCCATAGGACCTCCAGTCACACAAGGATTCTGTCAACCTCCCTAATCCTTAGTGTTCAATACTAAGGGCAAAAAGAAGGACACTGAAAAACAGTGCATTCCCCTTGTAATATTTAATATTTCTTCCTTTGATTTCTCCCTACCTGTTTGGATGGCAAACTCTGTGGTTCTCAAGTTTTGTCTGCTGTAAATCACCCAATATATTCATTGTATTAGTAGGGAAGAAATAAAACCACTGCATTTGTTATCAAAAGGAGTGCTGAATAACATTCTGGAGATTCTGATAATGCAGAAATACACACTTTCCAACCAACTATGGGCTTCACTGGAGTTACAGAATATGTGTTTTGGTTTTGTGGCTTTTATATCTAGAAGGAGAATAAGAATGGAAGAAGCATAGCATTTCCACTGGTGCCTCAGGTCAGAGCTAATGAGTCCTGGGAAGCAGTAATTCTCTTAATCTTGGAAAAAAAAAAATATTTAGTTATAATGGGATCTATCTTGAGGGTGCTGCCTCATTTAGCCTCAGATATCTTGCATTCTCTTGATGACAAGAGTTCAAGTTCATTTCATCAGCAAGAGGTCAGCTATCACAACCAAATGGGCTGATATCCATTAGCCTCATGGTGTCACTCCCAACTCCTTGTTGTCCCAGTTTGTCAATAGTGATAGCCTGGGCTGGTTATCTGCCTGCTTTTCCAACAGCAAGTCTTCTGCATTGCTCTTGGATTTCCTCCGAAAACTGAGTCAGAGGCCACTTGTCCTGTCTTTCTTGGACTATTCAGGAAACCTCTAAGGAATCTGTCAGCTAAAGATCACCCAAACTTTCATGTAATTAATATTCATTTACACAGAGGTAAGAGAAGTGGCAAAAGCCTGTTTCCATTGAAATCAGTAGAAAAAGTCCATGGCTTCACTGTCAGAGGAGATAGACAATTCACCATTACTAGCTGTGTGAATACCCCAGCTCCCCAGGCAGCCCTGGTCCCCAGGCTGCGATGGGAATCATGGAGCAGAGACACAGGCAGCATACACTCAGGTGTGTCCCCACTACGGCCATTTCCACTGCTCCTCAAGAACTGACCAATGGAAGTGCAGCAGCAAACTAGTCCTTGACCATCTCTGGGCCCACCTGGCCCCCCATTTCCTATTTCCATCCAAGGTGTGATGCTTTGCAGGTTATGGGACATCCCTCCCATGGCTGTGACCAAGCAGCAAGGCTGGGGTTCCAGCAGGTAACCTTTTGGTCGTGTGACTTATGCTCCTGTTCAGTGCCCTGTGGGTACTGTGTAGCCCAGGGGTAGGGTCCTGAAGATTTCCTCACAGATACAGCTCTTCCTCATGCAAACTGTCAGTGTTTACAGCCTCATGGTCTCTTGGTCTTCCCTTAATTGTTGGCTTCTCATTATTGGAGGAATGTGTTCACCTCTTTCTCTCTGCCACAGACTGACACAGTAAAGATTCCCTGTGCCCCTTGAAAACAGTGAAAATGGACGCCATCCACTTAACTCTCATGGTTTCTGAGTTTATGTAATACTTCATCACCACACTTACAGGGCTAAAATTAGCCAGTAGTTATTGTTTGCATTATTACAGGCAGCCCACAGCTAGGGAGTCAGTATGTGGTAGCCAAAGTATGCACTTTGCCACCAATCACAGGTGGTGACAATACAGTGTACACTTCGCTGCCTGCTGTCATCACTCTCAACAAGACATTTCAGTGGTGTTGAGCTTTGAAATCAGATTTCAAGGCGACAAGAGCCCTCAGGATTGTGGAATTTAAAGTTAGTCTTTATCTTCAAAGTAGCCTGTACAGCTAATGTGCCATATTTGTGTTTACTCTAGTGCTACATCTGTAATCCTTAAGATTTGCCAAACTGATTGCAAGGTGGCCACAGGGGAAGGGAAGAGGAAAGAGAACAGAGAGATTTAATCAGGGCTATATTTCCAATGTGTTGTCTATTAAAAACAAGTTCCCCTTTGCTACGTGAGGACTGCAACACAGCAGATCTGTCTAGTGCTCCTGTGGCACTGACATGTTGAAAGGCACATCACAGGCACGTCAGTTCCCCGTCTCCACAGGGGAGAGGCTTCTTTCTTCAAATATCATCTCCTGCTTCTTTCTGTGCTGGTTTTGAAGGCTTTCACCTCTTCTGTTGCTATTTTCAAAGGGTGGGAGGAAAGATAATGTTACAAGGCAGCGTGGACATGGTTACATGGTCTAGTCCCTGGTGAATGTGCAATGGCACATGGAAAACGAAGGGAAGGGCCAAGTGGAGATGCAGTTTTGGAATTAATCTTTACTTTCACCTGTAACAATTCACACCCATAATTGAATCACACAATAATCGTGAAAGAAGCAAATTCTTCAAAAGAAAGACACTTCTTCAAAGGAGTGTCCTGGTTCCTTGTAGGCATTTGTATGGTACATCTACATTTTCTTTCACTACATGGTACATTATGTCCCCCATGGGTGGATCTGGCCCACTGAAGTGTGGTGGTGCTCAGGGACAGTCCAGGTTTGCCTCTGTCAGAAGAAAATAACTCTAAGATCGATCCATCTTAGAGAAATCCATAGGCTCAGATTCTGGAAGAAGAGTTTGGGAAGGTGAGATAGAGCAAGGAAAATAGCAGAAACTTTGTTTTAAACATTGACCTGTTATTTTTTCCCAGAATACACGAGAAGTGATAATAAATCAATTAGCTCTTTTGCTGATATCTTTGACAGCTCAACCTGGAATAACTTGAACTATAACAAGGCATTTTATTAAATTATCTTGCATTTTTTTTACAGTCCATGGTGGGACAGAGCAGCAAAGCTGACATCAGGGTGCTCAGGTGGGCCAGACTGCTCTGCCCTCTGTAGTTATAAAGCTTCAGTCAATGAGCACACCATCAAGGGATTTCACTAGCACTGAATTTCACCTACACACCACTGGGTCCAGAAGGATTTCTCTACGAGAAGAACTAGTAATACTTGAACTTTAAACATAAATGAATGTCTACATTTAATTGGGAAGTTAGCCAGGGAACATACCACTGAAGTGAAGAGCCTGGGCTGTTAATGACACAGCAAGACAGAAGAAGGTAGTCAGCAGTTGCCAAAAATTTTACTGAGGAAAATGTGCAAAAATCCCCTTAATCTGAAAGTGCCTCAGCACTTTGGCAGTGATATTAAACACAGAGCAGCAAATTGTTGTCCTTCACTTATCTCTGCTTCTAATTCAGTCATTTCATTTACTGTGTATTTGTGTACTGAGCATTTTTATGGGGATCTGCGGGATTTAACTGTTACTGCTTTGGCTGCTGCACTTAATGTCATGCAGCAGCACTGCACACATGGGAATAATTTGAGATATGCTTTTCTTATACAAGTGGATATGGATTTTCTGTTTGCTTTGTCATAATCTGGGGTAACTCTGAAATACCAAGATAACTGGTGCTTAAGGAAGAACTCCCTTCAAGCAGAGTCTGTGCTCTGTGGTGGCTATTGGGGCACCTGGTTTGTCTTCAGACAGCAGACAGCAACACAGGGTCTTGTCTTCAATCTTCCTCCTTGAGATGCCTTGATACACCATGAGCTCATTGAATGGTTCTCCCTAAACAGAAGAGAGGAGAAGTCAGGATGCTAGCAGTGTCTCCAGTGACTTGGTCATTCAGACCATATTTAAATGACTTTGGGTAACACAGAGTTGGCTCATTGCAGTTTCCAGAATCAGAATTAGGCCATGCTTTCAGAGCATGGTCAACATCCTCTTGTTTGATGTCATATTGTACCTGCTTTTTGTTTGGCTTAGTGAGTAAAGCAACCCTGGCAGCAGTTCACCTGTGTTGGCCTGCTCTGCAGTGGTCACAGCCAGCACTTTCTTGTAAGTTGCCCTGAAGTGGAGGGCAAATAGTCATGTAAAAACCTGTGTGCCAGTTTTGAAAGGTTAAGGAGACATTTTCACCCAGTCTTAGATTTGGTTAGTGCTATAAATAGCAGCAGAGTTATGTCAGCACAGAGTCAAAATGAAACTCAGACTTCACCTTTCTGATCAGCAAAAGGAGGCCATTTTCTCTTTGCACATGCCTTGCTATTTGGGTCGTGTGTGAGGCTGCCTCTGGCCACCAACAACCTCATCAGTACAGCCTCTGGTCACTCTTCATTGTCTTCCAGTGTCCTCTGGTGTCTGCACCTCTGCACAGAGCCTCTCTCCACAGTACCCTGAGCAAATCTGGGATAAGTAGGCTAACTGCACCCTTGGAGAACTGATGGATTTCAAAAATATGTATCTCAGATTCTCTAAGTAATGCCAAGGTAAACTTTCACTTCCCATGAATAGATTTGACCTGACTGAAGTCAGTGGGAGTTTGCTATTGACTTTAGTGGGAGGAGAATTTTATGCCATTTGTGTTCAGCTTCTGCCCATAATCACAATCTCCTTGGAAAAATGTAGCCCTGAGATACAAAGTGGCATGTGAAACCAGAGGAAATTGATTTATTTGAGAAGAAACAGAGAATGACTCCGAAGTTGTAATAATAAATAGAAATGCCACATGACCTGTAATGATAATTTTCCTTAGAGAGTTTTATTTTCAAAAAGGCAGGTCTCACCTGTGAGAAGCACATGGGCACTGTCTGGCTGAAGTGGAAATTGTTAGTAGGAATCCCTCAGCCAAACACATCAGTACAGATGCTCCCAAAACTGCTACATCTGCTTCTTTGAAAAACACTTCTTCCACATCCTCTGCTGTGGTGCCAATGTGCACTCTTGGGAAATGGATAAAAGCGCACTCCAGATTTTCACATGCCAAAGTGGGAATAATGATTCACTAATTAATCCCTCCTTAACAAAACAACAGAATACTTGAAGAAAAGAAAAAGCAGTAAACACTCATAGGATTTTCTGCAACACCAGAGAAAAATGGGAACCATTCTAAAATTAGGTACGTGTGTGCAAGAGGAACAATATCCTGAAGCATTGCCCAAGATACTCATGAGATGAGCCTTTATTTAATTGGGATTTGTCTCACGCATGTGATCAATTAAAGAAAAAAAATGAACTGAACAGAAAAAATTGCTTCCTAACAGTGTGTTTATGTTTATCCCATTATTAAAAAATTGCTCAAGACTTACAGTATCAACAAAAAAAAATACGATCTTTATAATTCTTCTAGGGTCAATGATGACAATCAACAAAAACTAGTGTTGGTTGTGCAAATTGAGGGCCTGGAGGCACTGAACTTAGTCAAGTTTCTCTTAAGACTTCAAAGCATTCTGGAGAGCAGAATACATGCAACAAGACTGTTTGGGTCAGTGCTTCCTTTTTTAGTATTCATTTTCTGTCCTCCTTTTACTGGCTGATTTCCAAAATGTGGGCCAACATCTTGGAGCCTAAACACAGACTTGCAGAAAACAAGCCATGCAACCATTGCTTGTTTTGGTGCAAAAATAATGAATTTAGTCTGGGGAAAAGAAAAGGGGAGTCTGCTTGTAGCACCATCTCACCCTATCCTGCACAGAAGGAACAGAACAGTCATCCATCTTATTCTAACATATATAATTTATAATATGTTTATGCTTTTTTTTGCTGACAACTTTAATAAGTAGTTACTCTACAGTCTTGAACAGAAAAAATACTACAGTTCTGGGCTCAGGTTTAACCCCATCCTTCCAGCTTTGCTGTGACAACTTTTCTGGGAGAGGGGGACCACTTGGGATATTCCCGTCCATCATGCTGTTGTTGATATCCCTACCTGATGACAAAGAAACCACCCACCATCGCAGGCCTCTCTGCGTACAGAAATTACTGGCCTATCCATCAGTCCAGTGGAGAGGGCTGACAAGACATACTACACTCAAATGTAAAACACATGGCTGCAAAACACTTAGTTTCCTGGCAATAATTAAGAATGCTACTTGGCAGGTTGGCAGCCACATAAAACAACTGTTAGTCAGCTTTAAATTTATTGCTTTCCCAGCTTATTGAAATGAAACCCATATTATAAACGTATGTATGAAACGAGGCCTCAGATGATGAAACGACATGCACATAAAGTCAAGGCAGAAGTAAATTGTCTCAGGAGAGCTTTAAAAAGTTGCTGTGTCCAAAAGCAAGCAGAGAAAAGTACACCTTATGGGGTGAGCCACCTGGAAGCTCACCTGACTCTCCCAGCTTACTGCCATAGAGCAGACAAAATATCAAAAGCTTCAAAATGCTTGCTAATTTTTGTGCAAAACAAAGTGGAGAAAAGCTAATTGCCATTAAGTTTGCTTTCCCCTTTACAATTATCTAGGGAGAACTGCCTTGTGTGGGATATTTGCATGTAGGCGACCTTATTACACCCTTTGCAATTACTGTAAATGAAACAAAACTGCTGCTGGCCACATTCCTGATGTCTCTGTGCCATTTTATCTGGCTGTCGTGGGGGCCCAGCCCAGCATTACTGACCTGGTGATCCCCATGATCATTACCCCTTCCCTTTGCTGATCAGCAGCTGACCTTCCACAGCCTCCGTTCTTGTAGGTGGCCCAAACAGCTCAGTCTCTGACCATCCCACTTCATGAGCCAAGCTCCCCATTCCTCAGTTTGCCCTAGAAAAATCTGATCCACCTTGACTTTGTTCTGTGAATTTCTGGGAATTCAGGCTGCCGGGGAAGGGGACAGTGGCTTCTCCTGCATTATTTGTGAGCCCATGGCTGTCCTGCACCCAGGGGCTGCATGGCATCCCCTGACCTCAAACACTGGAGGAGAACCCATACTACTCTGGGAGTCTGGGCAGTGGATTCAACTGCAGCACAACAGAGCTATACATTTGTTTCCTGCTGGAAATGGAAAAAAAAAGGGGGGAATTTACAATTATCTAGCGCCTTCTTTTTAGGGTCCTGAAATGATTTCAAAATTTAGATCCAAATCCTGTAAACACTTTGCCATATGACTGACTTGACTTGCATGAAGCAACACTTGCCGGCTCTCTTTGAGGTTTCTTGTAAAGAAAAGCTCTACATGTGCTAAAGTGTTTGCAGAATCAGCTCCTTGGAGCTAAATTCTGATTTTGAATAGTTCCACTGCTCTTCCTACAGTCACTGGCCTCCGGGGGACATTCAGGCTTCCTCTAGGGTGGAAGAGCTATGAGTGTTTGTGCTGCAGTAAGCCAGTGCTGCACCGTTTGCTGCTCTGAGACCTTCCCCCTGCCCTGATAAGAGGATCAGACCAAATCTGCCTGCACCAAGACTGGCTTTTCTGGTGAGTGGCTGTTCCCAAGGAATTCACTGAGGGGACATAACCTTAAGTATACTGAAATCAAAGGTAATCTGGTACCCAGAAACTACATAAAGAATGTGCCTGATCATCTGTTCACAAGTTCTTGGCAGATTTTCCAATGGAGAATGTAGCTGATTTACTTAGACCTTAATGCATGTTCCTAGGGATGGCACATTGAATTTTTCCTGAAGAGTTGCTGCATATGGCTTGGTACAGCCATGAAGCCATATAATCAGTATGTATGCTCAGTTAGTTTTGCTACTAGACTGAGATTTGGGGTTTTTTTTGGGTTTTGGGAGTTTTTTGGTTTGGTTGGGGTTTTTTGAGTTTTGTTGATTGGTTGATTTGGCTTGGGGGTTTTTTTGTGTGTGGGGGGGGGGGTTTGTTTATTTGTGTGGTTTTTTTTTTTTTTGTTATTGTTTTTATTTTTTGTTTTTGGAGTTTTTTCACAATGAATATTTACCAAAAAAAATCCTCACCTGTGCTGGAATTTAAACGAAGACTTCATGCACATTTGTAAAAATGGTATGTGCCAAAATTCTGGGCACATTTAAAAAAACAACAAAAAAAATCAGATTTTGAAAATAATTATTTAATTATTCTCTGGGCATGACCATAAGATTCATCTTGAATAATGGAAAATCAACAGGTGTATCAAAACCAGTATGTATCTGTAGAATGTCTTCATATCAGTGAAATGCAGCATTTCTAAGAGAAATACTTTCATGAAGCTCCTTGTATATCCAAATAGTGAAGGTGACAAAGCATCAATTGTTACAGCAGAAAACAAAAAGCAAATCAGCTCTACAGAAACATGCAGCAGTCATTTTGTCTGTAACAATTTTTTGTTGCCTTTTGTAGTTAATACTTTTACACTATCCCAGAGAGAAGCAGTGTCACGGAATTAGTCAGTGGTTTGAAATTAAGAATTTTGCATCACAGACTGTGAAATGACAAAATAGACACCCAACGTCCAAAATACACTGTTAGCGTTCTCCTAAAATTTTATCTTAATGTGTGTTCTTACTGACAATGTAAGCATCTAGGTACACAACAAGCATAAAATCTCAAGGAAAGGAGCAAATTGTGTCTCCATGTGAAGAGGAGATATTTCAGCAGTCATGTGTTAGATGGAAAGGAGTAGGTGCAGGAACAGCAGGGAAGAGATGGATATGTAGGGAACTGACAGTAAGAGGGCTGAGCACTAAAGGAGTCAAAGGAAAAATTGTAGAATAGGGAAAAGGCAAGATGAAAAGGGAGAAGAGAGAAAAGGAGAAAGAGAAAGAGAAAGAGAGAGAAAGAGAAAGAGAAAGAGAAAGAGAAAGAGAAAGAGAAAGAGAAAGAGAAAGAGAAAGAGAAAGAGAAAGAGAAAGAGAAAGAGAAAGAGAAAGAGAAAGAGAAAGAGAAAGAGAAAGAGAAAGAGAAAGAGAAAGAGAAAGAGAAAGAGAAAGAGAAAGAGAAAGAGAAAGAGAAAGAGAAAGAGAAAGAGAAAGAGAAAGAGAAAGAGAAAGAGAAAGAGAAAGAGAAAGAGAAAGAGAAAGAGAAAGAGAAAGAGAAAGAGAAAGAGAAAGAGAAAGAGAAAGAGAAAGAGAAAGAGAAAGAGAAAGAGAAAGAGAAAGAGAAAGAGAAAGAGAAAGAGAAAGAGAAAGAGAAAGAGAAAGAGAAAGAGAAAGAGAAAGAGAAAGAGAAAGAGAAAGAGAAAGAGAAAGAGAAAGAGAAAGAGAAAGAGAAAGAGAAAGAGAAAGAGAAAGAGAAAGAGAAAGAGAAAGAGAAAGAGAAAGAGAAAGAGAAAGAGAAAGAGAAAGAGAAAGAGAAAGAGAAAGAGAAAGAGAAAGAGAAAGAGAAAGAGAAAGAGAAAGAGAAAGAGAAAGAGAAAGAGAAAGAGAAAGAGAAAGAGAAAGAGAAAGAGAAAGAGAAAGAGAAAGAGAAAGAGAAAGAGAAAGAGAAAGAGAAAGAGAAAGAGAAAGAGAAAGAGAAAGAGAAAGAGAAAGAGAGAAAGAGAAAGCAGAGGAAGATAACATAAGGTAAGAAGAAAGTGAAAAAGAAAATATCCTGAGGCCGGGGGGTCAAAAGGAACAGGATAATAGAAGACTAATATGAAAAAAAAATTAGAAAAGGGGAAAAAATACTGGAAGGCAGTTGTAAATTGATGTAACTTTTTTTTTTTCCTTTTAAAATAAACTTAATTCCACGATGTAAAAATAAATAAAAAAGTACACAAGTATTTTCTAGGGATGCATATATATACAGTTCTGTATAGATAGATGCACTTGCACAGAAATGGACATCTTGAGCAGCCTATAAAATTGTGCCACAATCCCCTCCAAAAAACCACAACTGTAAACTGTGCACAAGCACACATGGCTGTGGTAAATGGAGCCTAGTTGTGATAGACGGTTCTTGGCTGCTTAGAGATATTGCCCAGACAGCTTTCATCCCTCCCAGCCAGCCAGCTACAGCAGGAAAACACAAGAAAAAGGACAACAAAGTCCAGAGACAAAAAGTTTGCCCAGAGGCCTTCATATTAGCATAGGGAGGAGAGAGCAAAACCAGTTGTGGAGTAAGTAATTATTAAACTAGCTACCTGGAAAGTAAAGTGAAATAAAGCAGAAGGATGAACAGAGAAACTTTGGGGTGTATAACAAAACCACCCTTCTATGCTATATGCAAAGAAACACAGGAAAAGATTGCTGATAAATCTTTCAAGAAGACATTGCTTTGGGCTGGTACATAGACCCATATGTTTAGATGTTAAAAAAAACCCCGAACATCCCCTGCCCCCAAATGCACCATGAAAACAAAAATGGAGGAAGGAGACAAATAAGGGAAATCAAAGCAGTACAAAACCAGACTATTTTTTCCCCTTCTTTTTCTTAGCTTTTCTTAGCTGAAGCACAAGACAGTTTGCTGATATAATGACTGCATTTCCGTTGCAATTCCCTGCTTTGATTTGTGAAGATTTTCTTTCAGTTTGGGCACTTTGGTCTGAAATTTACCAGTATGCCCCCTTCCCTTATAAAATAAAAATTTAAATCTTTCTGAGGAAAGGTGTTGAGGCAATGCTGTAAACTATGCTATATTAAATTTTTTAAAAGCTGACGCATTTTTCCCATTTCTAAATACTAGAACTTGTACTTATGTGTGCTCCTCAGTTGTGGGTTTAGGTTTCTTTAAAAAAAATGTCCAATGTGGACACTACATTTTTTATTTTGTGAACTTTTTGAACTTTTTTTTTTGCTAAAACTCTTGCTGTGAGGATGAGGTGTATATCCTCCCCGCCTCCTGAAATTTCCAAATTTCCCCCATCTGGTAGAGACTCAGAGTCTGCTTTCTGGCAAGTTTCCAGCTGCCAACTGAAGTTCCAGTCAGTAATGGCATCCTCTTAAAAAATGTCAAGTGTAGGAGTTTTATGATGTACTGTATACATGTGCTACTAAAAATTTGCAGCAGGGCAAGTCATTTGTAATGAACTTTTTTCACTTGTGAATTATCTGCAGACAGACTGACTTTCCCCTCCCCCCCAATCTGATTTATTATTTGCAGCTTGTTTTCAATTTCCACTGGTAATTTTTGATCTGCACTTTTTTCCCTCCACCATCTTTTAGTTTTGAAATTCTGATAATAAAAATTTGAAGCAGGGTCTTTCAGCTGGTTGTTTGGTTTCTTATTGTGACCTGGTTGGATGAGGTAAGTTGTCTAGGTTTGTGTTTGTGGTGGTTATAGACTCATCGTAAGTTACATATTAGCTTTTTATATGCCATAAAATTTGCTTCCATCTTAGAAAAGACAAAAAGCACAACACAGACTAATCAAAACTTGTGCTCAGATTTAAAAAGGAGTCTGTGCTTTGTTACAAATACAGACAGATTTTTTTCAAAATTGTCACAGACTTAGGGTCTGCTAAAAACAATAGATGCTGATATTTACTGTGATTAAATTGCAGCTTGCAGGTACAGATGTCAGAGGAGAAGCTGCAGAAAGATCCCGTTTGCTAAAAACAGAGTTACAGCATCACTCATAAAGATGGCCTCTAAACTACTGTGGCTTCATTGGATGTTGCCATTTTCTCTTGATCTGTCACGGTGAGAGCAGAGGATGTGGGAACAGTTGGTTTCCACTTTTTTGGGAGTGCTTGCCTTTTGAGGGGTCTATCGTGGCACCTACACCAGCACCAGGGGTGCAGGACAGCTGTGGGGTGGTCGTTGGCTGGGGAGGCAAAAGCAAGGCAGAGACCACAAGCAGGGTCCCGTGTTCCTGGACGTCAAGCAAATGTTTAATGTCGAGGCATGTTTTATGTCAATCAAACACATAAACCACTGTTACTGTTACTGGGACGGCATGAGCCCATAAAGATGCACTTTTAAACCTTTAAAAGTAAGGTTCCTTAATTACATCTTATAGAACCCTCCAGGTCCCAGGGGTGCCTTTCTGCTTTTAAGGTACCCAAGGTAGATGAGGTAAAGCAGAAAAAACCCCTTCCTTAAAGCTCTGAGGGCAGAAAAATGCAAGCGCTCTCCAATTCCATGCACAAGATCTCTCAAGCCTTGATTTATTGGCTTTAATAACTGTGGGATTTCTCTCTGCTTTTTGGCTTGAGAAATTGAAGCCATGATGTTGTGAGAATGTCTTTCTTCCAGAATAATCTGCTCTAGTGCCAGTCATTGGGGGAAGCCAGCGGGCTCACTTTATTCAAGCTGCAGGATCCTCTTTTTAAACATCTTTTAAATCTAGCTTGATGCTAAAGCAGCCTCCTTTCACAATAAAAAGGCCTCTTCTGGGCAGCAAAAGGTGAGGCTTTTCCTTACAAAAAGGTGTGAGTGACTCGGCTGTGGTTGGTGTTGCCTAATAGTTTTATGACGTCGCCGCTCTTCGTCATGAGCAAGACATCTGAGCTTCAGGCTGCCACATTTACTTTCCTGGAGGCACTGCAGCTCAGTCACTGCTGGATTTCTTCTGGAAATAATGATAGAAATGATTTCTTTATTTCAGAGAAATAAATGATAGGAGGTATTAGACATCTGAACTTTGAGGAGACGTGCAAGCCATGTATTTAAATCAGACTGCTCAAGCTGTTACTGTCCACTGCCTTTCGTCATCCTCCCACCCCAGCAGACACTGCTGCCTTTGGGACAGAACCCCTCCGTTTCAGTCCTGACCACAGGGCATGGACCTCACCTCCCTGCCAGTCTGGAGGTGGAGGGCAGTGCCCCGAGGCAGCTCCCACCAGCTGATTTCACTCCTCTGCCACATCTCCAGGGCACAGGACCATCTCCAGCCACATGCAAGATGTTCATCTCTTGCCCACTGGGCTTTGGCAAGATTTCTCCTCTGCTGGGGTTTATTTCCAGCTGGACATGCAAAATCCCACTTCGGATTTTTGCATTGACTGTGAAAGGATTTAGAGACAGTATCAGAAGTGCAGGGAGAAAAAAGTTGACAGTGCAGTACAGTGCAGTCATTGGATAAACTTCATTATTTTCCCAGGTATATCTTTAAACTGAAACAAGCCCCAGAGGTCACAGCAGCACTTTTTGAAATTCCCTACCAACTGTAACTCACAGAGGTTCATGGACCAGCTCCACAGACACAAAGCTTTCCACTGTCCTCTCCAGTGTGATGTGGGCAGTTAGCATTGGTTGAGAATTTTCCCACAAAGCACTGTTGTTATAAAATACCAGGTCATTGGCCCCAGTATTTTCATTAAAAGAAAGGTTTCTGAGGTCTGACATGAAAATTTTGAGCAAAACAAGAGAGCACATGGCAAAAAAACTTGCTTTTCAGGGCACTCCAACGTGAACTGGATGGAGTTGAGCCTGGAAACTGTTTTTTTCATATTACAGGTGAATTTCCAAGCACCAGGCTTGGAAGACAGATGTTAACTTCTTTTTTTATAGGAAAACAGAGCTAGTGGGTCTGAGTGTTGCAGTCATTAGTATTCAATAAACGTAGGCCTCCACAAATCAGAAAACTTTCCTACCCAGTTCTCTAATGAAAAGCTTGAAAAACACTCCTTAAAAAAAAAATTTAAAAAAACCCCCTTAAAAAAAAAAAAAAAAAAAAAAAAAAAAAAAAAGTCTAATTTGCATTTTGTTTCTATTATATGAATAAATATCTGTGAATAAGGGAAACAAGAAGGTATGAATTCTGATCTAACTACACATTGTTCTAGGAGCAAAAAAAGAAAAAAAAATTGAAGAAAAGGCCAGGAAATTACAAGCTGAGGTTCCCAGTTGACAGTACATCTGTCATTTGCATCTTGATATGTTTCTTATTTCCCATGACAAGAAGAATTTCCATTTATGAAGATTCTCTTTAACTTTGAATTTCCTGACTTTTGTCAGGATGTGGAACAATTTTAATGCTCTATATGTAATGAGCAGTTTTAATCTCTTGGTTGGTTATTGGAGACTAGCTTAACATTATTTTACACATGCCTACACAATTCCAAGTCAGTATTTTCAGGGTTGAAGCACAACTAGACTTTCCTGCACTGGCATTAACGCTTTGACAAGGAGACTTGGGTGCACTGTGCACCTTCTTTTCCCCGCAGGAGGGCTCCTCTCTACTTGCCAGGCAGGTTTCCCTGGCCCCTGGCTGCTACAGCCTCTCAGGGTTTATTTGCAGTGTGTGATAATCTAAATTCCTCATGAACACCTTCCATCACTCGCTTGCTGATCCGTGTCCTGTTCTTTTGGCTGAATTATATTTTAAAGTCCCTCCTGGCTTCCCTGAGTCAGGTCTGATGCTGTCTGCTATGAAATGACCCTTGTCCCAAATGACTATCACTCATGTTTGCCCTAAAAAAATACAATGTACCTATAGTGTTAAAGCAAATAAGCCACATGTCATATTAGCAAGTATGTGCAGTTAAAGACCAGCAGACCAGAAAAGACCCACCTCGTATTGTCTTATGATTCATATTTAAATATTTCTTCCCTCAGAGGTGGGAACTCAGTTGGATACGGTCTGTGTGGCCCTTTCCCACCAGTCCTGAGTGACCAATAATTAATTTATGCTGAATGTAATTACTCCCTTGTTAACAGTAGTTTTTCTGCACTTTCTCTCGGTTGGCTCTGGAGACGTACATGTTGAGTGTGATGTATGACTCCTGGCACAGAATGAAACCCTAGTCCTGTGAAAAGACATAGATAAAGTGAGGCTGCTCCATTACTCGCTAATGAATTTATAGGCTCACCGCTCTTATCTGAAGTGCAGCAGAGAAAAATTCTTAGAGGCTATTAGTGTAGTCTTGAAATAAAGATATTGGGACTTGAGTTCAGCCATCCTTCTCTGTCCTGTCACTTCAATAGGCACTTCAAAACAACAACAACAAAAAACTGTTTTTAATCTAAAGGCAGGAGAGCAAGACAGACAGCTGCTGCGGCCTGGGCTACACATTTGCCAAGAAACGCCAGGGCTGGAAAAGCAAGGAATAATGAAAACACTTCCCACATGATGATCCATTAATGGCACATAGGCGTGCGCAGAGCGGCGCAGTGCAGTGGGGGATGCATTACAGATCCTGAGCTGCTGCAGCTATTGTGTTTCAAAGCAGTAGTCATGTTAATGTGGTGCTGGCAGGCAGACGTGAGCCTTTTTGGAAGGCGCTATAATAGCTTCCTAGAAATTAAAGACAGAAGGGGCTGGCGGATCATATACCCTGTCCTCCTAAATACTGCAGGATGCTAGGATTCATGCAAATATCTTGTACCACTACCAGTTAAGGCAAATATTCAACCTTAAAGACATGATCTCGGTGTCAGCAGCAGAAGATCTCTTCTGGAGATGGTGCCTCCTGGATGGTCCCTTGTGCTGATGGGGTACAAAGCAGGTTTACAAAGCTCAGACAATCCTGCTGGAAAAAAACTATGCCCCAGGACACAGGGGTGAGTAGAAACCCCCCAAGACACAGTAAGTCTGGTCAAGAAGAGAAATTCTTCATCAGCTGAAAAGCTAACACACAGGCTTGGGCTTGCAGACAAGGCACATCAGCAGTGGTGGGAGCTCCACATGCCCATTGGTGAAGGGGATTATCCAGTGGAAGCTGTGTGGAGAGGGAATCGGGAGCTTAAGAGTGGAACTATTGAAGGGGAGAGGTGGGGGGAAATCCTTCCTGATGTTGCCACATGGAAAACTGCTTGTTTTGGCACATCTGTGGGAAGTTTCTTGAAGGCCAATTAAAAAATTACACGTGTCGATAACCAGCTAGCTGTTGAGCAGAAGCCTGTATTTGAAACCATAGCGGGTAACAAAGGCCCTGTTGCAGTCTGCTGGGTAAAACTTGATTTATACCAGTTAGCAGACCCTAGAGAGCTAACTTGATACTGCCACACACCGCACAGGGTTGACGAGAAGATCCCTAGGAGGACGGTGGGAGGGTCAGATGGCAAGGGCTGTTGGCTTCAATATAAGTTGAAAAGAGCAAATGTGAGAAAATATTTACAGCTGAACTCATCAAAGCAAGCACTAAGTGGTTATACAGGAGGCAACTAGGAAAGGCATTGCTCCAGGGCTGGCATTGGCCTGTTGGGGATACTTTGAGAAACCGTAAGAAGACAACAGGTCAAACAGGGATTGTGGCACTGGTCTGCATATCTCCAGCACTGTTCTTTTGGTAATATGGGCAAGCAGGGTCTGAAGAGATGATTAAAGCCATTTCACCTTCCTGTAGCCAGAAAAGCCATCTCAACTCTGTATTTTAGAGAGAGTGACCACGAAAGCGTGCTGCCCGGTCTCAGAGGGTCGGAGCACGTGGCGTGTTGGCCCAGCCACAGCCACACGGTAGACTGTGAGGGAGACCAGATCTGAAGTTCAGATCTGCTCTCCCTCTCTTTCCCTTGTTGCAGACTTCCTCTTGGTTTGTCTTGAAGAAAATAGTGTTTGGCTTCTGCACAGCCTGGAGAAGGGGCAGGTTTTCACTGTGGGCTGGTGGGGATGGAGGAGGTGGGTGGTCGGAGGTCTCTGTTGGGGCATCCCAGCAGGGCTGGCAGCCATGGGGCTGCTATGAGCCTGCCTGGCAGGACACAGAGGACTGCATTTCCCTCCCTTCCTCATGGCCTGGCTTAGTGCACAGGGCTCCTGACCACAGCCGTGGCTTTTTTTTTCATGGAGAACAAAGCCCTTTCTATTTCTTTTTTTTCTCCTTTGGATTTGGCTGTTGGAAAGGAGCTAGAAACTATTTGCACCAGGAAATACAGGCTGAAGAATGAGTGTGTCAGCCTGAGTCCACTTGGCAGGGCTTCTCTGACTGCCAAAGTGAGGCAGCAGAGCGTTAGGAGGCCTGCTAATTGTCAGTGAAGACAAAATGAATAGCTGTGGATTAATTGAGAGCTTCTACTATTGTTTTTCTAGAAGAAAACTTCTTGCTTCTAGGAAAGAACTGGAGATGGTGTTTCTGCTCAAGCACACATTTTTCTCGCCTAGACATTCACCAGGTCTTCTGGGGCTATACAAAAATATATGGAGATTTCCAGAAATGTCCTTTGCCACTGAATTCTCGTAAGTACAATGCCAGACTGGTCAGTTTGCTTTTGGAGACTGTCATAATTACATAGCCTACAATTAAAATGTTTCTTTAATGTGAAACATGAACATACTACTGAGCTGGATGATTTAGCAGAAAGAGAACTGACTTCATGCTTTGAAGGGAAAAGACTTGCTGTAATGAATTGTCTCTGGTGAGCAAGGAATTACAAAGGATCTACTGGAAGGCAGTGGCAAACACAAGTAAAACAGGGTAAAGCCCACCTGCTCCCCAAAATCAGGTTTAAGATTTTGCGTCATCTAAAGCAGAGATCACAATGTATCAGCTTTAAAGCAAAGCAAATCCTCCTTCACTGATTATGAAGGCCTCTGCCAGGAGAATTCTGTCTGAAAGAAAAAATCCATTTTACATAATCAAGAATCCCTGTACGGCCAGCAGCAAAAGGTTTTGGCATCAAGGTCCTGAAATGGGGGCAGTTATCTACGTTATGAGTTTTGACAAAAGAGAGGCAGTATATATTTAAAGTTATTTTATACAGACAGGTTTAATTTCTGAATATTTATATCATTTTATATTCGCTATCCTGCAGTTTCTGCTGTGCAACTGCTTAGAGAGAAGAAATGGTTCATTTGGGTAACATGGGAACTTTTTTGGCATTGCTCAACATTTACGTCTAACCTGAATGTGCAAGATTTTTTTAAGCATTAAATCATGCAAGAGGAAGGAAAAGAAAGAAGAAAAGTTTTCCTTTTCACACCACACCAGATCTAGTTGAGACTGGATACATGGGTAAATACCAAGAGTGAAATTCTAGCCCCATTGAAGTTAGTGGCAAAATTCCCATTGACTTCAGCTCGGCCAGGATTTTACCCTTTGAGTATTTCCAGCTCAACCAGAAGCAGGAAATACTGGAAAGCTCTTGACAGAGCCTGTTCTCATGATATTTCCAGTCCAGATTTTCAGGCCCTCTTACTCTGCACTGTTTTGATCACACAGTAAAATAAGAAGGGTGTTGGGAATATGCTGTGCTAGAAATACTTCAGAAGGTAAATGTAGAAATAGAGATGAGATTGAAATTAAAAGGGGAAAAGGATGAATGAGGTGACATCATGTAGAATGTGATATAGTGAGTTTTAGGTTGACTTTATTAGCTCACTATTACATAACAGAATGGTTGTAACGTTCTGTGGAAATGACATATGAGCTGGTATACTACATTTATATAATTTTCACTGAACATAACTCCTGCACAATGTGGAAATCAGATCTTTACCCCAAGTCGCACTGTTGTGCTGTAGCTGCACACAATGCTTTCCCAGAGCTCCTCAGTGCTTCAGGAAGGACAAAAGCTGCAGAATACAGTAGTCTTTCATGTACAGGTAATTAAATGGAAATACAATTGCTCTGACCTGGAGGCTTTGGGCAGGAAATGGGCTCTCTCTGCCACCATCTGTTGGCGAATAGGGGAAAGAAAGTGTGTTGAATGTTGTCAGCTCAGAGACCTGCCCACACCCCAGCTGCACAGAAGCTCCCCAGAAAAACATTTTCTCCTTTTACCTGCAATATCACAAAGGCAACGTGGCAACACGGAAACTGCATCTGCATGCATCCCTATCCAGAATTCCTCTGTGTGTTTCAGAGGATTGGCTCACACTAGTACGACCAGTGTGTCAGCCCATCAGTGAAAGGAACAGGAAAATAACATTATTTTAAAGGAAAGAGTTAAAGGAAGATGCCCAGAGCAATGTTTGGCTTCGGCTGTGCCTCCCCAAGGGATCCTGTGCACCCAGCAAAACTTCCTAGAGTCCCAGTATGAACCCGGTCTCTTCCAGCCGTGGTGTTTCACTTTGATGTGCCTTGCTGCCTTTCTCAGGGTTTTCCTAAAACCAGACCTCAGGAATTGCCTTGTTGACTCAAGATTTCATCTGTGTTCCCATAGGCCACAACTCAGGGTGAGTGCTATTCTCACTTTCTTCTCGAAAGGGTGGCTACAGGATTCATGTTCCTCTTTCCCTTCTCCCATCTTCCCCTCTCTCTACAAACTCTAATTTCTGCGGGGAGCTTGCCTTTGGGATGGAGGCACTATCTCTGTCTAATCACAAGGCTATTTGTTACAGCAGAATAGTCAGTTCAGGGGTCTTTGGATATTCTAAGTGTCCATAATGTCCCTCATGTTCCCACTAATTTTCAATAAATGTCATGTTCCAAAAATATCCATCTGCCAGATAACTTTCTCCTAATTATCCTCCAACCACAGGCAAAATCAGTATGCCAGGTTTTAGTCTCAGGCCAACTTAGGAAGCATTCCCTAGGCATGAGGATTATGTCTGTCAGAGCTCACATCAGGATTTTGGCCTTCACTAGCCACTGAGAGTAGCCAAGGTGGATCTTACTGGGTAAAGAAAAGGTATTGATGGTGAAGCACATTTTGTCATTTATTGAGTTACTTCTTTTCCAAGACCAGTAATTGATACAATTTCTAGAACATTCAGTCCTGATTTAAAGATATGAAAAGCCAGACTGTCCCCAATCTTAGTAAGTATTCTCTGAATAATAATAAAAAAACAGGGTTTTTTTCAGTTTTCATTTGCCTTTCTTTTAAGTTTCCAGCAATTTATTCTGGCCATGCCTTTCTTTGGTTCTTTAGTAAGTGGAGTGTAAGTAAAGCATTGGTTTCTCCTGGTGAAGGTATTACCCAGTGTAATCAAGTGGCTTCTCAGGCTTCTTCTTGATAACTTAAACAGATTGAATTCTTTGAGTGCTTCAGTGTGGGGCGCTTTCTTCAGTCTCTGAATCACTTTTATGGCTCTCTTCTGCACCTTCTCCAGTTTTTCAATATCCTTTTTTATAATGTGAACATCAGCAGCCCGTACGGTGCTGCAGTATCTGATTAATAGGCTGTAGATGAATTTCTTGGTCTGCTTTCTGAAGCCTACACTGAGTTCACTTTTACCTCGAGTAAAATCTTTGCCATTCCCCTCACAGGCAGGAGGCTGATCTGCGTGATCTGTGGCAGGCAGGGGCAAATGTGCCCTGCCTTCAGTGTGATGCAGCCAGCTGTGGGCTGTCTCAAACCTAGCCAGGGAGCAGACTCAGTGAGCACAGAAATACACTCTGGTTCACAGGCCTGGCTAGAGGGTGCTTCTGCTAGCTTGGGCTCAGCTCCAGGCTAACTTGGTGACACAGTTTTTTGGGCAGAGCATAGGGAGAGCAAGTTCCTGCCTGGCAGAAGGGTATGGAGAAGTTCTTAGGGGGGTTTTTGTCCTAATACCGAGGGCAGAGACTATAATCTGTTAAGGTATTTAGTGGTGAAGGTATTTAGAAAAAGAAAATCTAGGACAGCTATTCAGTGAGCCTAGAAATGTTGGGTGAATAAGCTTATTTCTCTTTAAAAGGATGCCAGGTTTATTGCTGCTGACAGCACCTGGCAAAACTCTTGCAAAACTGCATAATGTGAGTGGAACCCCCTGATTTTGTTAGATTTTTGTTGGTAGAAGGCTTGCATGAAAGGATTTGTCAGTCTGTAGGTTCATACTACACATTCACTTATTTATTTAACAGAGCAGTATGACATAAGTGCCCATTTCAAAGAAATCCTGCCATGCCTTTCATTGCTAGGATAGCCTTTAGTTTTTTGTATAGCTGCAACTTAAAAAAAAAAAAAAGAAAGGAGGAAGAAATTATAGCAGCTATTCTTCGTAAAAGGTACAACCCCTATGTGAGAGAACAATACAACCCATATGTGAGAGAACAGTTCACAGGGCTGTCAGAAAAAAACATGTGAAAACCACTGTTTTTAAACAGCACAGTTAGAGATGAACAAAGTACCTGGAGAGCAGATCCCCAGCTGCCCTTTTCCAGGGTGCTGGGGCAGAGATGGCCTTGGGTTGTTGCTGTGCCCATCCCTCTTGGGATGTTCATGGCACAGCAGCCAAGGAAGAGCCACATCTCTAATGACAGTGGCTTCTCAGACCTCATCTGCCATACCTGCTGCTGCAGACTGTAGGCTGAATTTAGAGATGCAGGACAGGGCCCTGAGAGGAGACAAGGAAATGAAGTAACACAAAAAGTGCTTTAGCCTCCCACAGTAGGGTGAATAGTGGTTCTGATTATGCTGATAAGAGTCAGGAGTCTGAGGAGAGCAGACACCCTAGGAATAACTGAAGGAGAGAAAGGAACATGTATGGACATGGTGGGGCAAAAGGAAGAGCAGGGACCTTAAGGACAGAAAGGTGCTCTCCAAGAACTAGAGATGCCTGAGGCAGCAGTGGGCTGCTGTGTTCGTGTTTCTTGTTAAAAAGATTTAAGGGAGGAGCATGCCTGCCCAGCCTTACAGCCTGAAGTCTTTGGCTCTGAGGAGTGAAGCTGACTTGCACCCACTGCATGCCAACTCTGGGGGCAAAAGAAAGAAGGTGCTCCTTTCCTCTGACTGAAAAACACACAGTAGGCAAGAGTGTGCCTTAAAATGCAACCACAAACTGTAATAAAAACAGCCCAAAGCCAAAACCAAACTTTTTTGGACGTGGAGGCCTCTATTAACATAAGAGATGAAAACCAGAATCTCATCTGGTCAATCTATCCCCCATTAAAAGCCAGTTTCAGGAAACACAAGTACTCCCCCTCACTGGGAGGGCTTGGGCTCAACCTGCCTGGATTAGGAATGCAGCTATCAGTTTAGGAGATGAAGATTGACGTGCTTCTGATCCTAGATGCAGGGTTTTTATGAGGGCATTTTCTGTGGGCAAGCCAGATGCTTGGTCGACACTGAATGAGAGGGGCTCAGGAATAGCTCTGTCTCTGCTGTGCTTTTCCACTGCAAGATCACTACAGATTGAGTTTCTCCTTCAGTGCACTCCCAAATAATTTGCTGCTTTTGTCCAGTCCTCCTTAGTTAATAATTTATTTTCCTCTCAGATATTTCCTTGTGCATGCTTGTTGCATCTAAACCCATTCCTGAAAACTTTCCTGGTCTAGAAAAGTGTAAGAGTATTGAATGATAATATGGGACTTAGTTTCTTAGAGTGAGCCACAATGAAGGTATTGGTGCAGGATGTTTGAACTCTTGCCTGTGAGTGATGGCGGGGGTTATAATTTTATTTGTGACGCATATAAACACAAACACATCTGTAGGCAAGACCTGTGGTCATTGGCAACGAGTCGTTTTAGCAGGTCCCCTCACTCTTCATTCAGGTGAAGAGGGATCTGTCTCTGCTATGACTATCACCTAATAAATGAGGTAGAGGCCTTGCACAGGGCAGCTTTTAGACATTTGGGATTGGTGTGCCATGTGGAACC
Source organism: Promerops cafer (assembly GCA_013398275.1). Taxonomy (NCBI): domain Eukaryota; kingdom Metazoa; phylum Chordata; class Aves; order Passeriformes; family Nectariniidae; genus Promerops; species Promerops cafer. The sequence goes on along the minus strand of VZSE01000979.1, from coordinate 2,058,282 downwards.
TCAAAGATGCTTGTTGAGTAGGGGAATTTGGAACAAGACTTCACGCAACTAAACCATGGTTGTTACAAACAACCTCATTGCTTTTAGATAACAGAAGTTCTCTTTCAAATCTAGGTTGCTTGGTTTTTTAGAGAGCTGTTTAAACTTAATCTTTTTCTGGGTGGACTTTTAAAAGCCATATTGATTAGGGAATTAGTCAAATTGTTAAATTTGGTTGCATCGTATTTCTGGAAGAAGACAGATTGAGAGGCTTTTAATGCACCTGATCTGTTTTAGAAACAATTCAAAGACCTCATGGGAGGTTGATTGAGCGTTTCTCATTCGGAACTGTTTTTCTTTTTTGAAAGGTTTTTATTTTAATGCTTTCTATCAAACTTTGAAAATATTCTTCTGTCTCAATACATTTAGCCTGAATTTAAGAAGAAAATTTTTGTTCATCTCCTAGGAGAACTATCATGTTTTTTGACAACTTCTGCAGTTTGAAAAGAGAAACTAAACTCTTCTATTCTAAAGGAAAAGAATTCTGCCAAATCTTCCCCCTTTTTTTTTGTATCAACAGTCTCAAGGTTTGACTTGGATAGCTCTTTTTTGTTATTTTTCTGGAAGAGGCCAGATATTTTTTCCAAAAACATATGCATTGCTACTAATAGTTTGGCTTTCATGCAGCAGGATTTTTCAATAAAAATACCTGAATTATTCCAACAACTATTAAGGATATTTATTTGCCTCCAATCCTCCTTCATCTCTTGAACAAAAAGCTTTCAAAACTTTTTGAATGCAGAATGAGTTCACAGCTGGCTTCCTCCTGCTGTTTGTTTTTAAGAAATAATGCGTGAATATTGTATTATTTGTAAGATAATAAAGCTCAGATTATGGCTGGTACAGTCATGGTGCCATCACTAAAACTGGCAGCATGCTCTTACTCAAGCTGAGCACCCCAGCGAGTCCTGCAGAGATGCATGTGAAGTGACATGGAGCTGGGGCTTTCTAGATTTCTGCTAAGCTTTGCACTCCTTTAATTTCATCATCATCTGGGGGAAAAAAAAATAGTTCTGTTTAGGAAGCTGTGACATGATCAAGCTGCTTTATAGATAATGTGATGATTGAACTTGGAGGCAAACATGGCAGCTGAAAAGAGGGTTCTGTGCGTTTGTTTGGTTCTACTTTATTTTAAGATTTTTTTTTTAAAAAGGAAGACTTCAAGGTCCTGATTTACAAGGATGACATGCCTATGCACTAGCAGTAATTACAACTGGAAAAATTAATTTATCAGCTCAGCTCCAGAAAGGCTTGATTTTACAATCCTCCTCTTTCTCATCTGCTTCCCCCTTCAAACTTGATGCCTTTCCAGGACAGACCATTTTTTGGTCTTTTATTATAAATATTGTGCATTCTTTTTTTTTTTTACTTTTCAAGGACATGTGTTGTCTTAGAAGTTTGTGTCACCAGTCAAAATAATGCCATCACTTCTGAAAATATTTTCATTTTCTGACATGTACGGAGGTGCCACAAAGCAGTGCTGACAACTTCATCTCTCGCATTCCACAAATCTTATCAAGATATATCATCAGAAAACCACACAGGCTATATCCGGGCCCTGACAAACCTGAAACATGGCCTGCCAGCCACAGATAAGGCTTGAAATGTTGGTCAGTGAAAAGGTGATAACAGCAACAAGGATCAAATGCATGTACAACTTCACCTTTAGACAGCTGTGGTTTTTGGCTGAGTCACGACGTCGGAGAAATCTTTGCTCTGCCTTCGCTGATACCCCGACATCTGCGTGCTGCAGGTCGGACACACAGCATGGCCACAACCAGGGCCAGAGGTAGCCCACACTCTGGGAGAAGCCCTTGGCAAACGTAAACCTCATGGGTCACGAGGAGGGCCGAAAAGCTCCACTGAAAGCCAGGCGCTTTGTTCGAGGGATCAAAAGGATTGTGGTGCTTTGTTCTTCTAAATGTGGACAAAAATTGCAAAATGCCGCAACAGAAATAATAAATGCATCCCATTCCTTCCCCCGAAAACCTCCTACAGGAGGTCTTGCCACCTTTTTTAGTCCTCAGAGGAAAAATCTGAAACAAAAAAAAAAACTACACAAAACCATTCCACAAAACAGTAAACTGGCTCTATACTTATTTTTGGTTAATCTTGGGATTTAAACATATCACTATTATCGTAAAAAAAATGGAGTTCTTAAAAAAGAATTTATAATCATTTGCTTAATGGTGCTTTCCCCATGCCATCCGTTTCCAAACAAAGCTTAGTTTATGGCTATCATAAGAGATTATGTTCCCTTACAGTTGCAGTATTTCTTCTATAATGATTTATTTTAAAGGGCTTCACCATGATAGCTCTCCAACTTTGTTCCTTCCTGTATATCACTGTTCAGGGTCAAAAGCTGGAAAAAGGGCTGGTCCCAGAGGCCTAACATATTTCACCAGTGGAGACTCTGGCTTTTCACTTCTCCTTCTCTCCTCATCACTTTATGCTTAAAGAATAACAGATGTGGAAACATTTAGAAAAGAACTAATTGAATTTCACATAACACAATTTAGCATTGTTTGAGGAAGTACCTAAATCAACAGCACATTTTCTGAAAGGCCCAGCATTGCCTAATTAGAACACCAAACGTGTGACTAATTGGCCACACTTACACCAAAGGCTCTGTCGCAGATGAACGGCTGCCTATTCATCTTAGCTAAACTTAGGCCAGCGGTTTGGCTGTGAGGTAACTGTGGTTGTTTTAAATGAGCTGTGCCAAACATAACGGGGAAATTCAGCTATGGTAGGAGAACAAATCCATGTAAGAGCAGAGGAGTAATCAGGACGCTTACGCTCCGGCAGCACCCGGAGGATTACCAGGAGATTATCAGCACATAAATTATTGGATTCTTTGTGCTCTGTAATTGGGAAACTTAATAGCCTGCTCTTTATCATGTCTACTCCATTGTCTTTAAAAGCTCAGCATCTAATTAAAAAGTAAACTGATATTATCAGGAAAGGCTCCACTCTGCCCAGCTCTTGCCACTGCTGCGTCTGTTTTTTGCATGCAACAGGATGCTTTCTTTTCTTCCTTCTCTTCCTTATTTCTTTCCATGCCTGCTTCTTTTCTTTTCTTTTCTTTTCTTTTCTTTTCTTTTCTTTTCTTTTCTTTTCTTTTCTTTTCTTTTCTTTTCTTTTTTCTTTTTTCTTTTCCTTTCTTTTCCTTTCTTTTCCTTTCTTTTCCTTTCTTTTCTTTCTCCCTCTTTCCCTTTCTCCTTACCACCTCCTCTTCCTCCTTTCCACATTCCTTCCTTCCTTCTATTTTTACTTCCTTGGTAGATCCAGCCACCTTAAAGAAATGAAGAGCACTGTGCTAAACTGTTTCCTACTGAAACATGGCATTGGTGCTTTGAGGGTGCCTGGCTATGCATGTTGCTTCTGGAAATCTCAAGTCTGGCTGCTGAAGTTTTTTAATCGTTTCCTATAAAACAAGGTATCCACTTGAAAATAAGCACAAAAACAGTGGGATCTGGGGAATAAGATTAGATGGTTTCATCCATACCTGCTAACATCCCCAGTTTTAGGTAGCATCACTGGATGTTTTACTAACAGGTTCTGAGAAATCCAGCACCCCATGATTATTGGCTTTTTTCTCTTTTTTTTAACCATTACCACAGCCTTCTCACCTTTATACCTTCTGGTAACTCTGAAAGATGGCGCCTCTTCCCCAGCACAATATCCCTGCAGCCTCCAAACATGACTGCTGTGGTCCTGCTCATGTTCTTGTGGTGCCTGGCATGGGGGGCAAAGCTTCCCACACACATAATCCCCATCGTGCAAGCAGCTGAGGGCTTTTTGCCATGTGCTGGAGAGCAGCCAGGGGAGATGCAGCTGGCACCTTCTGCCCTGCCCTGTGGCCCCAGTGTACCCTCCTCAGTGTCACCTGCCCTGGCCACACAAGCTGGCTGGCTCTGCTGATCCCAAGTACTGGGGGAAAGGCAGGGCCTGAACAGAGGACTTGGTGGGGACGTGCAGGAGGCAGCTGCATGTTTTGTTTGTCTCGTGGCCTGCACAACCACTTCTGGTCACAGTACTCATACACTCTACTGGTCTGAAGGAAATTTATTTCCTTGACTTGTGCCTCACATAAATAAGAGGGGGTGGAGCTGCTGAGTTTGCAAAGGTCTTTGTTTAGCATTTCTTGAGTGGTAATTTGTGGATTGCTGCTGGTGGGAAAGCTGCTCTAGAAAATCTGAAGCTTCCAGAAGAAATGGAAGAAATACTGTGCAAAATGATGGAAGTTTCAGATGAATGCAATAGCTTTCTTGCTCTGAAACCCTACCTGCATTTCTTAGCTGTCTGCTTTTTCTCTTCATGGGGTTCCTTTGCCCCACCTCTCTCTCTCCCTCACTAAATTTTAAAGATACATGTTGTCCTTCCACATAAACTTGTTGTGTAACAAAGGTGAAAACAGCACCAGGACGTCAGCACACGTTGTGGTGGACAAGCTGCCATCCAGTTCCCACAATGAAGCTGTAGGCAGCCTTGGCCCCCCTGGCAGAGTCCAAGAAGCTCAGAGAGGAAAAAGGCAGCCTGTACCTGCCCCATACAAACAAAGCCTGTCCAGAGAAAATGGTTTTCCCTACGAAGAAATGACTGCAGATTGACACAGGAGGGAGGAGAGACAGAGATTCTGAGTTAGGCCAAGTTAATTTCTAGGGTAGGGGTCCATTTTTTTTTTTTTCTGTGTTCAGAACAGTTATTTGGCTGGGATANAAAAAAAAAAAATCATTTTTCTGGGATGACTAGTTTAAGTGTGTGTCACCTAAAGCAAAAATAATGGAAATGAAAATTTAATAGGCCACTAAATTAGGAAAGAAATGTAAGAAATCATCTAAACCATTGTTCTGTCCATATCTAGGTAATCAGAATGTAAATATTTACTTAAAAATCCTTCTATATCAGGCCTTTACTATGCTTGCAGGTAGCAAGGGATTTTTTAAAATATTTCATATCAACCTTTCCTGGAAGTAGTTAATCCTTTTGTTTTTATGTCCTATCTATCATGGACATGAAAATCAGAAGCCTTCTTCCTCTTTGCAGTGGTGCTTTACGTATTTGAAAATCATTAGCATGTCCTTTCCTCACAGGACTAAATAACTCCATTCATTCATCTTTCTTTAGGGGTCATGTTTTTTCTAGTCCTCTGGTCAGCCCCTTTGCTTTCTTCCCTACTCCCATGCCATGCAACTATGATCTTTCAGTCTGTCAGCAGTGTCAAAGACTGAAAATCCCAACCCACCCAAAGATACGGAGGGTGTGAGCCCACAGGTGCCCAGTTAGTATCAAATAATGACCCCCCAGAATGACTTTTAATGATGCTGAAAATTATTTGTCTTCAGGATGTTTAAGGCAGAGTCTTTTTTTAAAAATATGTATCTAGTCAGCTTTTGTTGCTTATACTTTCAGCTGAAAGCAAAAATTTGACTCCACCTAGTAACATAATTCATTAATAAAATCTTGGATGAAACCTGTCAGATAATTAAAAACATGATATAAATACATATTTGTGTATGCACAAATATGTGCATACACATATAAATACACATGTGTGTATGCACATATGAGTCTGTATGTGTGGTGAAGCTGTAGTGCTTAAAAATAAACCCTAATCTGCTTGTTTCAGTCACATGGACAAGTTTTTCTGTTAGTTCTCTGTGGTAATTTGCTTACCACAAATTCTTCCCAATTTATGTTGGAAGAAAGTGATGGAATGTTCAAAGCATGCACAGAAGCAAGAACCAGTTGCACCAACTTTCATTTTAATTCTGCATGATAAGAGCAACCTAATACCTGAAAACTGGAGGAAAACAGAATACAGAAGCAGTACCTGAATTAGTAGATAACAAAACATTGTTAAAAGCTACAAGAAAATATAACTGATTCTTTCTTATTAAATGCTCACAGGTATTAAATATATCCATGACAGTGTTCTCCTTTGATCCCCAGGCGAGTGATCCCCATAGGAGGGAACACTTAATGTGCATTACCTTTATTATCCATCATTCCTGGGCTCTGCAGTCACTTGAACTCATACCAGGCAGTCACAACAAAACTGCCCAATGCAGAGCAAAGGAAAGACACTTCTCTGTCATGTTTTGGACATGTTTGCCCTGTCTGTAGTTGACAAAAGGGGGGCCATTGCTCCAAGACCTGGACAGATTTCAGGGGTGGTGAGTGAAGAATGGAAATGTGCCTGCTCTTATGAACATGGCCTCTCTCAATTGATGCCAACTCATAAAATATCTTTTAATTATAATGACTGATTACTCCCGTGGTAAATCTTCACTCAGGTTTAGAGCCCAGTAACTTGTTTACACACCATACAGCTTGATCCTAACACTACACGAAGAGAAATTTGTTCAGACGTCCCAGTCCCCTTCCAGTCCTCTGCCAAGCTCCAGTCCGGCAAGGTTGCCCAGTGCTTTGGGAACACTCAAAACCAGCTTCCAAAACCAGCAAAGATGCCCATGGTGTGCATACCAATTCTGCTTCCGCCCCTCCAGAATTACATTAACTACTCCACTCACTTACTTTCTTGATTCAAATATTGTGTCTAAATGTGTGTGTGCTGTGCAAATTTCACTTTCTATCACTTAGAATTTGAAACTAAACCTTCTCTTCTTGAATACAGGGTTGGTAGTTTTCATCTTTCTTTGAAGCCAGATAAAAACTTTTTTTTAAATCACTTGTAGCTGATACTTCACTTGCAGCTGATTCTTCACTTGCTGTTGTTGTTTATAGATGCATCCTGCTCATAGAAGGGAACCAGACATGCTGTTCTGCCTCTGGTCCTGCATTTGAGACAACTGAAGCCCTATGCTTAAGTGTAGGTAGTCACTGTCAGCAGGCACTAGAAGGCTGAGTGCCATATTTACTTGGTTAGTGCTCTTGATTCACCTTTGATTCTTGCCCCAGGAGGGGGAGAACATCCATTATGTATTGGTGTCTAAAACCATTTGTAATTAATTGTCAGCTGCCAGTCACAGTTGTGTCATTTTCCTATTGTTTCTACTCAAGCACAGTCTTCAGTCAGTACAGCATTTTGGAAAAATCATGCATTGCATGACTTGAACTGGCCACCCCAAGCTAGACATTGTGCAAATGTGAACATTTCACCCTGTGCCTCAGCTTCTCTGCTGTAGAATGCAGCTAATTATAGGCCATGAATATTCATTTCAGAAATTCACTGTTAAGACAAACTATTTTGTGTTAATGAGGATGTGAAGGAAGGCAATGCCACAAAAAAGCCCACGAAGAAATGAATCATGCTGCATCTCATGCCAAGCATAGAACATTAATTTTCATCAAACTGCACATCATATTGTGTAGCTAAATCCAAAATGCAGACCTAATTAATTTAACTTTTATAATGGTTAGGATGGAAAGGGACTATGTAGCACCCAAGTACAGCAAAGAAAAGAGACAGGAGTGAAGCAGAGAGGAGAAGGGAACTTGGGACATCCAAGAACATGCAAGACTTCAGTCCTTCCTGAGCTTCCACCACAGAGGAGCTGAAGTTAAACACCATGCACTGAACCAGGGAGAGTGTCTCTTTATATAGAATGCCATTAAAATATGCAACCCATTGTCATAGCACATTGTAGATATAAAAAATTTTCCTGGGTCCAAAAAGTAATTAGACTTGTTAATGGTAAAAGAATCCCCATGAAACATCAAAGTCACAGAGAACTGGAAGCTGGTATACTGCAGCTGTGGTTTTAAGCCCAGCTGGTGATGAAACACCACACAGCCACTCGCTCAATCTCCCCTTTATTCTCCTTAACCCTAGTGGAATGGGGAGGAGAATCGAAGTAAAACTCATATATTGAGATAAGACCAGTTTAATAATTGAAAATAAAGTAAAATACCATATTAGAGGTGAATATAATAATAGTAATAGTAATAGTAATAGTAATAGTAATAGTAATAGTAATAGTAATAGTAATAGTAATCATCATCAATCATCATCATCCTTCTGGGTAACTGCCCCCAGTTTATTTACTGGGCATGACATTTTGGTGTGTGGAATACTCATTTGGTCAGCTCAGGTCACGTCCCCCATCTGTGCTCCCTCCCAGTTTTGGGGTTGTTTTGAGTACCTCCTCACTATCAGAACATGAGACAAAGGAAAAAAAGTCCTTGACTTTGGATAAATACAACTTAGAGAGAAAACCAAAGCATCAACATCATTCTTGTACAAATCCAAGACATAACACTGGAACAGCCACTGAGAAGACATTAAGTCTAGATGAAATCAGGAGAACTGGTGAAAACATCATTATGCACAATCATCCTGTTGGTACATCCTGCTTTTGTATCTACTCATGGTCACCACCAGAGACAGGAAGATGAGAGAGAGGGAGCTCTGTCCAAATGTTGATATCACCATTCTCAGAAACATAGAATCATTTAGGTTGCAAAAGACCACTAAGATCATTGAGTCCAACTGTTAGCCCGGCACTGCCAAGTCCACCACTAAACCATAGCCCTAAGAGACAAGTACACATCTTTTAAACACCTCCAGGAACAGTGACTCAGTCACTTCCCTGGGCAGCTTGTTATAATGCTTGACAACACTTTCTGTGAAAAAGTTTTTCCTGATACCCATTCTAAACCTGCCCTAGTGCAACTTGAGTCCATTTGCTCTTGCTGAATCACTGGTTACCTGGGGGAAGAGACCAACCTCCCCCAGGCTACAGTCTCCTTTCAGGTAGTTGTAGAGAGCAATAAGGTTCCCCTCTGAGCCTCCTTTTTTCCAAGCTCCCTCAGCCACTCTTCTTAACACTTGTGCTCCAGACATTTCAGCAGCTCTGTTGCCCTTCTCTGGACTTGCTCCAGCACCTCAATGTCCATCTTGTAATGAGGGGGTCCAGAACTGGATGCAGCACTTGAGGTAGATGGGGATGATCACTGTCCTGGTCCTGCTGGCCACACCAGGATGCTATTGGCCTTCTTGGCTACCTGGACACACCCTGGCTCATGTTCAGCCACTGCCAGTCTTCACCCCAAGGCAGCTTTCTTTTCTTTTTGGCAGGTTTCCATCCATTGTCTCCCCAGCCTGTAGCTCTGCGTGGTGGTGTTGTGGCCCAGCAGTTCCTAGGTACTGTTTACAGCATTACAAGTGCATCTCAGTGGATTCTGGGATGCTTGGAAAAGGAATAGCACTTTTTTTTCTGTATTAGTCACAGCAAAGGCATCTTTATAGCCCCTGTGCACAAGTCATCATGTAGTTGTTGAGGGAGATTTTATGACCAGAGCTCATTTCCATTTTAGAATAAAAAGGGTTGGTTTTTTTTGCTATGCCCTACTGACATGATGAAGAGAATGTGAATAGCTACTCCTTTCAAATGGCATGAAAGCAGTTTCATTTGAATAGACAGGACCAATCCACTTGCTGTGCAGACTGTGCCCTACTCTTGTTCCTGAAGTGGAGATACTGCAGAGCTCCTGCTCCATAATGGATGTAATGTAAACCAATTAGATTTGTCTTCACTAGCAGGAGGAGATTTCAACAACATATCTAAACTTAGAGGAGGAAAGCACTGTAAATTTAGCTATTGTTGCTGGTAATTACCCAGAATATATTTTTGTTCATTCTAAAAATGGCAGATTTAGAAACATTCTGTATTTATTCAATAAACTAGAAGTGCTGCTACCCACTTTGAGCTTCTCTCAGAAGAATTTCCTGCAGTAAAGAGAACAGAGGGTACACCTGAAATTATCTGTTGTGATTATGTGTTTCATGGGCAGCACCTACTGTACACTTGATAGAAGCTCTTGTCCACATTCCTGTTCTATAAAGTAACCAAAGTCTGAAGATGCATGGAGTTGGATGTGCATGAGGTCAGTTAAAACACGCTCCAGGCTCGTGGACTTTAAGACTGAAGATCAGTTTGGCTCACACCATGAAACAAAGGTGATGATGGTAACCTGAGGCCAATATTTGCAGCAGTTAGAACAGGACACTTTTCATCAGCTGCTGAAAATGCCAATACCTTTCCCAGTGTCCAGCCTGGTGGCATAAGAGATTTCAATATCCTTTTTTTTCCTACAGCAATTGAAGACTAGAACTGATTTATGAAACAAACTTGCCTTTTTCTTCTTTTTTTACTCATTTTTCATATTCATTGTTGCTCACACTTAACCTTTTGACTCTAATTCCTTAATCTGCGTGATGCACACAGAGGCTTTGTTCTTTCTGACAAGTCTTATCATTTTTTATCTCTGTCATCTATTTTTTCAGCCATTAGCTGGTCTCAGGCTCTCTGTATCTATAATCTGTTTACATTCTTCTTCATTATTTAGTATTAGTGTAATTCTTCAGCAATCTTTCTCTAGAGCTAGGGTTTTTTCCTGCCCTTTGCTTCCTCTGAGCCAAATTTCTGTGACAAGAAGCCCCCAAACCTATCTGAAGATCGAGACAGGCTTGACATGTAATGGGGACTGTGTGCTAAAACTTGGGCTCATGCTCTAATGTAATTTAATTTACTAGTGTGGACATAGCCTGTCTGTGAGTTTCTGAGCCTGTGCCTGAATTCTTCCTGCAGTTTACTTCAGGGAAAAGTAATCTAGAAATTAATGTTAGCAATCCAGCAATCAGGGGTAACTCTGTTGTAATGGATGTTGTAATAAATATGTTTAAAGCTGAGTTTGGATTGCTCAGAGAATTTTAAAAGTTATTTATTTTGACCCAAATTTGTTTGGACTTTATTTGTATGTGTAGTGTCCCTTGGCACTGTGCTCAATCAAAATCATAAAAAAGATGTTGGCAAATATTACATCTTTCAATTATTATCACCTTTAACTTTTGAGGCAATAATGAAAATATTAAATGTTTGGCCTAAACTTCTGACTGAAATTCCCTTGGCAGTTCACTGCATGTCTCCTACAGCGGTGTTGCAATGTGCATTGAATGACATCCAAGAGATGATGTTAAAAAGACATCAGGATCAGGAGATATTTATTCCTTCTAAACGCCCACATGACTGTAAACGGCTCACTTCATTAATCAACATTTTGGGTTTTTAAAATTTCTTTCCTGTGTGAAATCTTAGGCCATTTTTCCTCCTTAGTGTTCAAATTCAAACATTTTCTGGAAATGTGAACCCATTACAAATATAATCTGATTTTCACCCTGACCCCAAAGGACAGAAAGACAAAAATAAATAAATAAAACTCAAATCCATTCCACAGCTAAGAAATGGAGGCACACAAATACCAGAAGAAAATGTATCCACTAATTTGGGGCGTCTGTTTTACATTGCTGCAAATCAGGTCCCTAGACATGCAGCAAGTCAACTATATCTTATTTCAGCTTGTCTACGAAGGCCTTTTTCCTGAAAAAGACATAGGATAAATTTGTGGTAGAATAACTGTTCCAAAGTAGTTCTATGAGAAAGTAACTGTCGGCACCCATGCAGTAAGAGGTGGATTTAAGCAGACTGCTGAGCACCAGGGTGGAGGTGCATGTGCTGAGGCTGGGGACATGGTCCTGCCTGGTCTCTTTTTGGGTGCACAGCCCTCTTCTCTGCACAGCACCCAGCACTGCCTCCTGGAGGCCCTCACTTGCTCTCTCATGCACCCTCAGATCCACTGGGTGCCACCAGACCATCCCCTGGGTACAATGTCATCAGCCTCCAGGCCCTCATGCCCTCTCCATTCTCACCCAAAGGGTTCCGCAGAGCAGCTGGAAATTATGTCCCACATATTGTTTCAAGGAATTAAATTAAGAAAAGAGACTCTGTCTTCTGTAAATATTGACTACAGAAAAGACAGGGAAAATGTATTGTTTTTGCCAGATTCTACAAAAAAAGCTGTTCTTTTCTTTCAAAAGGAACAAATGTTATCAAAGATGAATGAACATAACCAAATTTATTGTCTATTCAGAGGAAATACACATAGAGGGTAAGGAAATCATCTATGCTGATTTAAAACTGGAGCAATCCCTCCATAGCTATCCAGACTTCACTACATTTTTTTTTTCACAGGAACACCAGAAACACGCAGTTAACCCTAAGAAAGAGCTCAGTAAAAACTGTGGGATGTGTGAGGAGCTACAGAGGAAGATGTAGCAAGCCTGAGGAAGCTGCTGATAAGCTTCTGTCAGTTTTGGAGATGTTCTTGCTCAATTATGTTCAACAGTGAAACTGGGCAAAAAAAATGCAGTGCATGCCAATGAGATGAGTGGAACACACAGAGGCAGGTGTGACCACTAACACAGAGAGGAATCACTGACAGAATGAGAGGACACAGTCTTAAGCTGCACCAGGGGAAGTCTGGGTTAGACATCAGGAAAAAATTCTCCACTGAAAGAGTGATTGGGCCCTGAAGTCATCTGCCCAGGGAGGTGGTGGAGTCACTGTCCCTGGATGTTTTTAAAAAAAGTCTGGATGTGGCACTCAGTGCCATGGTTTACTTGATGAGGAGATATTAGGTCATAAGTTGGACTTAATGACCTCAAAGGTCTTTTCCAACCCATCTCATTCTGTGATTCTGTGAAAATATCACATAAGGCAAACAGGGTGGCCTTTAAAGCAGAAAGAAATTAAACAGTAAAGAAATCATGTTCAGGCTAATAATAATTTCTAATATAAGCAGGGTGTTCCTCAGCGGGAAGCAACTGAGGAAGAGAGATGCCTGGCTATTAGAAGGACACCAGATGAGTATGAGATGGTTGTGCCAAAAATCTGAATTAAGTTCAAACAACTACTAACATATGTCAACTGTGAGTTGCGTGTGCAGGAGTCCAGGTCTACCTCTGCATGTTGCATGTGCTGCTGCTTGCAGCTCAAGCTGGGTTAGAGAATCCTACACTGCACTGAACACCCTTTGGTAAAAGACATTGAGAGGGATATCACCTTATTAATTAGATGTTGGTCCTAGGACGAGTAGGGCATCACATTGGTGATAGGCAATTTTGGGTGGGAAGCAAAAAGATTTGAGTCTGTTGGAGAAATGAGGTCTGGGAGGGATCCGTGCTGGGAGCACTGCAGCGTAACTTCAGTGTCTGAAATCCCCTCTGTTCTGCATCTGATTCTCCCATGGCAGCAATGGTAGTGGCTATTTGAAACGGCTCTGGTAGCAACAGGTATTTGACACATTGCTTCTGTTTTTGGACCACAAGTCAATGCAAGCTTTTCCTCTGTGAGCAGTGAGAAGTAATCAAGACAAGAAAATAATTCTGAGTATAGCGCAAAACAACACTTGAACATTAACAAACTGTATTCTTAAGTTTCCCCCACTGCAGGGATAATTCTGTGAAAAATTTCACAGTGCATATGATTTCCTTTAAATAAATACAACATAACTGTAGATGCATTTTTAAAAGACACAAGTCGAAGTATTGCAACAAAGGCTGGCTGCACTGTCAAGAAACTTCCCTGGTGTATTACCAAATACATACACCTCTACAATGATGACAGCTATAAACATCTTATTCCAGCCTTTCATAGATGTGCAAAATCTGTTGTCAATTCTTTCTGCAATAAAAGAATGCTGAGGCGCCATCAAACACGAAAGCTTGTTTTTTTCCAAACAGCAAATGTCTATAAAAATACAGTCTTACATCTCTGTGATAGATAAGAAATACTAAAGGAGCAATAATAATTAATGGCCATACAAGATGAAACTCCAGTTACTCAGACGGCTGTCTCCACATAATCTGTATTTTATACAAAAGGAGAAAGAACTCAATGGAATTTCAGCTGTGACCGGATAAAAACTGCCAACAAAAAGTGATAAGGAAAGTCTAATGTGCATATTAATCATGTTTATAGCGCCTCATTTGCTGATATATTAGCCTAAACTCCCTTTCAAAATACATTTTTGATCACTGGTAGAATCATTTAATACAATCAAACTTTAAATAGGACCAATTAATGTTTCCATCTTCTATTAATTAAAAGTAATTGATTATGATAGCCTCTGTAATAAATCACAGGGCAAAAGAGTTTGAAAATGTACTGCTGGATGAGTTGGATTTTTAATAAAGTGGAAAGATTTAAGCCACACACTGTATCTTTAAGTGTTTATTGCCTTAGTTTCCATTCCATGTTTTTATTATCTAAGTATTTTTTGGACTGCAATTCTGATCCAGCAGTCACATATTATGTTAAAAGGCTGCCTGAAGAATTCCGCACATCTTATGTCGGTGACTTCCTATTTCTTTGTATAAGTAAGCAGGAATAGATAACTAAATAAAGCCTGGAAAAGTGTGTATAAATTACACCCTCTTTTTTTTTTTTCACCATTTTTCTTTACCTTCATTTCTCTATGGCTCCCAGCAAATATCCACTATACCATGGCATGGCTTAAAGGTGGCCTAGCCTTTTGTCATGAACAATTTGTTAGAATCCTGGCTGTCATGTATCCTGTCTGATCCTTGCTTTGCACAAACTTACTTGCAATTTGTCGTCGTGTGAGGCAGACGACATAGCAGCAGCCATCTTCCTTTAACTTCAGTGATCATGGACATGGTCAGCAGGTGAGGGCATTTTTTCCTGTTATCTTGAAAGTACACGTCTTGTTTGTGCTTTCAGTGAATTAGTGTAATATCTGCTTCACGACTGCCTGTGGATGCATCCACATTTGGATGCAGCATTTTTCTGCCTGGAGACTGAAACAACAAAAGAGCAGGATAGGGAATGACCATTGCACTGGGCAAACATCCCACAGAAAGTCTCTGCACTTGAATAGAAAGCCTTCCTATAGAATAAGTGTCCGTACACATGGAGGGTAAGGAAAATACTTAGGGCTGAGGGAAGCTTGTTTTAGGTTCCCCAGACATATTTGAAAAATGCCTCTTTCATAACAGCAGCAGGGGGATCACTTGATTGTTTTGTATGCTTCCTGTGTGATTTGCAAAGCTGGACTGTAAGCTCACATGACCCTCTGCATCTTTCCTTGTCTTCCTTTGCATCTCCCTTCCAACCACTATTAGATTTCTCCAGGGGCACAAAGACTGGCCCATTAGTGGCCACATTCTTCACCACAAATAATTGCCAAATTAGTACTCCCTAACTAAGTGCATGCTGGAGAATTGGCCCTTTAATAGTTTCTTCAGAAGTAAATGCTTCTTATCACACCAGATAAGACTCCAGGCATTCATTTTCCCCTTGCGTGGAGTCGTTTTTCTGCATCCCGTGCTTCAGAGTGTTGGTATGTCCCTGTACGTCGTCCTGTTTACGTCAATGGGCTGCGGTGATTATTCTATCACCATGTTCATGTTACATTTCTGGACAGTTCAAGGTTATGTGATTTACTGGGTAATCCTACTTTTTTTTTTGAGAAATTAAGTGTGTCTGCTCTCCTAGCCTTTCACAGAGAGCTGGCAGATCCTGCTGCAGTGGGCCTCCCTCCCACACAGAGCCTGACTTCAGATGAGCTTGCCTTCCTCTGTACGGAGCCCTTCATTGGTGTGAAGCGAACTCAAACAGACTGAAAAAGAAATCTTTTGCCCACTTAGCTCACCTGCATAACTCATGGGCTACCAGATTAAGGCCCAGCCTGGGATGGGATAAAATGTGACCTAGCTTTGAATGGAAAACTGTGTGTCAAACTGTATATCCACCTTTTGTTTCTTTCTAAAGAAAAATGATAATTTTACTCAGTAAAATTGTGAGTTCAAATAATTGTTGGGCAAATAGTGTACCAGGACAACTTCATGTTCCCAAATTACAAGCTTAATCTACTGGAACTTTTTGGAGCTTTGATTTCTTACTGATAACATGATGATGTCCATGCTACCAGTTAACAAAGTCATGTGCATTTACAGATGCACTAAATTCAGGAGTTAAACTAAACGTCTGCTTGTCCCAATTCCACTACATTGCATTCCTGAGAATGTCACCATTGTATGGTTCATGTACACCACAATATGATTTAACAAATGACAAGCTTTTTCCCTAGATGCCATGACTTCATTCATTCAGTTATGTTACTTTTCAAGTGATAACACTCTAATTAGCTGCTGAACTTTGGTATCCCTTGCATACCCTTCCCAGTCCAAACGTTCACTTATCTCCCCAGAAGTGCTACATGACATCCTTGTTGTTTCAGGAGAACACAGTTACCATTCACTGACTGCCCCCACACTATCTAAGATAAGTGTTATATGACACATCTTCTAATTCAGAGCAGTGCACAAGCAACAAAAGCTGTCCCTCTGCACAAACTTCTCAATCAGCAAACTCAAAGCACCACCATCTTATACAAAGTACAGACTTACTTTGCTGTAACATTGCTGAATATTTAAATCTGGCCCTGGCAAGGCAGGGATTATCTTTCTCTCACAAGTACAGTGTTGTGCTGTCATTTCTGAGCAGCAGTAACCTTGCAGACATACTGTGTTATATGCTATAATTTAACTTTTGCAGTCCTGAGCCCAAATCCCCGAAACTGAATTTAGATTGATTCACAGCAGGAATTCACTCTTTCATCGAACTCCAGTTTAATAAGTTTTATGTAAACAGTTTAGGTTTGTTATTAATTGTGTGTATACAAAGACAGTTTTTCCTCAATTTGCTCATAGAGTAGTTCTGGCTCTGTTTTGACTGTTTCTTTCTTTGTCCTGTTTTTTACCCAGTGATGAAAAGAATTAAAGGAATAAATCTGTACCACACAGAGTAACACAGTGCAGACACAGCCTTAGACCAGAGCCTTGCAAGCCCTTTCATGCTATTCTCCACATCCTGTTTGACTAGTCTTAATTAGTCCCCTACCAACTTCGGACTTTACACAATTCTTGAAGAACTGACACTTGGAAAGAAGCACTTCCAAAACCTGCTGCAAGGATCCAGTTCTCTCACTGGGACTCTCTTAGTCCATCACTGGAGAATACTTACAAGGGAGGAAGAAAAACACTGTGTTGGAGGTTTCAGCACAGGGAATGGGAAACACATCAGTGATATTCCCCTCTAAGACAACTGCTGGAGACCTCTTTGCATTTTGCCATCCATAGATTGAGGACTTCTTGTCAGTGACATAGCCCATGAGAAGGACCTCATAAGTAAGCTTCACAAGACATTTAAGTGCAGAACTAACAAAATGTTGAATGAATTCCAGCTGGTGAAAACATATGGCAGATTCTCAGTTTTATCTTCACTATCTGTTTGCAAACAAACGTGCATTTGTTCTCCGTTTGTTTTTTACCCAGTGACTTCAAATGAGCATCATTTTAACTATAAGTCCCTGGTGAACATACAGTCTCATAAAATCACACCAAATTATATGCCAAGTATAGAAAGGACTGTTACAAAGAGGAAGAGTACAATCTGTTCTCTATGCCCATGCTTTACAAAGCAAGAAGCAGTGGGCTTGTGTTGCAGGAAGAAAGAAACAGATCAGACATTGAGAAAACCTTTCCAATAGTAATTAATGTCAAGAAGCACAGAAGAGGTTACCCGGGGTGGTTGTATTCTCCATGCCTGGTAGCCTTTAAGGACATATTAGATCAAGATCTGTCAGAAGTGATATCAGTATCATTGAGCCTCCCTTTCCATAGTTTATGATTCTCCTTTGAACTTAATTAATCTTGCAAGTTTTAGAGAGCTTGCATCCAGCTGGAAAATAAATTACCACTCAATAGTATGGTATTTGAGAAGATTTACACTTCTAGAATATTTAGGAAATGGAATAAAAATTTTGCTTTAAATATAAATGATCATTGAACTGAATCTACAGAAACCCACTGCTGAATCTACTGAAACCCACTGCTGGGAAAAGGGCCAAAGTTGGAAGACTCCATTCTTTTTTTGGTGGTAAGTCCTGTGTTCTTATTGTTCCTCCCAAAAAGCAGAGTCTCAATAAATACTGACATTTAAGACATTCCCAGAGGTCAGGAGTTTAAAGAAAATGGATTGTAGTAAGACACTTACATAAAGAGCTCTGAGCTTTTAGATTTTTAGAGTTACCACTGGTGTACCTGCCAGAAGTGATCCCACATTAGTACCTGCCAGACAGGCAATCCTAGTGGTGTTTCTATTCTAATTGTGGTGTATTTTGATCCTGCTGATACCTGCTTGGTTATTTTTTCCACTTTTGGAAAGAGAAGTCTCAGCAGGCTTTATTAATGTGTCCTACCATCTCTACTAGACAGCAAACATCATAATTTTCTGTGTGGCTGCTGGCACAGAGCATTTATTCTGCATTTGGGCATAGACCATGTGTGTACAGATGTGACTTCCCATGTGTGTGCAGAGCTATGAAGCACAGTCTCACAACAGAAGTTGTCTGTGTGCCTGATCCTGCAATGTAGGAGTGCAGGGAAGAGCCAGCACAGAAAGCTGGTGTTGCTATGGAGTGCAGGTTGATGACTCTTCTTCACCTATGCTGATCATTGGCTGCAACATTCTCCGGCATCCTAAAAGCCCCGAACTACCTGGTATCCAGTGTGATAAATTGTGACTTGGAAAGAGTCCTGAAACAATAAGAAACTGCAATAATCCACAAATAGAGTTTTTAACAACGTAAGAACAGGATGTGCATTCTCACCAGTTTAATTTGTGGGATTCAGAATGCCATTAAAGTAGCAGAAAAGGAGGGGTGGGGGGGTTGCTTTGCTTTGCTTTGCTGTTAAGGGTGGATTGGTTTATTACTGCATTCATTATAATTAAAATTCCATAATATACCCACATAAAGGTATATGTCGCAGTTAAGTTGATATTTTTCTTGCTTTATTTATGACCACGTAAAATATGGTTTCCTGAGCATAATCTCCAAAAGCTCGGGGATTTAAGCTCCACCCCATTTAATATCTTAAACACTACATACAAATGTAATTCCTGTGGCTCCTCTACTTGCTCTCCACACTTCTTAAAAATGGTTCAGGCCAAAGGTAATCTGTTTCTTATATGCCAAGTACAACTCAGACAGCATTAAACAGTTGGTTCTGTATCTACTCTTCGGATAAAAAGTAAATATATATTGGGTTTCAGACTACTAAAGCTCAAAATGCTGACCAAAACCTGCATCTGAGGATATTCTGTATTCATAAGTGGGAAAAAACCAGAAGGGCCAGCTCCTAGCTCCTCAGAAGTTCCCGTGACATGTTCCCCCTTGCTTCCATTGTAGGATAGGTCAGAAAGACACATTATCGGACAGTTTTGGGTGGAAGACAGTTTTGTGAGTGGCTGAAGTTCTTGAGGCTGAGACATCTCTGTGAGGTGCGTGCAGGAGCCTGTGCCTCTGAGAACATGTTTTAAGACCCAACACATTTTCCCTTAGTTTGCAGAAGATCCAGGAAACTGGAGGGCTTGAAGCCTTTCAGCAGAGAGGCAGAAAAGGAGGGAAGAGGAGGGAATGAGAGGAAGAAAATTCCTTCTGGCCACATGAGAGCTTAGAAATGCCACCAGAGGAAATTAATTTTTTACGTTCACTGACTAACACCTGGCTCTGCTGCAAGGCTGAATTTCTGATTTTTTTTTTTTTCACATCTTCCAAGCTTATACAAGAAAGAGGCAATTCTGTGCTCTCCTGCAACCAGATTTTTAAAGTGGACTGTTAAAAAACCTGTATATATGACCTCAAATTAAAATTTTCAGTTTTATAAGAGGATTTTGACAAAATTCATAGGGCTCAATGAAGAGAAGAGAAAGATTCTGGAGAAAGAGTTTTATGAGAGCATCTAGATAAATTAGTGAACCTTATTTTAACAAAGAAAAATACAGAGAGGCTCAATTCTTCTTCCTCTGCATGGGAAGCCTATGATGGCAGGAGTTTGGGTTTTTTAAAAGTCTGTAAAAGCTTACCAGGTTATAGTAACTGGCAGCCCTCAGAAGACATTCTGTGATATTTAACACTGATGTTCATTAACCGCTGAAACTATTTATTTGGGGGTCTGAACTGAAATTATTTATTTGGGGTTCTCCTTGTATCCCTGATGTAAACAATGGATGGCTGCCTGAAATATTTTTGTGGGCCAGTTATGGACTTGCTGAAGAAAGCCTTGCTAAGGGAAGCGCCGAATTCAAAGCTTTGTGCAAGGCAGATATGGGATGTTATAGGTAATGGATTATAACATACCAGAAGCTGCAGATGGTCTGGTATAAAAAGATATATATAAAGATAAGGTTCTTTGCAGTGCAGGTGGAAGATGGTAGCCTTTCCTCAAATACTTCCAGCAATGCTTTGTTTTTTTCTTTTTTTTTTGGATCTGTCCCTTTTACTGAGGACAATGAAGTGTTTCAGAGATGACGATACCTGACAGTAAAATTGCCAGAGAACCCCCACACTGATGTCATGGGGAGAGAAAAATGCTTAGAAGGAACAAACAAGATTAGAGTTCAGAGAAAA
Source organism: Promerops cafer (assembly GCA_013398275.1). Lineage (NCBI taxonomy): Eukaryota > Metazoa > Chordata > Aves > Passeriformes > Nectariniidae > Promerops > Promerops cafer. The sequence continues at coordinate 2,037,945 of VZSE01000979.1, read as the reverse complement.
GAGAGCCTTGTTGTATTCACCTGGGCTGCACATGAGTCTTCATCTCACTGGTGAAAGGGTGTAAAGACCACACGGCCAATTCACAAAGACTGTGAATGCATTGGTTTCTTTTTGCCTGTTTCTGATTATAAGACAGTTTATCTTGAGGGCAAATTTTTGTCCATGTGACCCAGAGTAGACGCTATCTCAGTATCCAAGGCTGGAAATTTTCATCAAGAAAGATGCATGATGAAACAAGTCAGGGATAAATGTACCCCAGTGAAAGAACTCAAAAGCTCTTCTCCCTTGTCCTTACTATTGTTTCATTTGAGGCCTTCTGCTAGACAACTGGTCCCTGAAGGCTGAGTGTCAAGGTGGGGAAACCCATCAGCCGTGCCCACATCATGCCTGGGGTCTGGGTCTGGTGTTATTAGTTATTCCCTTAGCGCTGATGAAATACTAAAACTCTGTTTCCCTATTACTTTATCTTAATAATTGCTGAAGAAATGCTTGCAGACATTGAGACAGTGGTTTGAAAAACCATTCAGTAAGCCATTAGCTTTGATGTTAACAGATTATACTCTGCAACTAATGGTGAATTTTGCTGTTATTTCCTTTCTAAAAAAGGCAGAAAAGATGGATTTTTAGTTTTTAGGGGCCAAATTGATGAGATTAACTGCATGCATTTCATTTATCAAGAGCATTAAGTGTTTTGCAGTGACTGATGAGTGTATTTTAGATATACTGAAAACACATAGATATATAGTTTATTTCTTTTATGTTAGAAGTTGTCTACAAGAGAGCCATTATTTACATCCTTTATATCTAATCAAGATAAACTCTCAGTCTCATAAATAAGAACATACTTATTTGCTTTAGTGACTTATTTGAGTCTGGAAAGATTTGCTGAGCAGGGGCTGGGCTCAATAATATTTCACAAAGCTAAAAATTCAGTCTTGATACATTCTTGACACAAGACACATCATTTTTCACATATAAGAACAATTACCTCATGTTTACACAGCATTTAAAGCATGGAAAGTGATTAGATTTTACCCTCTCTGGCATGCCCGGGATGTAAAAATTGCTACTGGCTCTTTATATATGGAAACACATCCATTTAATGCTCTTTAATTTGGTGCCACTTATCTGTCTGTGGAAAGGTTCACTCCTGGTGCTGGTGATGAGTATGAAGTACAGGCCTAGAAATAACTGTCAGAGAGGGAGGAGGCTTTAACAGGGAGATAAGTGTTAAGATAGATCTGCCTCCTCGAATCGGTGGGATGAGCCCCATATCCCAGCAAGCCCACTCCTCACAGGGTTGATAACACCTTCCTGTGGTGGGAGAGGTCAGCTGGCTGCTGTGGGAAGCCTGTGCACTCAGGAGGGAAGATGGATCCCAACCAGCAAGAGGAAATGACCATATGACAGATTTGAGCTCACCAACAACAGCTGTTTAGCAGGTGGAGGTGCTCTAGCAGCACCTCCTGGGAGGGCAGAGGCATCCTCTTGGTACAGCAGGAACCTTCTCAATGGCAGGCTGGCAGCCCTTCAAGAGGGAACCAAATACATCAGTGTGGGATGCTCATGCCCGTGTCCCAGTTCCTCTTCAGAGAATATCTCAGCTCAGAAGTAGAGTAACAAAACCAGACCGCAAAACACTCTTTTATAGCTGTCTGCCATGCTTGTCCTGTGTGAGGTCTGATGACCAAGCCCATTCTCCTTTCTCCAAGTGTCCTTGCCATCACTAATACAGCACCTGAGCCGTCATCACCTGTAGACCGGAGATAAACTCTTCTTCATTTGCACTGATGCAACTGCAGGGATGCTGCCACATTTGCAGCATCTGTGAATGTCTGTACTTCAGTAGCAGCGAACACGTTGGCTTTGCTCTGCGTATAATCTGCTTAATAAACTGCTTACATATTGCACTTTCTTTAAAACACGTTGCATGCATTATCCAATGCCAAGATGAACGTGTCCAGGGATAGACAGCTTGTCTCAGGGTCTGGGATATTAAGCAGTCTGGGTTGATCTCTTGACCTCCTCCCCAAGTAAGGGCTATACTGCTGGCTATCCCAGACTAATAGACTTGTCATTTCTCCGATTCCTGTATGGCAGTGTCTAGCACAGAGCAGGCCATGTGTGGTGTTTCTCTCAAAGACTGGGAAAACAGCATGAAAATGCTTCAGCTTTGCTGGAGTGGCCAATTTTCTGGCTATAGTTTTTGTTTGTTGACCTTAAGTGATATATTTACATATTCTGGAAACACCTTCATGAACCATCCTTTGTTTGCTTTTGCAGTCTCAAACATTAGTAAATAAATAAAAACCTAATGTCTGGTGCAATCAGTTTCATCAACCAATGTGTGATATATTGACTTTCATGAGGAGAGTTGGAGACCTAACTTATGGGCCCCAGTGGTCTGAAAATTAGCTACATGCTATGCAAGCCCTTGGTGCTTTGGCCACCCTTCGAAGTACACAACCCTTCACAAACTTTCAGAGCCAAAATTCCCTGTTGCAGTATTGTTATTGAGGACATCAGGGGATGGATCAAGAAGGAAGCAATGAGGTGGGCTTTTTTCAATGAAAACCGTGAAAAAAAAGTTTCAGGATTTTTTTTTTCTTATGGGATATCTGTGGCTAATCAAGGGAAATCAGCACTCCCACACCCTGTCTAAGCTTTAAAAATATGGCTTTAATGGAAACAAATGCTAGTATTTTTAAGTCCAGGCAGGCTGGAGGCTCTCAATGTTTTCAAACAGAGTAAATCAGAGAGGGCAACACCCTCATAATTTATATCAAGTTTACATAGCTTTCCAAGGTACTAATTAAACCACTTGGTCTCAAACAAAATTTATTTTTCAATAAACCAGAAATATTACTCAATCTAGAGGCTTTGTGCCTTATCTTCAGAACAACTGTATGTGTTGTCTGTTAAAGTCAAATATGTCTGGGGCACGAAGACCATACGGATTCTCCCCAGTCATGTGTTTAGGAAGGGTGTGTATAGAGTGGTATCACAGTCCAAAGTGTACAGCTGTTTAACTTTTTTGAGCTCTGGTCTCAAAGGGGAGTGATATGTGGCATTGCATCCAGATTGCATCCAAGTTAGGTTCCTCCAAACAGCTCTGACTCCATGGAGATACACATGCATGGCTCCAAACCCAAGCAGCTCGACAGATCAGCGATGCCTCCAAGGTTTGTCTCACGGCTGGAGCATCTACAAAGCTGATTCTTACCCAGGTTATTTATTCCCTTGGCTGTTTCCAACCTGGAGGGGCTGTGTTCCCAGCTACCTTTAGCCATCCCTTAACCCTCCCTCTGACCTGCTGCTGCAGCAGGGAAAGCTCTGTGTCAACAAACTGCACAACATTGGCAATGCTTCAGAGCCTGCCCAAACCTCCACACTGCTGCCGCCGCCGCTGCCATGAGCGAAAGTAATTAGAGACCGTTTGCATCGGTTGTTTGGAAATGTGTAAACAGCAGTATAAACAACAGCAGGTCAGGTCAGGGAAGGAGGCTGGCACTTCATGAGGCCACGGCTGGAGCCTGCCCAAGTGTGAAATTCCCAGCTGGGAGAGAACATTTGGAAAAACAATGCGCTCGAGGTTTATCAACACAAATCATCTCCTAAGTGGCACATTTTATTTAGAGTATGTGTGGCCTCCATCTAGAAGAAGGGAAGTTTTTATCAATCCGAGCTTTATCACTTCCAGATATCTCTTTCTTTGTTTACTGGAGGCATGCACAATGCCTTCATTTTGAGCAGTCCAGTTTAAACACAAGTGGGGCTGGCTTTTTTTGTGGAGCCTGCAGTGAACTGCCTGTGCTCCCTTTTCAGAGCTGTGCTCGTAAATCTTCCCTTCAAGCCCTGAAACGCCTCTTTGTGACCATCACCCTTGAGAAACGCGGCATCCTGGCCCCAATACATGAATCTGCTTTGGCTAGAAGACCATCCCTGCTCAGGAAAGCACTTTGAACCCTGCTCAGCTTTGAGGAAAGGCTTCAATGCCTTTCTGAGGAGGAGGAGGAGGGGGTTTCTGGCATGGGTCAGAAAATCAGAATCACAGGGCAGTCTGTGGAAGGACAGGAGTATATAAATAAACCGTGCATAAACCTAAAGTATGCAGGATAAGAATTGCCTCTTAAAATTAGGAAAGCTTCCTGGGTGTCCTGAGCTCCTAGGTGGCCACGGCACCCTCTTTGACACTATGGTCCTTCTCCCCCGTGCTGGCACTGGCCCTGCAATGTGGCAGTGATCCTCATGGGTAGCTCCCACCACTTTTCAGATCCCCATCATGCACAAATTAAGGGACATCTGTACGTGTTGAACCAGAGTCAGCTGTTACTCATGGCTTGCCTTTCCACAGCATCTAAGGGGGTTTCCAGCAGTTAAAAAATACCAGGTTTTTTTACTCTGTGAGGCAGCCTGGCATTATTACTCTTATTTTACAGTGGGACCAATGAAGAAGCTTGCTTAAATATAACTGAAAAGCCCAGTGGAAGAAGTGAGAAAAAACATGTTATCCCTCTCCCTCGGTCCTTCACCAAGAAGAGCTCATCTGTCTCCCTGTGTATTGGTAACACAGGTGTTACAATCTAGGCCTTGCCAGCACCACAAAGCCACTTTTGCCATAATTTGCAGGGCTCCCTGAGAGAAGCACAGCATATTACCACAGTTTAGCTGTCACTGGCCTAGTCACACAGCCACACAATGCCATGTGACCCGTTGGATAGGTCAGCATTTCGGCAGAGTGGATGGAGCTGCCCCTTCTGGGAGACGTGCCTCCCACTCTTGTCCCTGCACCTCAGGCAGAAAGTAGTGCTGGCTTCACTCCTGGCCAGTGACTGCTTGTGGGCAAGAGGAGGCATTCAGCCATATGGGCTGAATGCACTGTCCAAGCAGTTGTTCATTGCCTCAGGGAAAAGGCAGCATGCCAGATGGGCTTATCCCCTTGGCCACAAGTCAGACCTTGCTGAGTTAAGCCAACAAGAGTTATTTTCTGCCCATTCCAGGGGAGTTTTCCAGTGTTGTAGTGTCAGCTGGGGACATGAATATCTGATGACTTATTTGCTGTAGCAATCTAAATGTACCAGCATCAATAAGATCACACCTTTAAAAGCCTCTTCTCATACTGTATAGGTCATGTGTGGAAGCTCTTAGTAAACCTTTGTCCTCACCTTCTCATTTAGCCCTAACCTTAATGTCTTCATTCTCCTAAGCTATTCCTGAGGAAAAAAAATCTGGCCCACACTGTGACACTCAAGGTTTATTGCCTTAAAGTGTCTAGACTAATAGAGTACCATGGCATGGTACTGGCCCTGTAAGTGGCTTCAATATGCAGGTGGTATTGTTTCCCTGTCAATACACATCAAGTGCAGTCCAATGGGCTTTCACTAAGTCTTTAAATAAAGAAATAATATAAATATGTCTGAGTGATTTGCTAGACATCATCTCTTTGAAAGGTCACATAGAAACAAGTTTTGGGTACCGAAGATTGTGCTCTACAGTGTGGGACAATGAACAGGCAGAGAAAAGGAGAAGAAAAAATTTCACAGAAATCTAGGCAATGGTTGGTGAAGGGAGGCCAGCAGCCAGTACATGGTGGAAAGTCAGTTGCTGTAATCATCTGAAAGCTGGTCTTGATGACTTTCTTTGCTCTATAGCCAACAGCTTTCCTATGAGCCAGCAAGACCAGTCAGCAGCTGACCCCCTCTGCAGAGGGAATGGGCATCTAGGAGGCCAAGACAAGGTTAGGCTGTTGCTTTTTTATTCTGGATACTATTTATTTTCTGTACCTTACATGGTATTTATGATGGAAAGAGGGACAAAATAAATGAAAAATGTCAAAAGTGTCAAAAGCTCAAGTGGAATGATGACCAGCCCCATTGCCCACAGTCCAAGCCGTTCACTAACCCATAAGAACCGAGGCACTATGTGGGGAGTGGTTTTATGAATGATCCATCATCACTGATCCTCATGTTGTAGTACCATACATTAGCTGCTCTTCAAAAAATGTGAAGGGATAAGAAGATGAGTAACAAAATAATATAACTCATATATCCATACAGAGCAAGGGCATAAGACAAACCCACAGAATCCTTGCTACAAAGAATTGGACATTTGCTCTTACCTTTCTTTTCCTACCTTGTAACCAGTTATTCAGCCATTAAACATCCTTACTTTTACACAACAGCACTTAGTTGCCCTTAAAGTTCCAAATTAGGGAAGACATTTGCTGAAAACCTTTTGAAAATACAACAGTTTCATCTGGCAAATCATCATATGCTTGCTGACACCTTCAGAAGAATCTAACAGGTTTTTCAGGCAGGACTTCATTGTGCAAAATTGTTATTGACTCTTCCTCAGGAACTCATCTGTTGCAAAGTGTCCTCTACCTCTGCCTTTTGTTATACTTTGTCTCAGGTTGCTTGGCATGGCTATGATGCTTCTATGTCTGTATTTCTTCAGCATCTCACAAAGCCCTCTTAGAAGTCAGCATCACTTATGCTTCATTTCAGTTTTCAAGGACCAGTAAAATTTTAAGCTAGAGGTTGCACAGAACCCTTAGTAATTCAGCTATTTTACCTCTGACTTCATTTAAATATGGCATGGCCTTCATGATCTCTGGTTGAGTGCTTTGTCAGTTTGTTCCGTAACTTCTACAGCCAGATACTCTGGTTAAGTTCCCATGAGGAAGGGTTCAGACTTGGCAACATGACAAGAAATAAGAAGCAAACAAACAAAAACTATAACACCCAGAGCAGCAATAAGCCTACCCAGCAAAACTGGCACCAGCTCTGTTTCTGGATCCTGAATGACTTCTCAGAGTACATGAAATCCACAGGATTTTTCCCATTGTCTTCATTTTTCTGTGTATAGTTGGGTTACGATCTTCACATTTCTTCTCTCCCTTGGAAGAGATCTTAAGGAATGAGGAAGGTTATGGGCTCCCCTTGAGAATATCTACTGCTCTCAAAAATTATGCCTATATCTTAATTTTAGATGCAACCTGTTTGTCACACCTTCTGCTGTAAGCAAACACAAGGCTGGGGCTGATAAGGGGCCTGTGTGTCCATAAATGTGACGTTGATGTGCTAAAGCAGGGAGCAAGAAGGGACAAGAACCTGGGGGTCAACAGGAGAAGGTCCAAACAGAGCTGGGAGGAGGCAGGATACCTAGCTGAGCCAAAGGTCTTGAGACATCAGCTACTCAGCTCCTCCACTGGGTACTATCTGATTGCTGCATTTCAGTCAGGTATCAGACACCCTAAAACCATCTTTGTTTTCTCATGGAGTGTCAGCCTCAGTGTCACCATGAAGGGACTATTGGAGCGTTATGGCCTCTTTTGAACCCATTAATACTGGCAGCACCACGCAGAGTTCAGTACCCAGTTTCAGTTTATTTAAGGCTTCTTTTAAAAAAACATTATGTGCTGAATTTTATTAAATCAACTTAATAGGAGCTGTGAAGTAAAACAAATAAATATGGAACTCATTTGTGCAGTTAGTGGGAATTATTCTGTTTGTTTACAAAGGCCATTAAAAGCTTACTAGAGGTGTTCATTTCAGCAAGGAGGCCTCATTGATGGATCAGCGCAGCCTTGTCAAAACTGTATCCAAAATTTCACAGCAGTGCTCTCATTAGGCTCGAACGGTTGAAAGAAAACACAACTGAAGAGAACTATTAATGTTTCCCGGTGGCCTCCAGCCTCCTTCACATTAGTTTTTCCCAAACCACAACGCATAAGAACTTTTCTAAGATTTTGGGGGGCTAGTAGCTTGCAAAAAGGACAGAAAAAGGAGGAGCTGAGTACTTTGTGTTCTTAAAACAAGGCGTATTAAAACAGAAACCTTTGTAACTGCAGAGGGGCTTAAGCTGTTGCACAGTGTAATGTCTCTGATAAAATGCTCAACAGCAAAGAAAGAATTATACATTAGTAAAAATGTAAGAATAATACCACAGAGTATTAAAATCTCCATTTTAAAATGTGAACTAAGCATTTCTTAGGTGTGAGAGTTCAGGGTTGACCTTAACTACTAGAAAACTCTACTTTTAGTTGCATTTCAATATGAACATGTGAAGCCATTGTATATTTTCCCCCACAGACTTCCACTAGCATATATACTTTTTCATATACATATCTTTCATATCAAGAAGTCAGAAATACAGGTCTGGAATAACCTCTTGTCGAAACATATTCTATATTTTCTTTTAAGCACTTAACAGTTTTCAAACACAGACGATCATCTCTGTTGCCTCCATCCTTAGCCAAAGTACCCAAAGAAGTGACCTGCTTCTAGAGTGGTACAGAGCCTGCCGCCCCACTGGTGTCACAAAGGGCCTTGGGTGCTTGGCATTTCTGGATGTAGCACCTTTGCATGGCTGCACACTTCCTGAGCACATTTTCAAACATTCTAAGCAACTTTTCTGAGCACCTTTTCAAAGAGAACCTGTGTCAAGTGCTGCAGTGGTGCAGATGACTTCTTCCCATAGGTAGCTGGCATAGGGATCTTGAGACTCTGGTGTGATCCTCAGCAATGGGATGAACACTTGAAGTACAGCTTGGCCACTCTCAGCACAGTCTGCTATAGATCATATGATAAAATCTGCCTTTTGTTTAGGCTTTTAGAAACCTGATATGAGTCACTTCCTTTTCGTCTTTGGACCAGTAACTTGCAAAAATAACTAATGTCATGTGATGGCTTTGCACCTCTTACATTTTTCCCTTCTTACCTTCTTCTTACTTTCCCCAGGTGACAGTAAGAACTTCTTGCCATTGTGTGTAAAAGCATGTGATTGCAGGTACCAGCTGGAAGAGACAAGTTACAAGCCAACGAGGACCAGGTCCTCAGAAGAGCATCACATGCCCTGGGAATCTGGGGGCCTGCTGGCTGCCATCTGAAGGCTTTTCTCGATGTCATCTCCAACATCATCACTGTGTCAGCCTAAAATGTCCATGCCTGGATGGTCTGAGAGCTCAGTGCTGTGGCCATGAAGGAGAGAGATGCAAGGAGGAGAAGGAGGTGCTGATCATGGTGGCTATGTTTCCTGTCATCTTCTCATTTTAGAGTCCCACCAAGCACATAGGGTTGCAGAATTGCTCAAAACAATCAGCATCTGCCCCACTCTGGCTCAGACTGTGCCTTGTGAAGGCAATACTGAGTGAGCATCACAGGAAGGGCAAGGCAAACCACAATGTGGAGCTTTCACAAAGGGAATTTCTTAGTGTGTGTGTGTTGGAATGCTCTTGGGAGGTTTCTGTGATCAGCATGAAACAGTCCATGGAAAAAATACAGAGACAAGTCTGGGGACATGAGTAGGATCCGGAGCCTTGAACAGGAATGAGATAAACTAGAGAAATTGAATCCAAACAACTCAGAGGATACAGTAAATTCCTAGTGTGGGAGGAAGAAAAACAGTATTGTACAACTTTCAGCTGTGAAGATATTCAGACAGTAAATATCTTATGTCAAGTTCTGGATTTCAATCAGTTTTATTTTATCTTTGTTTCAATAGAATTTTTTTCCCTAAATGTAATCCTCATTAAGTCATGTGAAAGATGCAGGCTAACTGGTGATGTTACAGATTACAGGGAAGATGTGAGGAGCACTGACTGTCAGCTTTCCATAGCAATAGTGAACAATAATCCCTGAAAGCTGTGGCCTTTTAACGAGCAGCTATAATACAACAGATTTCCTAGAAGACTATTAAACAGAGATAGAAATCTCTTTAAAATCTTTATTCAGCTTTGCTAATCAACTGCCACTGTTGTTTAAGGTTGGAGCTTTTTCGATACGTTTTCATTATTTCAGAACATCCCCTGCCAGAACCATTGTAAAGCTTTCTATTAAATCCTTCTTACTGTAGTGGGATGAATTTTTTTCTTTTTCTAAAAGACTGATTTAATAGAAACTTGGCACCAGAAAAAGTGTTTCTGCTTCATTACTATGCTATATAAAAGTTCATGGGGCTCCCAGAATATTCTTTCTAAAAACAAAAAATCCTTAGCATATGCTTGGATACAGAACTTACCGACAATTATACAGTAGTCATCTTTCAAATACACACTTCCTATGTTGTTGCTAAGACTATTAGTGATCACTCTTAAAATGCAGAATGAATACTGGAATGCAGTTCATAATCTGCAAATTTTTTCAAAATGCTACTGGAGTCACTCTTGTGGTAGTTTGTACACAAAGAAAGAGCTTGAAATTTTTTTAAGCCTATTTAATTTGCACTTCATGTTATTTTGTTTAAACCATATTTCTAACATTTTTATTATAGCAACTCTTTTCAGTGTAGCCCAATAAATTCTTGTTTGGCTCACAAAAACAATAATAATTTTTAGCACTTAGGACTTTAGGTTTTTAAAGTGTTACCCAACCATTAACTAATTAATGTTTGTTCAACCCAGACTGGCCATATGAAGAGGCTGCAGTGAGTGAAAGAATATTTTCTCTGTCACTACTAACAAGATTAAAGGCGTTGATGTACAAACTCAAAAATGAGGCACAGTTTGAAATAAACCACCTGCTATTGATTTTGGCCAAGTTATTGGTAATCTCAAACTTGTAGATTACTTTTCAGTACTATCAAAGCAGAAAATGAGGAAGTGCTTGTTTGCCTGCTTTGGTACCCAACAGCTTGTGCTGACAATGGGGAAAAAGCTTCCATCTTTCCATTTTTGACTACACATAAGTTTTCAGCAGCACAGGAAGCAATTTTTCCTATGTTCCCTCTGGGTCATTTTGTCATGCCAAGGGGCATAAGGCCCACAGGGGATGGCGTCTTTGTGTGCTGCTCTCCTCCCACCTTTCCTTTCTCCCCTTTCTCACAGCCAGGTTCAAGCCTTCTCCTCCACTGACTCATCGAGACTTGAAGCTTAGCTTTGCATTAGAGATGTTTTCTAGCATACATTTGGTTTCAATATATTAAAAAGTTGATTGAGTACTCTTTACGACAGATGGGGTTTCCTGTAATTCAGGACCAAAAGATTACCTTATTCAATCGTATCCGATGTGGTTGCCCAACAGTCCCCTCTACAACGGTTCCCGCAAGAGTCCCTGGGTTTACTGGGCTTCTGGACCCACAGTAACGATGTTGCAATAATTTCCAAGTATGACTCTTGCATGTGTTCTGGAAATTACATGGCCATAAACATAACTGGAAGTTTCTAACTGTCAGTGATTTCATAGTGACTTTAACAATAGCCAGTAAACATATAGTTCAGACTGTAATCCAATTTTCTCAGTAAAACTAATTTCGGTAAGATGCTCCAGATAATACTTTCTTGTGGGATTACTGCACAGCTTGGGTGGTGTATCATTCAATCTTCGTCTTTTATTAATGCACTGTATACGTAATATACGACCCCAAATCCTCGCCAGTGCTGTGTTCCTAAACCCGTGGAATTAATTAGCAGCTTCCATGTTCAGTTTTGACTGCTTTAACACCACTGGAATTTCACTAATCACATTAGACATTAGCACCATTCACAGATTTCTATTCTTACGACTTCCCAGTGTTTGCAGCCATCCACAGCTGACGTCTGTGGAGGAGGCAGAAACACTGTGGAGCCTCTTCTGCTCATGAGACGTCCCCCTGATGCCTGGGGAACACGCCACAGCTGCAGGGCTCCATGCTGACACATCTACTAACAGGATTAGGACTCTAAGTAGAAAAAACATATGTCGTTTGCAATATAGCTGGAGAGCTACCAACAGCTGTAATTAAGGGTGCCTATGCATTTCCATGCTAAGCCCCTGTTTTCATTTGCTCATAACTTTCCAAAACTTTCACCTATAAGGCTGAACTTTTACAGTCCTTCTTTCTGCCAAACTATGGGCTTTTTTGTTTTGTTTTGTCTTTTTTCTTTTGTTGAAAGTTTGAGGAAAAAAGGAATATGTCCATTTTTTTGAATTAGAGAAGAGAGAAATTTTTACAAAATTCCCTTATGCAAACATGTGGATTGGAACTGATTTATGCTAGATTTTCTATTCCATTTAATTTTCATATGGCATTTTTAACTCTTAAACTATGTCCCAGCAGCTGGCAAGTATGGGTTAATATTTTAATAAAGCAGCAGAAATAATGCAACACATTTTTCCTCTACACCTTGAAATGTTCAGGTACAGAATTTTAGAGTCAGTGTAATTACCATCTAAAAAATTATTCTCCTCTCAGTTTCCTCTCAGGCGCAGAGAGATCTCAGACCTCCACTCTGTATATGCAGCTGTAATAAAGCCCCTCTTGTGTTTCTCAGTGTGGAAATCGGGAATGAACAAACAATACTGAACACGCAGGCATGTCATGACCCTTTCTTAGCCTGTTGGGATAACATCGTGTGGCACACAAGTGCTCACTGGTGCAACTAGAAATATGTGAATATTCTTGGCATTTGCAGACATCTCAGACTGTTTTGAACCTGAAGGACTCTTTCGAGCCTCTGTAAGTCTGTGTCTCATGTGCCCCTTTCTACCTGATGAAAAGCAATCAGTGTTAAAAATAATGTCAAGATTTTTTTGAGATAGAAAGAGTTTGTGCCTTACCGACTCGTTTCATTTCTGTCTTTTCTTGTCCTTGATCCTTTTGAGCCTCTTCCTTCTTGCTCTCTGGATACTGAATTTAGACTCTTGCAACACAGCAATCTCACAAGTTCTTGCTGTGTGATGTGCACAAACTGCTCAAACACTAAGGTGATAAATTTACCAATGAGTGAATCATCTGTGAAGAAAGAATAAGTCTTCTGTGCTGATAGTAAATATTTAATTTAAAAGAAAAACCTAACCCTCTCTTGTACTGTTTATTACTCTTGGGGAGAGAAAGAAAGAGCACGGGTGGGAGGTATCTAGGATTTTTTATTTTGTCTGATTTTTCTTTCCCTTTCTGGATTAATTAGATGATTTTTTTAATGCACTTTTTACCTTCTTCATCAAGTTTTTCATTCACAGACAGGAAACTCAGCTTTACTTTTGTCACATTTAGATGCAAGTTGCTTTTAAAATGCAGTTATATTCTCAAGCTTTACCTTTGCAAATTACAGTTTATATTTCTGAACATCCTGGGAGAGAGAGGCAACTTTTTCTAACAGCACAGATCTAGAAAATGTTCACAGAGGATCTCCCCATGTTCTTTTGAAAAAAAAAAAAAGTAATTTTTAGGAGATGAAAAGACTTCGAGAACCTCAAATAACAACTTGCTCTGCTCCCCTGAATATACAGTGTTATGAAATGGCCTTTAACTATGTTTTGTGTACTGTTTTCTGACTTGACTCTCATCCCACTTAGGGTCAGGGTGGCTAGTCAATATTTTTTCATTTCCAAAACTTTTGTAAAGTGGACTTCTTTAATGTACACCAGCTTGCATAAGAACCCAAAAATAAGAATGTTCCTTTCTTCTTAGGCACTTTAAGACTTCCATGGCACTGACTCGATGGCTGAGAAGCTAGGATGAATCTATCTTCCCAGCACACTGTAACATCATGTTCTCAGCTCTCCCTCCTCCTAATTAGTCTCCAGCTCCACTTCACAACACGTTCCCTACATCTTCTTGCACTAGCTGAGAGGGTCCTTCATCCACAGCCCAAGATGGGAACATGCCCAGCTGCCCTCTGTGGGCTCACTGGTGCTGTCTGTCTCTGTGTAAGCAGCCAGAGGCTCTGGAGGACTCAGCAGTCACCCTTTGAAGAAGCAGGTACTTCAAGCTTGTCGCTATTGGCAATTTGTCACGCAATTCAGTGAAAGGCACATCCCTAATGCAAATCTCAGGCCTCTTCCCCAAGGTACTGCTATGCAGTGCTTGTCAATTAATTATCAGAAGGAACTTTTTTAGCCTTCAAAAAGTATTCTCTCCAAATCTCTTAGAAACACCAGAACATCTTTGCCGAAATTTTTCCAAAGAATAATTGATACCAAAAAGATATCGCTGGAAAGGAAAATGGTCATTTCTGAATGGCTGAAAATCTGGTAAAATTATTAGCAGCTGAAAGCAGGTTCTTAAAATGAGAAGGGTTAGATAAGAGGTGCAGTAGTTCCATCTTCACCTACAATATTTGTGCATCCATGGAGGATGTGATTGGTACAGAGGAAAAAAGTGTGTCATGAACTTGGAGCATATCATGTTAGTTCTGTGATTTATGTTTTTAATACAGCCACTCCTCTTACTCTGTCTACTATGAAGCCACAACCACAGCTGAAAACAGCCTTTAGCCCAGCATTTAAAAAGGAAATGGGAGACAACAGAAGATGTTTGTCGATTCCCATCTTATCCTTGTCCAATCCCCACCAGTGTGACCCCAGCCTGTTAAAAAAATCAGATATCTCCAAAATGCACATACTTTCTAAATTTACAAAAAAAGAACAAAAGTCATCAAGGAAACTTTTTTGCTATAAATAAGTCACTTAGCTGTAGAATTCTCCAGATAAATAGCCTTATTATTTTACCTTGAACTGGGGAAATGCTCACATGGCATGTTCAAAATTGTACCCCAAGCTTTTTCAATTTGTTCTTAAATTCCATGTAAATAACCTTCATACGGTAGGGGTGTGTGTGTGCTTGGTTTTGGTTTTTTCCCCCAGAGAGAACTCCCTCTATCAGTTTGGAAAAACAATTATCCTTCCTGTACCTCTCATGATCTTTTCTCAACAAATGAAGTGGGGGTTTTTTTGTTGTTTTTGCAGCCAGCTTCAATCTCAGTTGAATCCCTGTACTTAAGCAATTCCCTTAGATTTTAATGCCCAAATACCTGGAGCCAGCACCCTGGTCTATCAAGAATGGCTCTCCAAAGCCTCAGTGGATATACTGGAAGCTATGAAGTGCAATGCAGTCATTTCAGCTAAACATTACCAGCTCCTGACCCTGGAACGGGAAAAGTCAAAGTTCTTTTGGAAATGACACATTGTGACCTGCAGTCTGCTGTAGCACATTAAGTCTGATAAATGATCAGAAATGATGACTTAAACAAGCATCTAAGAGAGAGTATTTTGCTTAATGTACCCAGCAGTTAACCTTATGTAGTCACATTGCATAGTGGGCTCATTTGGAAGCCGTGTAGGCTTAGCTGAGAATAAACAAAGCGTTGCAGTACCATTAAACGTTTTCTACATCTTCCTTCTGTGTTAATGTGGTTCAGTGCTTCTGTCATGAAAATGAACTGAATGGAGTTTCCCACACTCCCGACCACAAAGAGTGCACTATATTGCCTTTACGAGAGACATTTTGTACTTTCCTGAACACATGCCTGTTTCAAGAGCAAACCCTGATTTTCATAGGACTGAAGAGGTCTGCAGCATAGGAAAGAAGCAAACTCAAAAGCAGAAGAAAAAAGTGGAAGTGATGTCAAAACCATGCAACTTTTCCAGGTGGCAAAAAATAAAGTCCTATATATGCACAAAAAGGAGTTATTTTCTTTTCCTACATCCGCAAAGTGTTCTCCAAGTGAAATGGCAAATCTAATCCTCCTGCCTAATAAGTTCTCAAATTTTTAATTTAGGCATTTCTGCTAGAGCCCTATAGGTACTAGAATAACGTGAGCTTTTTCTCTGTATTAAGTTGCTCAACTATAATGACTTCATCATTTCATTTAAGCACCTGTTCTGGAAAATAGGTCCGTATCCTCCAAACACTCACATCTAGTAACTATTCCCATTTGAACTCTAAAAATTGTATCCCAGCTCTTTAGGGTGATTTATGGCATACTGTTAGAAGCATCTATAAGCACCTGAAATGTGTCAGTGGATGAACATGAGCAATAATTGTAAATATAGTTTATGAGTTAAGCAGTGCACTGATATTGGCAGCCAATGCTCTGCAAAATATTGAATCTCCCAACTCCTGTTTAAACTCCCCACTGACTTCTGCTGGAATTTAAACTTCAAATGGGGAGTCAGGAGGCCGGATGCTTTGCTGATCATGGGTCTTTGGCTGCAAAATGCTGGATCTTCCCAAAGGAGCCGGTGCAAATGATAGTAGAGAGGTATTTTATGCATGCATGACTCCTCTTGGAGTTTGTTCAATGGAGGAAAATCTCTCTTGAAGTTCAACTGTCTTTCTTGTTTCTCTCACAGTCTTTTTTTCACAAGCTTTTATTACCAACGAACTGAAAGGATGCCTGTGTCCTGGAGGAGGGCTTAGGGTATGTGCTCTGGCCATTAAGTCAGACAACCCAGCTCTTCAATGTCAACAGGAAAGGTCCAACTCCTTTATCCACAAAAATAATTTTATTTTCTTATGAATCTACTGTCTTTGCTTCTTTTCTGCCTCTACCACTTCTCTGCAGGTGTCCCTGACCTCCATGCAGAGCAGAGGGATGAGGCAGGATTCTCAGAACTCTGGAGGGGAGGGAAGGGAGAGTGATCCAAACTTTCCACGCACAAGGTGTGACTGTGCCCACAGAGTTGAAGTCCAAGTCTCCTCCTTTGCTACTGCCTGACCTACCTTCATCTTTGTCAGCTTGGTGAAGACATCCTTCATTCATGGTGCTTCCTTACTCACGTGTCAAATATCTCCAAGATTTGCTCCACTGTTTAACAGGATATAATTATTGCAGGGGTGAGCTTGGCCCAAGACACCTAAATATTAGTTTATGTTCCTACTTCTACAGTAGCATTAGTAGAAGGCTCATATCCATGTAAATACCAGAATTCTCTCTGCTACTTTCTGTCTTATTTTAGCCTCCTACTTGCCAATCTGCTGGAATCCTTTGCATTATGTATTGTTGAACTGTTTCTGTGAGACTTGAGCTTGGCTGCAACTGGGATTCCTTTACTTTTTGTTTTTAAAGTTAGTATCTTAAAGAAAGGAAAATAAACATAAAGTCAGAATTTCCTGCAGGACAGTGGGAAGGGGAGAGATCAGATCAGCTGTAAGATGTTGGTGTTATTTTCCCAGGATATGCTTCTTTTTTAGGGTTTTTTTTTTCCCTTTTTAATTATTTATTTATTCACGCTTTCTAAAATCACCTGCAGGCTCTCGGACAAAACTGGAAGATTTTCTGGGTTTCAGAAAGAGCAGAGTTCGAATTGTCAAAGACCACCTCCAGGGTAAATCTCCCTGTGCTCAGTGGTGCTCTTAAAGCATGGGTGCTTCCATAGGAAAAAAATCTGAAAATGGAAGACTGTGCTGTCTTCTTTCCTTGCTCAACCTGCCAGTGAGCAGCTGCTGCTGTCCTGTCCCTGGTATCACCCTGTTCTCACTCACCTCTGACTGGTCCAAGAATATTGCAGACTCCTGAGAGTGGGCAGAGCCTACAGCTGAGCTAGCATAGTGTCAGCACAGTAGGATGACGTTTTGTCCTTAAGCATCATCCTCTACGTTCCTATAAGAAACAGGAGCGAGAGCAGTTTGTCTCCCTAGGAACTTTACCTGCAAAAAAGTTTTTTCTGTCCAAGCTAGTTAACCCAACACACTTATTCTAAAGTGTTTCTTTGGGCGCTGGCTTGAAATATCTATTTGGGAATCGCCCTCTTGGAAAATTGTAGCTTAACATCTGAGATGAACCTGGCATACCAGCTATCACACACGAGGGCAGAACAAGGAAACACAGCTATCATCACATTAAAGGGCTTTGAAGCAAAGTAGGAGGAATTTCTCAACACAGGTCCATTCTTGCCCCCTGAGCAGCTCCTCTACTTGGAGACATCACAAGTAGAACTTCTCTACTATGAAGCCCCGGTGATGTTCTTCAGTGTAGACATGGGCAGAAACAATATAAATAGCAGAGGATATTAAAAGTGATGGCAAAGTTAAAAATAAGAACTCCACACCTCGTTTGTCTGTAAATGGCACAGACTACACACTTTATTGCTTATTAGTTTGTTCTCCTAAAGAGAGAACATCAGGTGAACCATCAAAGTGCAAGGGCAAAGTGAAACGAGGATTGTGGCTAACCACAGGGCCAAGCTCCAAAGCTGTAATACAGGCTTTTTCCTCCTCTTCAGTCTCAGTTTTCCCTGCAGAAGACCAGCCACGGAACTTGCAGGACCAAGATCTGTGCCGCAAAGTCTCCTCCAATGTCTGGATTCCCCAACATGTAGAGAAAGTTTACCCCCCTCTTTGAAAGCAACGGGACATCCTTCCTTAGATGGAGCAGCTTCTGCACACTGAGGGCCCTGTGCACACAGGGCTCTGCATCCCTGAGGAATACAGACCCAGACGAAGTTTTGAGTATTTGGCTATGATCCTGGAATAACCTCAACGAAGTCGATGGATTTTCCCCAGATTTACTTCAGTATAATGAGCTAAGAATTTGGACCTCTGTGCCATATTGTGTGGAATTTTATTAATTTTAAATAAAGTTTCCACCTTAAATGAATTGCAAGTGTTATCTGTTTATATATATAACTTCATGCTCTTTATTATTTAAAATGTCCAATTTGCTAGATGAAAACATAAATACTGACTGCAGCTGTAGAATTTAATAAAACCTCAGGTTTGAGCTAGCAAGTGAAAAAAAGTATATTATTGGAAACTTGTGGTCAAACTTGAAGCTTGAAGGAAATATTTTAGCACTATCACAATATTAAATTGCAATCATTATTTAATTTATCTTCTCTGAAATGACTTAAGGGAAGTGCACCAAAAGTCCTATTTACCTAAGCCAGGAAATAAGTCAGTGATCAGCTAGGTGGATGAAGTAATTGAAAGCTGACAAGGGACAATATAATGCCACTATTGTAACAGCACTTAGAAGTATTGTTTGAATTTGACCTGCTTAGGAATAAATGTTGCACAGTTTTCATTTCATATAAAAAAAAGAAAAAGGAAAAAAAAAAAATCTGTATAGCAATAAAATGTGTTCGCTTTACTGAATTATTGATATTTTTCTTTAAATTGAAAAATATCAGCTTTGGCACATCTGGAGGAAAGGAATGTTCCCCACAATTACTGAGATTTTGAAAAAAAATATAGATATATTAGAAATTAAGGTATTCACCAGTCAGTACTTCTAGCAAAAAGTCTGAACCCCTGGGCAACCTGTGCATTTCAATTGTCACTTTGAACTTTGGAACAAAGGGTAGACTGTAAAACCAGTTTATAAAAAGTATTATGAGATACCACAACTGGCATTTTTATGACCTTATTAAACTACATTCAAGTGTCATAAATTTTATGTAATGAAAGTCAATAGGATTGCTGACTTGATTTTAATATTAGGAACATGCTTATTAGTTTAAGGATTTTTCTGAATAAAAGAGGTATTTTTGTTGTTTTCTTACCTTAGCAACTGATGTTATGTGGAAGTCATAAATGCCAGATTACATTAATTTTTTTGTTCACATAATAATATTGTTAGTAAATTACTTGGGAGTAATGAGCAGCTTTTCTCACTAATTAAAGCTAAAGTTATTAATTTAGACTCAAAATATTTACCATTCTTATGAGAAACAGCAATTGACCAAGTTTAGATATGAAAACTAAATCATGGTTTAGAAAAAAAGATCTTTCAAGAATGAATACTCAGAATATCTTGTAACATTTTTTCCCCAGTCCCCTGTCTCTGCAGTAGAAGACCTACAGATGTCTGTTCAAAGTAAACCCATTTTTAGATCTGTTGCTGCTCTAGATGGAGAGCTTGTGCCCAGACGTAGCGTAAAAATGTACTGAGATACAGAAGGAGCAGAGTGCTCACCACAGGGGGATATTATCTGTGCTGTTCTCTTGAGAACATCAGTTAGCTGAACCAAAGGTCCATCTGAGCCAGCAGTCTGCCTCCAACGCTACCCAAAAGAATAGTCTAGGGAAGAAGATAAGAGTCATGAGAAGGAGCGTGCACTTGTGGGACTTCCTCTGCTCCATCACCCTCCTCCAGTCATTTGCAACACTGGAAGGGAGAGTTAGGGCGAGTGCTCATTAGTTGCAGAGTCATTTCTGGGAAATGCTTGGTTCCTGTCATGAGAAAATGAGTGAGGTTTGCTATTTGTACACCTAAATTCCATCTAGCCAGCCTGCCTGGCTTTCCTGAGCATCAGGAACAGCAGGTCTGTCTTCCCCAGAAGTCAGACATGAGCATGTGAGTGGCCAAGGATCCCCCGACACTTTTCCTCACAGTGCCCAATGCATGCTCACCGTCTGTTCTGAGATCCCAACTTCTGACAGAGCCAGGCAAGGTAGGTCTGCAATCCAGCAGCTTGCTGTCCACAGTAGCCAGGACAACACCTTCTGCCAATGGTAGCATGCCTCCAGTGGGATGACTGGCAGGAAGGTCAGTGCTTCCATCAGCCAGCACTCCAAAAAAAGCCAGCAAGCAGCAGACAGCTGTCAGGATATGGATAAAGCTATGGTTGATATTCAGGTGTGCCTAGTGGAAATTTTGCTTTTGCAGGGAGGACAGAATGATATCATATTATGCTCCTGACAGAAATTTGTTTTAAAAAAGAGGGGAAAACCACCACAACACCAAAAATGCACTGTGGCCATTCCTGAGACTTGTGTGTCAGAAAGCACTATAAAATTTACCCAGTTGTCTTAGGTTGCAAATGCAAGATGAGGCTGGGGGTGTGTGCTCTATTGCCATCTGTTAAAACCAGGTGGGGCAGTTTTCTCCATCTCTTCCATGACCCATCCTTCCTCCAGGGAGATACCTTCTGTTAATGGGCCATGGAGTCTCACTGCATGACTGATAAATTACATCATACCACAGTTAAATGCTCCGCCCAGAGGGAGGAGCCAAGAATTCCCACCTGGATATAATCTGAGATTTAAAACACCACAGCCAGCCTTTTCCCACTGGATTCCCAGAGGAAGACCAAGCCCACCTGTGCCACCACTGGGCCTTCAGAGGAAAACTGCACCCTTCTACAAGATCACTGCCTCAACAGAACCACATCTGTCACTTCAAGAGGATTGCAGCCACCATTTAATTGGACTGCTACCAATACCCTGACCAACAGGGTGTCAGGTTGTATTCTGACTCTGTCAGTGCTGTTTTGTATTACTGCATTTTTATTTTTCCTAATCAAGAACTGTTATTCCTACTCCTGTATCTTTTCATGAGAGGCCATTAATTTCAAAATTATAATAACTCAGAGAGAGTGGATTTACATTTTCCATTTCAAGAGAGGCTCCTGCCTTCCTTAGCAGATACCTGTCTTTTCAAACCAAGACAGCAGTGTGTTTTAAGCATTAGAATTATTGATAATCTAACTGGGCTGGGTTGTGCAAGTGGAATGGCGACAATTTTTGCTCCTCAACCTTTCCTCATGTTGTGGGGAGAATTGCCATTATGCACTGGGATCTGAGATTTTTGTGGACACCTAGGGTGCCATTTTCTCTCCCACTTTTTTCTGCAAGATCCAGTCTTCTCCATTCTCCACATTCCTTTATCAGGGCCCAGAAGAGCACAAGGTGGTCCTGCAAAGACAGCCCCACTGACAGCTCTTCATGGAAGGAGCTTTCTAATATCTTTTTGTGACAGCCATTGGCTGAATGCCATGTTGTAGTCCATAAATGGCTGTAGATGGAGAACATGGGGTTTATTACCTTGCAGGTTTCCCTACAATACCTAAAAGGAAGTTAAAGCTTATTCTAAGCTTTGAGAGGGAAACAAAACTGAAAACATTCATGCAATCAGTCAGATATTAAAGAATTTCACGCATAGACCTGCTCCAGGATTGCCAGACTGAAGGGGAGAAGAGCAAAGAGAGAAAGGAGAAAGAAGAGAAACCCCTAAAAAAAACCCCAACAAAACAAACAAACAAAAAGAGCCCACAAAAAAAAAATGAACACTGGAAAAAAAAAAAGAAGCAAAACCAAAATAAAACTGGAGAGGGAAAAAAAGGAGACATCAGAATGCCAGAAATAACAGACTTAAAATCTGGACAAGTTAGGAAAATAAGAAAGATTTCTTTCTAACCAAAAAGGGACACACAAAAATAGAGAATTTGTTGTGAGGGAAGTAGTCTCAGTGAATGGATAGCTGCTCATTTTTATTATGATCACACAATTTGTGCCCACTAAATAGTCTGCCTGGCAAAAGACTGTACCTTCATCAGCACATCTCCCAAATGCCTGAGAAAGAAAATGAATTAACTCTGGAGGAGCAGAGCAACAGGAGAAGCACCTGTTAAAATAGATAGCAATTTGTTACAGATACCATTAAACTGCAGCTGTGCATAGGAATTCCCTGCACCAAAAGCAAGAAATGTTAAAGAAATCCTTAGAAAGACAGGATACCTGCTGCATGAATATCAGGAAACCTGTAGTTCATTTTGCCTTTTAAACTGTGTAAGTGGTGTAGCAGCCTTAAACAAAAGATCATTTGCTCGACTGGGAATGGAGGCAAAACCTCTGCAGGGACTTAAGGAGCCTACCTGCTTGGACCATAGGGAGAAGATAGTAAAGCTAAGAAGGTAAGGTAAAAAAAGGTGGTTATATAACAGTGGGATACATCTCACTAGGAATCAGGAGTCTAAGTTTAGGCTGCTACTAGGACACACTGTTTTGAGGTCTCAGTTTAACAGAGAGAAAATTACAGAGGACAATTCTTTCCTTATTTTAATTAATTGTCCTAGAAGAAAAAAACCACTTTGCTCCCAGACTATCTTTCTCTGCTGACTGAGTGCTTGAGACTGGGTTGGTGGATTTCTGATTCCCATGCTGAGTGTCTACTGAATCACAGAATCACAGAATAGTCTGAGCTGGAAGGGTCCCAGAAGGGTCCTCAAGTCCAACTGTTAAACAGTCCGACACTTTGTGGCAGAAGATCATCATGGCAATACACTGCCAGTTTTGTAGAACAGAAACTTGAGAAGCAAGAAAGATTACTAAACAGGCATGGCAGGCATTAATAGAAATGGAAATTACCCTCTGTTTCACATCAGTTCAAAAAGAGCAATGATGCAAGAAAAATGTTACAGAGTAAACCAAAATACTGTTTTTCAAACTGAAAATTTCTAAAGAAATGAAGGTTACTCAGAGAATAATAAAGTATGTGCTTTTGGAAATACCTGCTAACTATGGAAATAAATTGTCCTATGTGTATCCTGTGCATGTAGCCCAGGTTTGTGCCTAAAATCACCTGCTAATAAAAGTCCTAACATGTTCCAGAGCCTCGCAATCCTAAGTTCCGTTTCTTCACTGAAAAATCATAGCTCAGAGATGTGTTAAGAAAAGAGTTGTAAACTCTAAATAGTACTCCAGAAAATCAGTAATATCATTAAAAGTAAGCTTATAAACCAGTAATGAGAACTGCTGGAGTAGCCTCTCACTCTGAAGGGCACAACGAGGGCGATGGGGTGAGGGGTGTGTAGTGTAGTGCAGAAGGGATAATTTGTGTTTCAGATCACTCTTCATCCCAAGTATGCTTCGTGGCTCCATGCAGGTTACTTCTGAGTTCCTTGGAACTCACAAAGTGAGTTATGTTGTCAGCCAGGATAATCTTGAGCAGAGAGCAGAGGAGAGATGTCTGTGCTTTTCCTCCTCCACAGCTGTGTGCCAGGGCTTCCCATGGCTGCCTCCCCTCCAAGGGCATCCCTGCCTGCAGAGAGGGGATTGCAGTGCTGTTCATTAGAGAAAAAAATGAAGATGATAGGAAGGGTGTATATACTACATCACTATGATATTCCTCGTTACTAAATTACTACTGTTTTTATACAGCGCATTATTATACTATTGCTTTCTACTAGAGACTGATAATTATCTGATATAATTTCATTTTAATATTACCAGCTTTCTTGAAAAATAGGACTATTTCTAATGCTTGGAGCATTAGAAAAAGCACATTAGAACAAACACAACTGTTTTTCATGAAAATGGTTTCCTGTTACAACAAAGGTGGTCTAATTTGAAAATGAAAAAGGAGGGGTTTTTGTACTCTTTCTTAATGCACAAATTTTCTATTGGTGTTGTATCTTTTATGTTCAATCACTATCCTAGAAATACAATTCATATTTTCCAAGTTAACAACACTATTAAGATTAGTAATACCAAACTTATTAATGAAAGCATTGCTTGTATTTGTTTGGAGGTTGATCTCCCAATTAATGTCAGACATAGGGATTTCACTCGGAGCTTTGCATTCTGAGACAGGACTAACAACAAACAGCAATGTCTGTAGTGTAGTACATCATCTCCTTCCTTTTGTAAACCATACATGCCCTTTGCTGTCATGGTAACCCTTGATGTTGAAAAGATTTGCAAGGACTGTCTATGGATCTTTAGTAAACTCAGTTCATGTGTCTTTTTTCCCAATGGATCAGTAAAAGTGAATTTTATGCTTCATTTGAAATATCTGAGTTAGGGGGTTTCCATCTTTCTTTATTAATGTGTAGACATGTCTGATGGTCAGGGTTGTACAGTGCATCCATCTGTAGCTCCAGGTGTCTGAAGCTGGTCTCTAGGCACTGATAGCATAAGGTGTGGTCTACAGAGGGGGGATTTTATTACTTACATCTTTAGCTACTTGAGGAAGGAGAGCATATTATTTAAGACACTTTGAAGCCTCAAAAACATGTGAAATATGTTTAAGGCATCAAAGAGACTGAAATAGAGGAAAACAGCATGAAACTTGAAGTTCTGAATAAAGCAGGACAACTAAATGAGTTTCAAAAACACCCAAACAAAACTTGAGAGATATTAAAAGAGAAGAAAAGGAGAGAATCAAGAAACAAGGCCTATCATAGGAAGTGCTAGTGCTTTCTGAACTGCATGGTATAAAACCCACTGAAGAAGCTGGACAGAAAGAGAAAGAGGAAATGCACAAAATCAACGACTGTGTAAACATCTGTCTCTTCTGCAAGTAATTCTTCCACTTATTAAAGGATGGTGCAACTCCAGCCTGTGATCAAGGCCCAGGCTACAGAAATACACATCACATGAAGTTGCTGTTCTTGAGTGATGTGCTCTGATATACTCTGACAGTGTGTTCTGCCCTTAGGACCTAATCCTGTAGCCCATGACACTGATAGAAATGTTAGCATTACCATAGTTTGGCTCTGGGATGGAAGGACTTGACTTAGAGTTGGCACTGAGGCAGGGTGAGTTTACCCATCTCTGACCAGCCTCCTGCCTCTGCCAGTGTGCTGTGGGAACCTGGAGAGAGAAAAAGCTGTGTCCAGATGGCTCTGAGCTGCAGCACCTCTTAAAAAGCATTGCTCTTCTTGCAAGCCAGGTCGGTCCTATGCATAAGTGCAAATCCAGGACAGACTGGTCCCACAGCTGAGCCTGCCTCTACCTTGGGCCATTGCTTACCTGCAGGAGTTGGTGTCTGGGGGGTTCATCACCTGCCCAGCATGACCTCCAGCTAAGGAACAGAAAATAAATCTCTGCAGATAGGAGCACACCTGCTGAGGGGATCTATAGACAGGAAAGGTGTGGGACAGCAAATACCCATGGGTAGGCATTTCCTACAACAAACTAAACTTCTTATTCCAGATTTGGTGGGTAACCATCAGAAGCATTGTTATTTTAGGGCCAAAAAATTTGCAGTTGCATATCAAATCACTGTTGGCTTTATATGCCACTATATAATTTGGTGCCAAAGAACAGGCCTTGTCAAAGATCTGGAAGTTTGTCTCAATTCTTTCTGGTCATGTTTTACTGTGGTGACTTTCCTACTACACATCCTCAGGAGGATGAGCCCTGCTCTTGTCTTCTGAAAGTGCTCCTCTGAAATGCCAAAATTACAACAGGGAAAAGTTGTTCAGGTTAGGGATAGTTCTGCAATGCAGCTACAGTTCAGTGCAGAAATTAATATCAAGTGTCAGCTTAACTCTACCTTCGTATAAAGAGTGGGATGAAGAACGTTGACTTTTGACTACACCTGCACAGAAAGGGCTCCCAGAATGGTAGTGGCACACTCCCAACATCTGCTCCTTCCATTGAACTTAGCTGTAAATTGAAATTCCATTGCAATGTTTTTAGAATCAGTTGAAGTAAGGAGACTGTCAGAAATCCTCTTTAAACTCACCCTTATCCAAACAGGAAGCTGACCTCTAACCCCCGGACGTAACAGTACACCAGTGGAAATTTCATTATCCCCGTTTCGGCTGTACTAAGTGAAAATTAATTGTGTAATTATCTGGATGAGCGCATGTGTAAAATTTTACAATGTGCCAGTTAGATTAAGTAACGTGTTAGTGGCATGGTTTAGTGCAGAGTCAAGGCTGTCTTATAAAAACGGCATAAGAAGTCCAACAAGACTTGAAGGAAAAGAACATATGTCTGAACAAACATTAACATGAGAAAGTAATGTAATATTTAATACCATAACCTGAGTAAGAGCTTAGCCTCCTCTGATGGAGATCTATCTATAGAAGAGATCTTTTGTCTATCACTTTAAACCCACTGAATTTAGTGGTCAAAATAGATAAGTGATTACAATATTTAGCTTTTGTCTATATTGTAATGCATCCACTTTATGCCTCTTTCATGTGTACATTGAAATGTTTCTCCTTTTTTCACTGTTTAAGTAAGAGAAAAAACTCTAAAATATAGAAGCAAACACAGTACTCAAGAAATGTAATATGCTGAACCCAATTCCCTCATAAAAAAATGAGGGACAGATTTTTCATGGCTCATGGAAATCCTAATACAGCTATTTAGAAGAAACCATTTCCATTTCAAAGCCATAGACTTGTTTGGATAACAAGATCACTGGGCAAAAGATGCTGCCTGGAAGAAGTCTAGTCCTTTGAGAAGTAATATTATCTTTAAACAGTCTGGTAAGTAATATATTAGGTTCTATCAGTCTTACTGCCAAAGATTTTTGTGTAGAGTTCCTTTAGCAATATCAAATAAATAGACCGGTAACATATCTTAAAAACAGAGGAATGAAAGTAACTTATAATGGGATTTCAGTGAAATCAATAGAACAGAATATGTGCAGGAAGGCTTGGTGTTACAGCAAGAAGTCCCACAGCAGCACTCTGCTACTAAATCTGGATGGAGACAGGAGATGATCCAGACATTTCACAAATGAGGGGTGCACAGAGGAATCAGATCTGAAAGAGTTAGTTCCTGTCATGTGGGATCGTGCTCTTATAAGGGCAAAGCTCGGGATTTTCATTTCTTGTGCAACTTGGTCTCTTAAAGGCTTGTGAAAACACAGATGGAAATTTTAGTATTACAGTTCAATTTTTATCTGTAATTAATCCAGCAGACATTTTGAGCAAAAGGGTTACACAAAAGGTATAAAAATCATAAAATCTAAACAAAACCATAAACAAACAGGAAAGAATGTGTGTGACTCACAAATATACCTTTGTATTTCATTCTTACAACCTAAGATTTTTGTCTCACGTGTCTTTTCGAAAGTCCAGATGTTGACTCCGTATATTACTGCATTAACAAATACAGATGTTTGAAACAGGACAAAGCATCATGATGTAGAACAACACCTGGAGAGACAGGTCTGTGTCCTGGATGTTTTGGCTGCCTCACTACGCTGTCACAGAAGGGATGTGGGAAGAGCTCTGGCACGTTGCTGGGAACAGAATGTTTCTCTTACAAGCTCACTATTCATCATTTGTTCTGGTCTGGGCTGTGACACAAGGTAGGTGACCACACAGGAGCACAGTGTAGCTGCAGGAGAATGTTTAAGTCAATAAAAAGTGTTTTTGTAAAAGAAAGCAACTTGCAAGCCTTTTTGGTTGTATTAAGTTGAAATCCTCTGTCCGTTGCACATGAGCAGGGCTGTTAGAAATGCTTCTGACTGAGCTAACTCCAGGCCTGATGGGGCCAATGGCAAATAGATTTAACTTGGAAGAGAATTAAAGAGAGTTGTGACTATTCCTGCTAATCTCATCCTAAGTACTTCTGTGCATTTCTCAGTCGATGGGAACAGACACAGAGAAGGCTCCTGCTTCTCAGTGTTCACAAAACCGAGTTCAAGCACATCCAAGGATGTCCAGGGCTGGGTTGGCATCAAGAGTGGGAACAAAAGACAAAGCTGAGGCCAAAAGTCAGGGACTGCTGAAGCTCTTAGTCAAAAACACGCCCCTCCACCACAAGCCATCACCTCTCTCTCCCAGCCCCAGGAACAGAAACCACCCACCTTGCTTTGCCAGGCTCTCACACTCCAGGCAGACAGTCAGTCCCCACACACCTCTTCTTGCTGCCAGCTGGGAGGCATTCACCTCCAAAAGTACAGGAGATCTGTACATCTATGAATACTTCTGTGAGGAGCTCTTATTTAGGAGACAGGCACAGAAAGATTCAGGAACTTTCTGACTTTACCCTGACAAATAAGAATACAATTTGTCAAGATAAATACAGTTTTTCTGAGATTAAGCAACTATGGATCACGTGTATGGATAATCTCCATGCCATTTGTACCTAGTTTAAGTGAATAAGGGAATAAAGCTTTTGGAAAGATTTGCCCTTGCCATTCATATTGGGTTAAAATGTGGGGTGTAGATTTGCTTTGGTGTTTGGGGTTTTTTTGATTTGTGGGGTTTTTTTTGTTTTGTTTTTGTTTTTTTTTTTTGTTAAAGAACACGTGGTTCTTTTTCACATGCTCATTATATCACCCCCTGATAGCTATCAGCTTGCTACAGCATAACTTTTTCACCAGCACCAAACCTTTCACATGACACTACCAAACAAATGGTCTCATATTGGGTTTTTGGCAGTTTATTAATGATAGTTATATTTTCTGCACTTTATGGGTTATTGACTCCTTTGTTTTCTACAAAGACAGGAAACATACACCGAAAAAAAAATCAATGAAGTGTGAAAAGCATTATCTACACTCCACACAGAAAAAGAAGCCTATAAAAAAGGCCAGGAGCAGGAAGCAACAGAGGGCAAGATATTCCTCTGTGGAAAAAAAAGTAAAATAATACTGTCACTAAGTTAAAAATAAACTACAGAATATCAGATCTTAGAAAACATAACATATTTTCCTGAAGAACAGAAATCTAAGACAGCAAAGGGAATTCTTTTTTTTACTGTTCCACTTTTATCCTAGAGATCTGAGGAAGTCAAATGAAAATTTCCTGGCATCCTGGGGCAATAAAATAATCTCAGTCTCCTTGTGAAACCACATTAGTGTGGAGATTGAACAGAAGTTCTTTGAGAACTGTAAGTGCTATGTAAGCATCATTTTTCCCAGGAAACTAAGGCTTTGTTTATTTACACTGAGCTATGCCACTAATGTAATAAGAAATAAACTGCTAGGACAGTCACAGACCTGAACACCTATCACGTAGGAACACACCAGCACCCAGATCTGTGACAAAGTTGATTGTCCCTGTAGAAAGCATCAGGACTTCTGAGGACGGTGACTCGGCCCATCACAGAGTCTTCTCTGCATCCAGCACCCATGTGCTGAGGAATCAGGAGGGATTTCAGCCAGTGCAGAGCATACTCCACTGTATGGGAGAAGCCAAGGGCCTCTTGGCTTGCCACTAGTAGCTTTTTTGCTGCTCAGAAATAAGCCAAAGGAGGTCAAAATAAGTAAGTAGTCTGGTATAGATCTGACTCATCTCCATTGATGATACAATTGACTTCAGAGAATTGTTTGTGCTCTCTGGCTGCAGATACTGGCACGTATCTGCAGGCAGAGCTTCTGGCAAACGTGGCTGCTGGTTTAGGGCTTTGATTCCCCTGGATAGAATGGCCAGGGTTAGAGGGGACCTTAAGGATCTAGTTCCAGCCCCTTTGCAGGGGGCAGGGACACCTTTCACTAAATCAGATTGCTCAGAGCTCCATCCAGCCTGGCCATGAACACTTTCAGGGTTAAAACACCCACAGCTTCTCTGGGCAATTGTTCCAATGCCTCACCACTCTCACAGATATCAGATCTACCAAGGAAAGGAGGTCTCACCAGAAATTTCTAGGACCACTGTGTTGCTGATCCATGAGCAAGACAACAAATGCTGTCAGGGCACACCAACAGAAAAGCAAAATCCCTGGCAGCTCCTCTCCTTTCCTCCAGCCATCAGGGAATGTACTACTTCAAAATGGCAGTCACTGTGTTGGTGGCAAGAGCATTAAGACTTCTTGAGTTTCAACTCCTTTAGTTTTAAACCGAGTTGTGGCAAGAGCACTTCAAAATTTCTCATATTTTTCAAATGTGAGACAGTTTTTCCTGACTCCTCATGTAGCAGCCATCACAGACATCAGAGCTGCAAGGGCAACTGGAGCCTACAGCTCCCACAGACATTGCTGGCTAATGCAGGTGAGGTGCTCCTCTACTCCCCTGTGCCTTTAAATATATTACAATTAATAACACTAGATTTGCACGTGAGCAAAGAAGGCCACTAAAATGATTTTCTAACCAATATACTTGCTGTTAATGAAACATAGGGAAATATGTGGAAATACATTCTAAAGAAAAAAATGGTTTTATGCTATTCAAACGTTCTAATTTGTCATGAAAACTTCTATCTAGGCACTTATAAGTTAAGAATGGATAAACACTGTGTAACAACCCTCACTCACCTCAGCAATACACAACATCAAAAGCATGCAAACAGCAATGCTGACTGAAGGCACTGCACAAAGGAGTCCTGCATGTAAAACAACCACCAGCCTTAAGAACTTTGTATCTCACAACTGTCCCAGCCATCATGTCTCCCAAATTTTTCATTTTCTTATGTGCTTCATTTTTCTTGTATAGTTTCTCCCACAGTAATAACAACTGGGGACACTGACCAGTTTGGAAGGCAGCAGGCGGTATATGAGAAGACTTGAAAAGAAATATGACTGCATTTATACAATCCTAAGAGAAACAGCATCAAGGAATCCTTAAGAGACATTCTGCTCACAGGAAAGCAGAATTTAATAAAACAGAGAAGTCAGACTCCTCTCCCTGGTGCAATAGCATGCTCCAGAGAGGTTACTATGCTCTTTTGACGTCTTCAACATTTATTCCCATAAGGGGATGGCACAAAATGTTTCTACAGTTTGACTTCTGATCAAAGGCTGCACAGCTGCAATATTCAGTCATGTTTTGTGAAGGTCCCCTGCCCCTGCTGATTCCTTTCCTTCTCTGCTATTTCTTCCCATTCCCCCTCTTTCAGGGAAAGCAGCCAGCACTCATGCCAAATTCAGCAGCAGAACTATGCCTGGTCATTTCCTACAGAAGCCCTTCCTCCTCTCACTCACCCACCTCTCTTCTGCTGACACCTCTTTACTGCACCAGCCTGAGCAGAGGACATCTGGTTCACTGAACATACCCTTTGATTATCCCAGAAATAGTCCTGTGTCTTCCCTCAGCTGAGCTTGGATCTGATAGAAAAAAAAGTTTGTTTTTTCTAGTTCTTAAATACAGGCTTCTTTACTTCACAATCAGTTTTTTGAACCCTCTACCGGTCAGACTTGGTGGCAAGTGATGATCTATTCACATGTACTACAAAATTTCTGTCCATTTACTATAGATGTCAAGACTGGCATAGGAAACCATTAAAGGCAATTGCAAGAGTTATTACTTGCTATATCACTAGAGAAATTTTCAAAGTTAAAGTGTCTTTATTTGCTTGCTGAATTGTACAAGTCTTCATTTTCTATGTGGTTGTATTCAACCCAGTGAGTGACTAGCTTGCAAATATAGTTAACATCATTTTTCTCCCAGGGACCTTAGGTACCAGAGCATCAGATCCAGTGAGGGACTGCAAAGCCCAGCACTGGGAGAAGATTTCAGAGAGCAAAGACGGGAAAATAGGTTTCATAAATGTGAAGAGCTGCAGACACCCACAACATGCTGAGGGCCCTGAAATAGACTGTGTCTGAAGTCTTCTCTATATCTTGTCGGAGCATGCCTAAGATTCAAGGTTTAAAAGTTTTGACTAGATTTAGGAATGTAGGTCAGTCCTCTAATGGTCTTTTTGACCCATTCTCCAAATAGCACTGATCTTGCTTCACATGCCCTCATGGTAAGGGCCCTCTCCCAGGAGGGAAAGACTGGGGCTCAGGTCCTTCCTCGTCCAGACAAACTCAAACACAGCTCTCTTGCTTTCCAGAAACTGTGCAATTACAGTGGCTCAAAAAGAGCTCATTAGTCCTCAGCACTCAGCACTAGGCTTGCTGCCCTGAGGTCAAGCACAGCTTACCCAGAGCATATTGCTGAAGGGGGATGAGTATCAACACTTTTTAGATGTTGTGCTAAACTGGGTTCATAAAGGAAAGAGACCAACAACCACCTCATGGCTCTGTAAGAACCATTACATCTGAGGTGTCAGGGCTGTGTGACTGTAAAGCCAAAATACATTTCTATGGTAAGAAGAACAAAGATCCAAAGTAATTATGAAACATAATATACCAATAATATTTGGATAAGTTCAATCTAAAATACTGCTCTGTCCTTACGTTAGGCTGATTGGAGCCTGTGATTCCAGCCACGAAGAGAGGGCTTATTTCAGTGAACCTTTAGCCAAAATCAGAAACTTCCCTGAGAAAAAGGGTGCAGGCCAAGAGGCAGGGGGAAGTTGTGGGCTGGCTAAAGCCCTATCACACTAATAAGGCAAAGCATGTTTTTCTTTAGTTTCAGTTTAACTTCAGAGTTACAGCAGTTTACTGTTCTGCGGTACAATATTTTCCCCCTTAGTCTCACAGTCAGATTAATTTCTGAACAGCAGTGCAACGAAACATTTGATTTAAGAGATTTGCTGAGGAAATCTAGATTGAAACTCAAGGTTTAGCCAGTACATAAATCAAAGGTGGGATCACTTCAAAGATTCCTTCATCTACTTGGCACAGACTTGGTTCATTCAAAACCTCCTTTCTCATAATTGTGCCCTTATTAAGATTTGAACATTTCTAAAATGAGGAATGAGGTCTTATAGAGTTTTCTGTAATCACTTCCCCTGAAAATAAAAGTCTACAGAGAAGCGGTGAACGTGGGAGAGAACAGGTCATCTCCTGGCTATCATGGCTACTGATTTTATGGGGTCCTGTCGTAGAAGTAAAGCTCTGCAGTAAAGTTGCTTCCTGGCTCTGCCATAGATTTCCTGTGTGAGACCAATTCAGTTAATCTCTTAGGGCAAAAGTCATCCCATCACAATTCAGAAACTTAGCTGAAGTGCTGAGATTAGGAGCTCATTTACCCTACCATGTCTTTTTTTCATTTAAGCAAATGTAGCAAGCCCTACCTGATTTAGTCATCAATAGAGGAATCTATTAAATTATATACTTTAAAGAACTGCCCTTAATTTTTAACATTTATAAGTATGACATTTAAGCATTTACACTGGCCATTTCTAAACCAGAAATGTTCCTCTCTTCCAGCACTCTGCCTTTCTTTTCAATTAATCTTTACTCCTTCAGAGAAACCCATCTGTACTGGGTTTTATGCATTTTCAGCGTGCCCTCCACATAGGGCTCAACATATCTACACAAACTGAATTGAAAGCCCCTTGGAGCAGTTTCCAACTGCTGTAGGGAAGGAGATTGTAGAAGAAAAGTGTCAGATATGACAAGTATCTTGCGGTTATGCCTGAGTGCTTGCACGTACTTAATTGGAAGAACTAGAGAGTGTCAAAGGCCAAAGACCTTAAATAACATTCATGTGTTTCCTTAGCCTGGTGAGAGCCTTTCCATCCCTGTAGGTGGTAACTAGCATGTCTGTGGCCAGCAGCAGGGCTGTGTTGCTGCTTGACTTCACGTGGCTCCTCCAGCTTGGCTTAGCATCCTCAGTCAGGCACTCAAGGCAGCTGTGGCATCTGGCCTAGGGGAAAGAAGGCAACAAGGACAAGAAAGAGCAGAAAACATTGTCCAAAAGAAAAAGGTGAAACAAGGGAAAAGAGGTTACTTGACATCTGACCAGAGCAAACATTTACAATGAATTTCATGTAGAGATGCCAGCATGACAGTTTTGTAACACACCTATGTGATGAACCAGAATTAAAGTTTAGGCAGATTGAAATATATGAAGTAAGATGTAAATAAACCTTGACACTAACTTACAGTCACAAAAATAATTTTCTGTGATTTAGCCAAGACTTTAGGCAGAATAGTGCAGGATCAGCAGCTGGTAACTTGTGACTGGTAACAGATACAACCCGGGATTTGCCAGCTAGGGGATGGTCCTCACTTAAGCCAGAATTCTGCTTACAGAGTTCAGATTATTTCAGTTCAATATAAATTACAAAAAGTATTTGGCTAACTCAAGGGAAATTTTTAGTGAATGACCAGAAAATCCTAAGGACTCCCAAGCCTTAATTCCAAGGGTACTAAAACAACAAAAGGGGAAAAAAACCACAAAAAATAATGACATTACATATGTAAAAAATATGTGCAGAAAAGGGTCTTTAAATAAATGGATTTTGATAAATATTTGACTGAATGAAGTGCTATAAACTGTATGAAAGTTGTATAAATAAGTTGAGATGAAAGTCCTTTGCAATGCAATGAATCGTTTAAAAAAAGGTTTTGATATACAGAAGCAATGTATGCTCACATCATTAATTTTTCATACCTAACACAAACAAAGCACACACCATTGCAAAGACAGTGAGATCTATCTAAGGGCTCGGTGATTTAATGTTTTGACATAGTCTCTCTATCCATCCCTAGTTGGGTTCAACGTTACAAGGCCATAGCAGTTTACCGTGCTGTTATTTCTTGTTATGTCATCCTTTGGGTGGCTGCTGGGATTTACTGACTCCTACGGATTTTATGCTCCTCATCCTGACCAGCTCATGGGACATCACTGCCCTGACTGCAAACAACAGGGTAGTAGGGAAACCCTGCAGATCCTGTTACGGACTCGCTGTAGCCAATTCCTATAAACTGGAAGTTGAGAACAGCCTTAGCCCCTTCACAGATGATGGATGCAGATTAGCAGATCTAAACAATTAGTTAGGGTGAGAGAATGAGTCCTTAGACAATTAGAGCAGTTAAGCATCCTGCTGACAGCTGTGGTGACAGCAGACAGTAAAACTACCCTTGATGAAATGAGAAAACTCTCTGCCTTTTTGATTTACAGGCAAGTTTACTTATAGGCTTTAAGGTGTTTAACTACAGTGGTCACAAACCAGGCACTAATGTCCTTCTGTGTGCAGCCAGCAACGCTGGTCGGTGAGGCAAGCTGACCCTGCTCAGCTCTGGCAGTGTCTGTCAGCCATGGTTGTCTGAAAGACGAAGGCAAACCTGTCAGGCAAAAGGAGTTAAACTGACTGCCTGTTGTTACTGCATGGAAAAAGAAGAGGTTTAATGCTTTTAGGTATGTGAGGATCAGACATGTTTTGTGTTCCCTCTCATTCATATTTTTATATTAAACCTTGCCCTTTGCAAGCTTTTGTTTCAAGTCGCACGACAGCTGTTTGGTGAATGTGGGTTTTGTATCCACTAAGAACAAATGATCCCTTGTTTTTAACCCTTTGATTTGGGGAGTTTGTATATCCAGGTGTGCACCGTTCCCTTTCCACTCCCATTGTGCTACCATTGCCCAGGAGAGACATTTTAAATATTTGTGGTCAGTTCTGTGGAATTTGCTTTAAATGCCAACAAAAATTAATTTGAACAAATTCTAATGGCTTTTGTGTATGTGTTTTGTCTCAGAGTTGTTTTCTGGAACTGGGGGAGGGAGGCGATGTTTTAAATGACCATGCCAAGCTGAGAGGCAGATGTGAATTTTCTTTGATCCAGGGGAGGATGCATTGTTGAACGCCTCAAAGTCTTCAGACAACACTTGTCCATGAGATCAAGGAGAAAAATGTACGTCACGATACATTTTTTCTCACTTAGATGTTAGAATTACCAGGTACTAAAAACTGTATTTAAAGGTACTGTACTGCTTCACAAAGCATCTGGAAAAACAGGTAATCACTACCAATTGCTAAGGTGTGATAACACAGCACCTTGGTGTTAAAAGAATCAATGTAAATTCTTACATCAGGTGGATGGAGAAATAGACGGTATATCTTTTAATTCAATAAACACTCTAAATATTGTCCTAATGGGTTAGTACAGCATAGTATAACTCATAGTATCACTCATAGTGTCACTCATTTCAGCAACAGTACCTAGCAACAATAGGACTTATCAAGTAGAGATGTGCAATATTCACCGGGTTTCAGGTTTTATTGTAAATATGAGCCTCAGGTGGTGTTTGATAATGTTCACTGAGACATGAAGTAGAACTCTATTTTGTGTATGTCATGCCTGGTTGATGGTTTCAAGTGTACCTTTAATTGTGTCTCATTTTGGCTTCATTTACCTGTGACACTATTAAAGGAAGTGTACCGGGTGCAGATCTACACTAGATGAACCTGGTCCACTTCCATTAACATCACCAGGATATCCTTGAGAGGTTCTGTGGGAGTTCTTGCTCTATTTAATTAACTGTCAGTAGACCAATATTTTTTCAAATGCCTCAGCTTTAATTTCAGTAGATCTTCCCCAGCTTTAATGATAGCCCCATTGAACTCTGAATTTTGGGAGAGATTTCATTGTATAAGATTTTCAGCATTCAGATCAGAAATAGACTCTATCTTTTTATTGGTAATGGTTTTTTCTTGGGCAAGCCACCTGGATAATAGATATGTTTGCATGGGGAAAAGCCTGTCTACACCATGTGGGTGCGTTTTTATTTTTTCCTGAAAGATGCAAATAAGTTTCATTACATGGTTCTGTACCAAACAACTGTGGACATAAGTGAAGATGTAGGAAAAATTGTTTTCACTTTAACATGGAAATTACTGAGAATGGTCAAGAACTGTAAGCAAGAGATTATCAACAAAGCAATATTGTTACGACGTGCTGAAGGTAATAAGTAATTAGGTTAACTATTTACTCACATGATGTTAGTGGTCCTTTAGAAATGAACAAATATTGAAGAAGAGCACAATATTAATCTGAACATAGTAGGTCTAAAAATGCTTCAGAGTCTCCAGTGTGATATACCAACTTCTGAAATTTGGGATCTTTCTCCAGCTAAAACATTGCCGTGCTTGGCTTGGTCTTCTTCCTGTCTGTGTCTGAAAGGAGTACAATAAGCAATTTAGCCCTAATTGCTGGCACTTTGCACTGTTCATCTCTTTCCATGATGGTCTTTGTAGACAGGTAAGCTCTTCCACTTGGTAGGACAGTCTCTCACAGTATGGAAAGGACTGTCACCTGCAAGGAATACTCCAAAGGCAAGTCAAGAGATGAGATCTTTTGCCCAGTTGATTAATAATCAGATAAGGAGACAACTCACCTCCTTTTCATCTCAAAAGTTAGGGTTTATTCCAGATTTGGATTTCAGATGAGGGTTTTAATTTAGTCTGGGAAACAAAGGAGAAAACAGATGTTCCCACATAAAATCAGCATTTTTATTACAGTATAAAGTGTAAGTATGTGTGCCTCATAACTACCTAGGAGCATCACAATAATAATTATCCAGTAAAGGTTAAGTTTTCATTTGAAGAAACTCGAATTTCTTTACAAAAATAACTTTGCCAAGTATTTTAGAAGACAAAACTGAGAGACTTTGACTTTCATTAAGAAGGGTTGGGATAAAATGTAAGTCCCCTGATCTCTACTGCATATGAAAGTTCTGACAGAGATGAACTGTCCCAGCTATTCTGTCCTGGATAGCAGATGGCCAATGACCCTATGTATGACACAGAGGATTATAAAGGAAGGGGTGTCACATGGAAAGCAAAGAGCTAGCATCATCTAATCTACTTTTTGAGGTGGGTTTTAGGGTGTTTGGGTTTGTTCCATTTGTTTTCAAAGAAAGAAGATATGACCCAATACAAACAGGTCACAGTTTTCCTGCAGCCAGATGTACCCAGGTAGGACAGATTAAGGAGGAACTGGTGAGGACCTGGCATGGTCCCTTCCAGGAAATTTTGATCATCCATCTGGAGAGTGAGGGAGAAAGCAGAGCAGTGCAAGACAACTTGAGTTCAACCCTACTCAAATGTTTTTGCTGTTGTTGTCCACCCTAAGAGGAAAGTCATTCAGTTTGGTGCCTCGAAGTCAGCACAGGTTTCTGGCTAGCATAGCAAGATGCAGTGCAAGAAGATGGACAGTACCTGAAATACAATTTCCATGGGGTGCTGTGGGTCTGGGCACTGGACCAACAGCAGATTTGCTGGTTCATAACATTTACTGCTAGTATTGTTTTTCCTTTTGCCTTCTCATGGATGTGTTTACTCCTAAACGCCTCTCTCCTGTCTGGATACCTCAGCTGATACCAAGTCTTGGGCCTACTTCCCATCTGATGGCCCCAGAGCACTTTCTTTCTCTCTCTAACCATCAAGGTCAAAGGGGACATCTTCCTCCCCACCTTCTTTCTCTGTCACCCCTTTAATTCTGAGACTCTGTAAGCTGCTGGGAAAAGAAAGGACCAGGTTGTCTTCTGACGAGGTGCTGCCCAGCCTTAAACCAAGCCCAAATGCAATTGTTTTCTTTTTCCTCATATGTCATCATTGTGATTCTGGACTCCACTGTTGTGGAAAGCTCTTCGCTTTATTGTCCTTTTTAATTATGAAATCCTTTCCTCAGTAATTCACTGTGACTCGGTAACTGACTCCACATGGCTGAGACGTGACTGTCCTGATTGAATTACTGGAAGAACAGAGCTGGCTGAGCCACATGCATGCGAGCCATGGCGCAGCACGAGCTCCCTTCGGCGGGCGCCTCGCAGTCACCCAGGTGGAGACCGGAGCTCCTTCCACCTCCTCAGCCCCTCGCTGCCAGGAACAGCCGGTTCCCCCGCTGTGACCACCCAGAGATGGTCCCCTCAGTGACCCTTCCCCTTCACTGGGGAACACAAACCTGTGGTGGTGTCTGCTCCCGGGTCTGGAGCACACAGGAGGTGTTGTGGGCGTGCGCTGAGCCAAAAGCAGCACAAACGCCGTGCAGACACGACACCGACACGTTGCCACTTGGGCCCGCGGTGGCACTGGGCGCGCACGCACCCGTCACCGGCTTGCGGTCGGTACCCACACATGAAGGGGCAGCACAAGGCGCGCAACGGCCACCCTGGCACCAAGGATGGGCTGGGAGCCGTGATGGTTCCGCCACAGATCCACGTCCAGCTTCCTGGCTTCAAAGGAAAAAGGGGGTGATGTGCCTAGCAGGGATTCCAAAGCTGTGGGTGGTTTCCTTTAATTGAGGAAAGCATCTGATACAGTGTGTCACGACACATCACATTTATTTAATTCCTTCTTCGTTTGGATATGATTACTGTCACGTGGAATGGAAACTGAGTGATGCACCATGAGCAAAAATATATCAGAAGATGGTTTAAATCAGCTCGTAATGAATTAGGGCAAGGAGAAGAAACGTTCATCGTAGGTTTGAGCAAATTACGATTATTTAACTTTATTGTTAATGAGTTTTAAGGAGGAGGTCAAATAAGGCAGGCCATTAACATAGTACATTGATAGTGGTAACTGCCTTCTTTAATTTACCCCAGGGAACACTGGTGAGACCTCAAGGAATTATTTAATAAATAGGATTTATTATGAGAACACAGAAATGGAATTCTAATAATTAAATATGTACATAATTTAGTTAAGGAGCACATAACATAAGTCCTAGCAGTCTAAGGATCCCACAATGTAAGATGAAGGGGGAAGTTTTATAGGAGAAGGGCATGGGCACAAGCCATGGACCATTACAGAAAAGCTGCAGAGGTGGAAAGATGAACAGGAGCAGTGATTTTGCCTGATGAAGACTGAAAAAGGAAAAAGAGAAAATTGAATAGCCGGAGACAAAGATATTGCAGGAGTAACATGCACGGACGTCCCAAAATGAGCATTCCATGAGCAAATTCAATTAAAAATACTTACTCTCTCTCTACATGTTTGAGAGCTAAAGCAAGATGGAACACATTTTTTCATGATGTTTAGAAATTGAAGAAAAATTGTCTTTTGTTGTTGTTGTTTTAATTCCATGAACTATTTTCATAGGGAACCTAAGACAAAGGCAGCCGTCACAAAAGTCTCATTCAGCACAGGGGCAGAACACAGTGCACAAAATCGTCTGCTCCACTCCAAAGGCTGCAAGCTTGCTTGTAGTTTGGGACTGACCTGGCATATTTGGGGGGCAGGGGGATAAAAACCAAACCACATGCAAGTAGAAAAATGAAAAAGGCAGAGCGTAGTGGGGAAGGAAAGAGGGAACAGCTCGTGAACATGCCCAAAGATTTCAATGTTCAAACAAACCACAATGGAAAACGAAGGTGCTATGTCAATTATCTTCCAAAACTATTTCAGCATATTCTCTTGAGCTTCTGACTTCTGCTATTATGTTGATCTCACCTCTCAATTTTTGTCTTACCGTGCTTTCAAAGAGAATCATCAGTATTGACAGAGATGGGGCATACGGCTCAGCATTTTGACAAGCAAGTCCTTTGCTGCCTGCAATGGGAAAGCACCAGTGGAGCAACATTTGGGTATTTTATTTCTGGCTGCAGACACAAAGATGGAATTGCCTGGTGAACGCGTGCCTTAGGCTGCCACCACATGGTGAGAGCAGGGAATGAGGGGAAGTGACCGGTTTAGCTGCAATTTCCCTGGCATTGAGATGTTCCCATAGCTGTTACTGGAACGAACTTATTTTCAAATCTAACTCGAGGGGAAAAAACAGAAATTGTATTGGCTTTATTAGCTATAAATTTATTTATTCCAGAATCTCCTTATGTCAATTCTTTGTTTCATTTTTTGCATGGTGAGATCTTGTCAGAGTAAAAAGTACTAAGGCAGAAACTACTTCGTAAAATGATTTTTTTCAGATTCATTTGGTTGCCCTGCCCCAGTGTTATGGCTTTCATCTGCTGTCTAAGTCCCAGGTGTTGTTTCTTAGCCTATATACAGACGCTAGAAAATGAAGGGTAATCTCCCACATTATTGCAATTTTTCCTTTGTAAATGTTGACACTGAGTAAGCAAAAAGGCGATTGCTTCAAGACACTAACATTTCATTTTTTAGTGAAGATTTTCTATAGAAATATTTTTATGAAAAAAACTGTGCTGCTGGGCCCCTACAAGTGTCATTTAAAAATATTTTTAAAAATTAAATTTTTTAGACATGAAGGGAAGAATTTTTTCCGCTTGGTTGCAACTGCTGGGAGAATTTTTAGGGACATAGGGTTCAAACTGGCTAAAATTCAAACTGTAACTGTTCCCCGGTGCCTGGACAAAAATAGGTGGCCCATTTAAAAAGATTCATGAATTTCAATGTCCTTTTAGTAGCTAGTAACAGAAATTAAGGACTTCATTTTACATACAATCTTAAAAAAACCTCCTGCCATGGTTCCAAGCAAGTCACAGACCAACACTAGCAGGGGAGAATTTTTTTTGTTTTTAAAATATTGTTGCATGAAGAACTTTATTTAATTGGGTTTTTTTTGGTTATTTTTTTTTACTTACAGCAATGGAAATGCAAATAATTCCAGGGGGAAAAGCATTTAACTTAAAGTTACACCTGATCTTCATTAGTTTAAAAAGCTGTTCTTCCGATCATTTATACCAGTATAACTGTGGAGTTAAAAATTTGCTTGATGAATGAATGAGAGGTGCTTCAGGACATATAACATGCTATATTTTTGCAGAAAAGAGAGTGAATCATGCAATATGTCCACCATTTAAAATACTTTATATTAGACCTTTCATTATTGCAACACAATTGTTTATGAGCAATTTTTTTTTTTTTGTTAATATTAGTTTCAAAAGCATTTAAACACCTTATGGAAATGTCTTCAACTGAAAAAATATTTTTATTCCCTTTTGTTCCTTTTTCTTCGTCAACTATACTGCAAAATAATGCCATTGCTGACACAGATACAGATTTTTCCAAGCTCCCTCTCCAGCCTGTACCTATAAACAGTGATTTAAATAGGATTCCCAACACATATCCTTCTTATAGACCTTGAAGCCTCATTTGGAGTTTTAACAGAAACAACATGTGAATGAATACGTATTTGGGGAGTTTTAAAAGCCAAGCTCTGACCTGACGTGCAAGGAGCTGTGGCTGGGAGCACACCCAGGCTCTTACATCTCCGTGCTTTTCAGCTGCTGGCAGCAATGAGCTCGTCACACGCTAAAATCCACAGGGCAACCTCCACAGGAAAAATACTGCAAAGTGCATGTTTGACTTGAGGTGTTTCAAAACATTAAAAAGCTGTCTTTTTTTTTATTTCCTACTTTTCCCATAATCTGCACTAGGTGCTGTCTGGAACGGTTTACCATTAAAAATCCCAGTGCTAAGCAGGAGCTAGCGGAATTTTAAAATAAATAGATAAAGACATAGATAGTACCCCTCCATACCTCAGCTTCAATAGTGTCTTTTCAAAGCTCAGCAAAATAATAAACAAGTGAATGAAGACATAAAACCAGACTCGGGAACTTTCTTGTCTCATTTCAATCCAGAATAAAATTTTACTAAGGAATTAAAATAATGACAATCACTATGACTCCTTGCCCCCAGATCCCACAGTGTTCACATCACGATGCTCTGTGCCTGCTGGCTCCATAAAGCAGTCGAAGGAAAAAATAAAACACCTCCTCTCAAACATAAGTGAAGAGGCATGGCTGCCCGAACGTTTGAACTGGTTTTCCCTTATATTAAAATGAAGCATTTCTTTTCATCTTCTTGTTTTCAGAAAACTGAGAGAGAGCAGAAGTAACCAGAGCTCCAAAGGTAGAAAGAGCCACATCCACTTCTAACACATGGTGTTTGAACAGAACATTCAAATGATGTTTTAAATTAAAAACACAGACCAAAACCTAAGGCTTCTTAAATGTCAAGGGCCATAATGTACTTTCTGCTTTGGAAGTGGGAGAAAAAACAGCTAGGCACACCCATGGCAAACACCAGGGAGGGACAGGGCTACCTGACTTCTTCACCCTCTTTCAGCTCTGTCCCAAAGTACCCGAGTCTCTGAGCAGTGCACAGCAGTGCCCATATCCAGCAGCTATAAATGCTTGGCATGCTTTAGGCAGCAGGAAATATGCTTTAACCCCTTCCACAGCTATGATTTCACAGCACCAGCAGGGAAGCCCAGCAGCAAAGCAGCTGATGCTGCAGTCACGCTCTTCAGAGAGCAGGGAGGTGTCAGCAGAGAAGGCAGCAGGTCTCAGAGGGTCTGCAATGCCCCAGATGCTGAAAGCCACATC
The DNA here is from genome assembly GCA_013398275.1 of Promerops cafer. Classification (NCBI taxonomy): domain Eukaryota; kingdom Metazoa; phylum Chordata; class Aves; order Passeriformes; family Nectariniidae; genus Promerops; species Promerops cafer. The sequence goes on along the minus strand of VZSE01000979.1, from coordinate 1,994,969 downwards.
TCACTTTCCCCTGCCTAAGGACAACAGGCACTGATGGCAGGCTCTGTGCACCTGATGGGCTTTTCTACATAAAGATGGTCTAGGGCTGTTCAAACCAAACCCCAATGGGGGGCTGTTAGCCTCACGGTTCCTTTCCATAACACAACTAAATCCCTCACAAATTCATTATCTTGCTTTTAGTGCTCAAAGAATAAGGAAAGGGGATTTCCAGAAACTGGAAATAAATGTGAAATATTGCTATGTCGCATGATGAATTTCATTCCTGATGAGGAAGTCTACCTACTGCAATTTACCTTCTGTGTGGGACACATTATCTCTGCACAGAGGAGCAGCCCAAAACTTAAGCTGTTCTTAAAACTTCCAAAAAATTGATTAAGAGGGAGTTAAGGAGTTTATAGGTCTTGTGGGACTTTACTACACATGGCTGATTTTTACATTCATAGTGGCCTCAAGACAGAAAGTTCAGCTGCATTTTAGATATTTTAAAATATTTTTGATTTCCACCCTTTCTTTAACAACAATCTTAAAATAACAAGATTAAAACGGAGATTCTGCATTAGCATTTTCCATATCCATCTCTAATAGTACATGTTATACATTTAGCACTTGACACACCAGATTTATTGTTCTGCTGTTTTTCTTCTAAAAAACTACATAGCTTTAAATTGTCTCACTGAAAAAAAAAAAAAAAAGAAATGAAAGCATAAAATATTGGCTTGATTTATCAAAACTACAGTTCTAGTACCATTTCAACAGTCCACCATGCTCCCATCCCCTGCTTTCCTTGAGAAACCTCTTATTTTAATCTATCCCTCATGAGTATCAGACTTCTGAAAGACTTTGGGGTGGAAAATAGAAAAAATTGTGTCCAGCTTCTATTTGTATATCAGTGGAAGTCTGGTTGCTAGTTTGCTTAAAATGAAAGTAGATTTAGAAGGAGTTTTAAATGTTGTATGTCATATTCTTCAGTGTACATTTTGTCCAGTCAGTCTCGCCTCTACTACACAGTACAGATACAGCTGTGATATTATCTGATGACAGACATGCAGTGAAATGACACAAAAAGAAATAATAATTGGGAAGAGATCTTTCCAAAAATTTTTTTTGTATAATCATATAAGATATCTGAGCTTTGAAGCTGGGTGTATATATTTAAAAAAGAGAGAAAAAATAAAAGGCAAGCAGAAAAATTAAGAAGCTGTTTAAAATAAATCTGCCTTAGATTTCAACACAAAAAATGAGGGCTTAACTAAACAGAACTCCTTTGTCCCAAAAGAACTCTGAATTTAGCTTAGGGTTTAGTATTGTCAGTTTCCTGTCCAGGGATTTACAAAAGCAGCTCTACTTGTTTATATGGTAAACAGCACTGGAAAGTAACAAAAGTGAGCTGTATTAGTCTTTTTTTTTTTTTTTTTTTTTTTTTTTTTTTTTTTTTTTGTCTTTTTTTCTTGCCTTAGATGTGAAGTTGCATATCTTACACTTGCAGTGTTGGGTTTGATGAAGTGTGAGCTGTGAACTGCTGTGTGAAACTATTTCATGCTTGTTTCTTGGACTCCTTCATGTTCTACCAGTGTTAATTTATGAAACCACATCTCTCATGTGATCAAGCACTAAAAAACACTCTAATTTTAACGGTAAAATAAATTTTGCATTTCAGTGACAAATTCTGACCCCTAGTCTTTGTGTAGGATTCGAGCCCAGCCTCCTGCGTCTGAAGCCAGTTTAAAATTTCAAAGGTGCAGGCATTGTCCGTGAGGAGCTCTGGGCTGCCTGCTCTGAAGCCCCCCACGCACCAGCCCCGCCACCACTTCTGCTGAAGATTTGTACAGATGCCTCGAGGCATCTTTCAGCACCAGTATCAGATTTGCTTACAGTGCTGGAGCAAATGTTTTCATGGTCTGTCACCTTGATTTTATTAAAGGTGTTGGGCCAGGCTATTATCCAGTGCTGGAAAAGTCCCCTATAGAAGCTCTATAATAGCCTGGGAATTTAGAACGGCCAAGCATTTTGAGCCCATAATAAAATTTTTTTTCTTCACGGCACAAGGCAGAGCATTTTCACAATTAGTCTAAACCAGAAAAAAAGCTCTGCAGGTACTTCAGGCTCTAGACTTTTAAAATTTGTGCCTCTGTGCCTTAGATTCAACATCCCTTTGCAAAGAGATTTGATTTTTTTTTCCCCAGGATTTTATTTCTCCTGCTGAAGAAAGGACCCATGCTGAAAACCTCTCTTTCCAGATAACTGTGTGCCTAGCTTAAATGCATGGTATCATCAAAGTAATATTTTTATAAACAGCTTGATTAATCATTGCTTTAAAGAGAACAATTTGGGCTTATTCTATAGGTTCAATATGGAGTTGTTGTTTTGGTTTTGCTTTGCTTTAGCCACAGTAATATAAATAAGAACAACTTGAGATCAAAGATTTCCTCAGAGCTGTAGGAAACATAATGTGTGTGCAGGTGCCATGCCCTGCTCTGGAATTTGGACACTTTGTTGAAAGGAGGTCGGGGTGGTGTTTTCCAAAGGAGATAGATCATCTTCGTGAAAAACAGGGATTTTTACTAGTACAAATTCTGAGGTGCTGAGTTAAATGCAATATTTTATTAAAACTGAGACGTTCTTGTGTACCAACATAAAGAGTTCAGTTGTCTGCTGTTTATACAAAAAAAGGCAAAGCGAATGTGTGCAACGGGACCTACATGCAAAGCAGAGGGATTGTGTGTGGTCCGAGTGGACTTTTTTTGTCATCCTGTTTGGGAACCAGTTCAGGATCTGTTTCTGTTGGCAGTTTCCTCCTGTTGTGAATATATTAGTGCATTTCTCAAGGCCTCTGTGCAGCTGAAAGGCTAGTAACTTAAGCCTGGAGTATGACAGACAATCATCTTCCATCAGTTCAGACATGGGTGATGGGATGAAAAAGAAGAGATTACATCTCTGAAAACAAAGGAACTAATGCAGGCCAAGACCAGCCACTAGGCTGTAATCTCTGTTTTACCATAAATGTACAAAAATGTCTTATCTCTGGTTTTACAACGTCGTGCAAGAGCAGAGGCAGCTCTTGGGTGCACCAGCCAGCTCTAAGTGGTGGCTCAGAAAAACTACAAGACTGAAAGAAACAGTTTAGGGAATGAAAAAACACACCTCATAAAATTTCAGATACAAAAAAAAAAATCTCTGAGCATTGTTGCTTATTGAGTTATTTTAAACATTTCATTTCACATTAAAAGAAGATTTATGCAAGATGTGAGACTTGAAAACGCCCAGCCAGTAGAAGCACACAGCATTGCATTGAAATTCCTCATTTGCCACCCATGCCAGTGGATTATGAAGGCTAAAGATTTACACTAATTCTTCAACAGACAAAACTCAAGCGCCAGCTCTTTAATACAAACCGCATTGCGATGTAAATGTGCCACAAACCTCTCTCACAGTTCACATCTGCAAATATTATTTCATACCAAGAGGGGGAAAGAAAGCAACTCGTACTGAATTTCCACCAAGGAAGCGGTTGCTCTATTTCTTCTGTGAGCAGTTCACTCAGCATCCAAGGGTTTGGAGGAATCATTTCCTGGAAACATTGTGGATGATATCTCACGGGTGCACAGTGAGTGCTGTCCCAAGCAGCACCTTCCCTGTCTCTTGCTAGTTGTCACCTCTCTGATTTTCCTCATCCTTGTTTTTTTTTTTTTTTCCTTTTCTTTTCTTTCCAGATTTCCAGATCCAGGACTGAAAATGAAGCGTAAATCTTACTGCCTAATAACCACGGCAGTTACTTCAATAAAATGTTACTTAAAAGTCAATGGACTGCACATGTTAAAGACATTAGAGCTGTTAACAGACCATTGTAAAGTAAGCAGAATCTTTAATAACCTGCATGCAATGCACAACCCCGCAATTTTTGGCGCAGAGCAGACTGTGAGCCTGGCCTCTCCGTGCCAGGGCTCCCAGCAGAAACTACTTTTGCATTCTTCACTCACATGGCAAAACAGGCAAAAGGTGCTAAACACTGAACCCCGTGGGACAGCTGTGAGCACAGCCAAAATCCCGTATTTCCCCAAAATGAAGTGAAGGACTGGGATGGCTGGAGGGTTCCTTGTGTTCAAGGGGCAGTGGAAGGTCTCTGACCCTCTTCTAGAGCTCGGCCTTGAGCACAGACATGGGACGAGGAGCACTGCTCCAGCCTGAAGGCAATATAATCCTGATATGGCAGTGTTTTGTAGATGTTTTTTGGGGAAAATCTTGCCGTGGAAGTGATCTGGGGCTGATAACATCAAAATCCAGCAAAGACCATGGAGGGAAACATCTGCTTCTATTCTGCTCCTGCTGCACTTCCATTCTCTCCACATCAGTGGAAGGCACTGTTAAAGATTGGCTAAGGAAACATCCTTTGTATTTGCACTGTCCTTGCCTTTGAAGCCTTCTGTCCAGCAGGGAAAGTATGTGCTCGCAGATCAGCTAAGCCTTGGATGTGCAACATCTTCACTGTTTTCTCTGTATTGCCCTATTTTTTATTATTGGTCAAAGCCTCTTCACACCCCCTCACCCCTCCAAAAAAAGACTGAAGCTGGAAAAAATAGCAAACAATTGCAATTTAAATTTTCTTTTTATATGTGCTAAGTGGAAGCATTTATAAATAAGCTGGAGGAGGATTTACACATCAGTCTGCTACAATCTGCACGTGTGAGCATGAGGCGTGCAGCCAAATTTACACAAGCTAGGATATCTGCCTCCCTCTATCTCTCTGTGTGCACATACATGCATGCCCTTACCAGTATAAGATGGATGTACTGACTTCATGATTTACACTAGCACATTTTTTGGCCCTTTCCAGATGCACATCAGCATTATCAAAATGTTGAAACTAAGTAAAAGTTAAACCTAAGATGTCCTTTTCATAAACCTTTGAAACATGAGACAAGTGTTTTGTTTTTCCTTTCAAACAAGTGCCCAGTTATCATGGTTGCTGGTTTTAGCACACAGAAATATGAGATATAATATATATGAGAGATCTGTGTGGACACCTCAGCAGTACAGAGTGTCTCCAAGAAATTACTTTGCTCAATGTCATCTCTCTTTCAAGTACTCCCCAAGCAGGAGCTCCATCTTTTTTTTCTAAGATGACATCTGTAGACTTCATAGATGGGAAACTGCCCTTATTTTCCACCTCAAGCCTTCCCAGTCAAGTTTTGGGCCCTTGTTCATCCTGCAGCCCTGCAGTGTCCACCCAGTTCCATTATCATTTTGGCACATCTTCCAAACCACCTTCCCCAGTCCTGTAACTGAGTCGTAAGCAGAGGTGACCTATCAATCAAACCTATCAGTCATATCAATTGGATATTACTCCAATCTCTCTTGCTGCTCTCCTCTGATGTCTCCCAATATGCAGCACATGTGTTTGATGGGAGACCTTGAAATGCACACAACAGGTCAGGGTAGAGTTCCAGGGAGAATATAAGATATTTTTGAATATAAAATATGAGACCGATTTTCACGTGAGCCAACTTTGCTGCCCAGCTATGCTGGAAGTACCATTTTAATTAGTCCATTCTCACGTTTTTTCAGCCAGCATGTGTCTGTCTGAGGAGCTAAGGCAGCCCTCACGCCTCCTTTTTGGCTTCTCCTTTAGCTGTATCTAGCACAGCCCCCACGTCAGGGGTCCTGGGACAAGCCATGTTCCTGGCAACCTCCTAACCCACACCACAACTGCATCCAGCCCTGTGCAGCATTAACACTTTCCAGGTTTCTCCCCTTCCAGATGATGTTGTTTTAAAGCAAAGCACTGTAAATATTTTTGAATTCTTTCATGAATATTTTGAAAGCTGTCTCTCCTATCCCAGGCAATTCTGAACTAATTTTGAGGCAAGGTTTTATAAAACCCTACATCAAATGTTCGAGCATTTATTATTTGTTATTTATTTTGCCAAATGTCTCAAATGCATCTATAGGCGACAGGCCAGTGCTCTGATGTATAAGCCAAATACCATAAAGCTGTCTCCATGCAATTTAGAGAACTCTTTGATTATGCATGCTTTGGCTATATTTTTTACTAAATAATGATCTGGGTAGTTAAATTGCTCTAAAAGGTTCAGTATTTGTTGGTTTTAAGTACCTCAAGAGTCAATCCAGTAATTTTTCATGCTTACTTCTCCAGGTTCTGTGATCTATAAGTGATGGTTACTGATTTCTTTCTTTTTCTCCTGTCCTTCACCTCACTCAAAGACTCTTCTTTTCCTTGGTTTTCATGAAAACACACCCATAAAAGACCACATGAGAGAGCTGAAAGATTTAAGAATTTTTAATCCTCTCTAAAGACTAGACCATGCCCTTATGCATTTGTTTTTGTGCATATGATGTATGTGTATACATATATTTATGTATACTTAAGAACAATAATGCTCTAGTTCTGACTGAGGTCTCTGGGCCTCAGAAAAAAAAAAAAAGAAAAACAGTAAAACAAAATTTATAATAACTCATCAATAGTATGCCACAGATGTCATCAATAATTCTGACAAATAATGCCTGATTTTGGTTTTTGCCACATTTTGACTGTCTTCTGTTGAACATTTTCTAATCTGGTTATGTAAGTCTAGACTTTACAAAGGAATATGGGAGAAAGTTTTCTTATATTACCTAAAGGCCTGCATTTTATTTAGATTAATTAAAGAGCACTAATGACTACATGGAAAACAGATTCTATTGCTTTAAATTTTTTAGCTGCATTCACTTTCTGATGCACAAGGTCAGCTTATTTCCCACAGTATCTCATCAGCATGGGATGTTTTCATGTCATACATATACTGTAAAGAAAATACTGGAGCCATACCTCCATTTAAAATCCCAAAGAGCAACACATAGCAGTACAGCCAATATTGTAATTTCTCAGATTTTTTTGAACATACTGCAATCATCTTTGAAACAAACTAGACTTTCTAGCAAAAAATGTGTAGACAGCCCTCAAAATCCCTTCAAACGCATGCAAATGTGAAACTATATCAATATATGACACAATAGCAATGAACAGCTGAGAGTCCAAAACAAAGTGATGCAGCAATAGGAGTACTATCAGGCCATTTCAAGAGCATTTTTCTCAAGAGTGTCAATACACAAACACTTGTCGGAGGAACAGATAGCTGAAGGCAGCAAAAAATCCCTGATCCCGCTACTAATCCACTTGTGTCAGATCCTTTCCCTTGAAAAAAGTATAAGTGGTCTCCACCACCTTGTCAGAAATTTCATCAAATATTTTCTGTAGCTTGAACTGAGGCACGAGGCAGACGTGCAAAGTTTCCTGTGAAACTGTTTTGGGGCAACTCTTGCTCCATCGGCTCAAAAGCAAAGTGTTCTTTTGACTCTGTTACACCTCTCTGTGGTCTCCTGATTGTACAAGCTTTTCCTATGTAACCCCACACAACTTTTCCCAGAGGAGTTTCCTGAGAAAGTGACATTACCTCCTGAAATGCCAGGATGGACCATACCCTGCAGCATTTCATTTTATGCCTATGAGGAGCACTCCACAGCACATTCAGGAAATTCTACAGTCCCATCCCAGGTGTTGATCTAACTGTGAAGTGAACACAATTGGATGGTGCCTGTTTATCACATTAGTCCACGAAAAGTACTTTCAGCTTTGCCTTCAAACGTTACTGTGAAAGTGGGTGGCATAAAAAGCAGTGCACAAAAAAAAGGAGAAGGAGGGGGCTGAAAGGGAGAAGCCTGGAGATCGTTTCAGCCATCTGGAAGTAAGACCATCTGGTCAATCTCAACAAAATGTAGATTCTCTCCAAGACCATCAAAGTCTCTTTTTTGAGCCTCTTTCTGCCCAAGACATGCTTATAAACGGTAGTGAAGGGGATGAACTCAGTAAAGTTCCTACTTCTCATCCATACAAAATTACTACAAACCACAGAACAGAGTGAATGCCAGCTGCTTCCTGGGGTATTTAATATTACTTACTAATAAAAGGATTAAGTTTAATAGATTAGGGGAAAATTTAATAGGGGGATAATGGCTGGCTTCCCCCAAGAACTGCCAGTCTAGCACCCTCATGGGCAGTTCTGCTGCACTGGAAGTAGGCCCTGGCTTTCAAGGAAAGAATTTTAATGTCTGTGCCCAGAGTGACCTCCCATGGGATCTACTGCCATGGTCTTGGAGAACAGCTGAAGACCACCCACACCATTGGCTCTCCTGCTCATCTGGACAAGTATTTCTGCAAGCAATTGAGAGTGCTGGGAGGAGGTTTCAGCCCCCCTAAGTCAGCACCAAGGCATTTGGATGCCACCCACCTTTCAGGGACACACAGTGGGGATTGCCCCAGAGTGTCAGCATGTGTCCCACAGGATGGCAGCATCCATATCTCCCCTCCAAGCATGATGCCAGTGTCTCTGTGTGCCCAAAGAGCTGCACTAGCCTCTCACCCACAGGCCCTCACAATGCTGGGGCACACACCTCCTATCACGCAGCCAAACACCACTGCAAGCTCTCACTGGAGAAATAATACAGGAACAACCACAGCCAGGCAATATTTCAATGCAAGAATGCTATTACCTGCACAAATAGCTCCTGCTTATCTGATGCCATGTTATTTCACGTAATATATTCCCTGTTCTGTCTACTGACTTATGTAAAGAACTACAGAGACTTATCAACTTTTAGCATTTATTATAAACTCATTCAAAATATTAATGTAACCTTTTCTTGGCCAGTTCCATGCTCACTAGTTGGCCATCTGCATAATTTTCTTGATCTCCACTGAGTTTGCAGTCTCTGTGAAAGGACAAGTATGTTTAATTTTGATGGCTTTAATTTTCTGCTCCAAGCAGTACTTCTCTCTGAACTGGGCTTTTTGTTTAGTTGGTACTTTTTTTTTTTTCAGGAGGATTCATCTCATCTGCAACTGCTGCTTAAATGTGGATCTTTGGGAAATGTCTTGCACTCTTCAGGATAGTTGTTTGATTTTCCTTGTAGAGCAAAGAAACAGTATTTTTTTCCCCTTGGGCTATTGATTCATGCCCCTTATTCAACAGTTTTCATCCAGAATTCATTAATTTTCTTTTGAATGTCCAATAAGTCCCTCTAAATTATGTTTTTTTTTAATTTTTGCTCATATGTTATAAAGACTATTTCTTGCTCATTGCTCACTCATTGAGGTTTTTGAATCCATTAAATGGTCTTAAATATGTTTCCCATTTGTGCTTTCTACAGCACCTTCTTTCTTCTTTTTTTTTTTTTTT
>VZSE01000979.1:1892911-1985734 GCA_013398275.1 Promerops cafer | reverse complement strand
TTTTTTTTTTTTTTTTTTTTTTTTTTTTTCCTGTTGCTTTGCTTTATCATTCCACTCTTTTGGTTTGGGTTTTTTTTCGTGTCTTCCTTGTTTCTTAATCTCCTGCCATTTGCATTCTTTGGTTTTCCTGGTGATTTTGCTGACCTTTCAAACCCTTCTAATGCCTTTTCAAAGTGGAAAATGCCAGCTATTTCTTTTGCATGTGGGACCCTGGTAAGGTTCTTTCTGAGACTGGAGTGTCACGCATGTTTTATACCCCACTGACATGAGAAGTTTTTTCCCGGCAGGATAGCTCCAGACTTGATGGAAGTGTTTGGCCACTGAGATAACTTAATAAGGTCTTAGACTGTTGCCATTTCCTATTCCCCACTCCCCAGGACGTGGCCCATTCTCTTTGCTGACACCACTGTAGCCCTAACAGAAAGGGATGGACAGGACCCAGGTTTCTACAATTTATATGAATTTATTACTGCCATTTGGAGAAGTGCAACAGCTGTCCCAAGGTAATCCTTGACTGTCTGAGACCTGACCGATCAGCGCCATGCAATTTCTGAAGCCTGCTGGTTCTCCCAAGTCCCCTTATGGCCTCTGATTTGGTCTATAATTTTTAAATTTCTCTGTTGCATGTAGTAAAGTTAAAAGACTTAATAAATCTTCTGACAGCTCCTAAAAACACCAGCTTAGGCTCTGAACATTGAGGTATTTCATTTACTCATAAGTTTTCTGGCTCCTTTTCCATGCTTTCTTCTACACCCTTGTTAAACTAAGTTCCTTTAAAAATGCCTCAGCTACAGAAATTCTTGCCTCTCCAGGCTCATACACAGATTTCCATTGGTTGGGATAGTTGGCAAGAGTTTTAACACATTCCTTATTTACAACTGCTAACAGTTTGTTAGGACAAATACCTAAAGCCTTTTAAAAATCACTGATCTTTTAAATGAATTTTTGTAATGAATAATACCCTGCAAGCAGGAAAGCATATCTCAGGCTTATGAAATACTTCTGCCTGTATCTTCTTCTTGATTTTTTTACTACACTGCAGTAGTGTAGAAAATATCTACTATAACCAATAAATGGCTGAAAATATTCTGCTGGTAGGGCTTCTCCATCTGCCTGTTCATCACTCTCCTGGTAACTTTTGTATATATGGGGCAGTTTGCACTGGCAAATGGGTAAAAGAAGATATGTGACTGCTTGGCTTCTCTCACATCTCTGGGCAAGGCAGAGACTCTGCTTGCAGAGGGAAGAACCACAGCACTGCCAGGGGCAGGGTCATGGGCATGTAGGAAGGATTTAGCAGAGTCATGGTGGGGGGGACACCTCTGCTGCTTAAAACATAGAGATGAACACCAGCAAGAGGAATAGGAAGGTGAGAGTGTGTGTTAAAACTGCAGAAGGACTATATGGGTGCATTAGGCAGAATATATAGGAAACCAGGATTTGTTATTTCTGCTCTCACAGAACATTTAATCTAAACTAGAAAGGAACACAATAATGGAGTTAGCAAACACAAAATCAATAAAAACATGGGTGACTATGGCCTTGGAATCACCAGCTACATCAGATCATCATGACTTTCTCCATAGTTTTTCCTTTATTTTTTTAAAGCTTTCCAAACCAGTATGTCTTTTGAAAGCCTAATCAGTTCAGTCTTGGAGCTGCCTGGGGGGCAAAGCTCACATCTGAATACAAGACTCAGACTTTTCTCAAATTAGTGAGTATTTGAATTCAGTCAAGACTTAGATTGAGCTCATCTCTAGAAAATACATCAAACAGCCTGTAGAAAACACAGTTCCCACACCTCATATATTTTAACTGCTCTGTCAACTGAGAATATTGGGCTTTTTCCTGTTACACTCTTACATCACATTGCTGAGTAGCAGATGGACAGTGGGTGTGAGTCTCTTCTCCCAAGTAACAAGCAATAGAGCAAAATGGCCTCAAGTTGTGTTGGGAATATTTAGGTTGGATACTAGGAAAAAGTCCTACCCCAAAATCATTGCCAAGTATTAGAACAAACTGCCCAGGAAGGTGGTGGAGCTACCATACGTAAAAGACATGTGGATGTGCCAGTTAGGGACATGGTTTAGTGGTAGATTTGGCAGTGCTGGGTTAATGGTTGGACTTGAACATATTAGAGGTCTTTTCCAACATAAACAGTTCTATGATTCTATGACAAAAATCACCTACATATTAATGTTAACTAAAGCATGAACATAGCATTTCAGCTACATTTTACATATTTGCTGGAGTGTGAAGGTCCTACTAATTATGATTACATCAAAACAGGAAGCAATTTAGGCTCAGTAGGTAAGATTTATCCAACCTAATATCAAAGGAGACTAATAGCTAAGGTTGCTTGGATAAGCAATACAGGAAGAAACAGATAGGTCTAGTGAAAAAACAATCTTAGACCCTTGAGAAAAACACTCCCTGGAGCTACCTCCTCTGCTGGCAGATAACAAAGGGAGCCTAAATGAATACATCAGACTTAAACAACAAACCTTTAGATAACTGAAGTTTGAAGAGATGAAATCTTTCCATTGGAATAAAATGTATGGAATTGTAAAAGGAGATGGTAGCTCACAAAAAAGGTGCAAATGATGGAAATGGTTGACAAGACAATATATATTTTAAACAAGATGCAACAGTTCATGTACATCATGTACGTCAAAGCATACAGACCTCTGGTTAATACATGAAGTCATTTTGTCTTGCCCCTAGAGTCAGTTATAAGAAAAAATTCACCATGAGTTGAAAGATACAAGTACTTATAGAATTTACTGGTTTTCTTTTCTGTTGCCTCCTTCCCTTCTCCCTTTTCATTTTCCTTTTATAGTTTTTGAACTTTTTTCTTTTCTATTTCTTTCTACTTTTTAGTTTTTTTCCTATTTTTAAAATATTTTTCTTTCTTATTTTCTTTTCCCCCTTTTTTTATTTTCTTTTTTTTTTCTCTTTCCCCTGTTTTTTTCTTTTACCAGCACTGAAAGGAGCACCAAATGCACATTCCTCTTAGCATTTCAATGAATTCTGTGGGGGATGAATAGCAAGCGTGTACATAACCACACACATATGTATGTATAAATTTACAAGCTACAATATCCAGACATCATGAGGCTCTGCTAATAATTTTCTCAACCTTGCCCAGACTGTAGCTACATTTATGATCTGGAGATTTATTGATTTTAGTTATTTTATACCTCCCATAATAGGAAACTACCCTCTGGACCATTGACCTATTCTTGTTATAAATATACTTGAGCTTGCTCTCATCATAACACTATCCCAGGCATCTAAGGTGTTGTTATGAGGTAGTGGTGTTACAAGGAAGGTAACCATAACAGAGTTCTAAAGAAAATAATTTAAGTCTTCCAAATGAGTTTTCTTTTGCACCCATTAGCTATTGGCACAGACTTTGTTCTGCCATGTATGTCAGGGCCCTGGTTCATCACAAGAGCTTCTAGGTGTTTTGGTAGAAGAAATAATGCATAACAAAAGTTGCAATTTATAACAACAATACAAACAGGACAAATGTGTGATGCCATTCACTTTCAATCTGAGAGGCTTTGCTAAAGATGTATGGGCCTAGGACCTCCAGTTTCACAAAAAAGCAATTTGGAACTCATCCTTTGCTTTGGCCAAACTGCAGCAAAATCTGAGCCCTTAGAGGTGGCCAATGCTTGTGCTTGGTTTGGTTAATAGAATAGCCATGGAGAGCATCAGTTCTTTCCATCTTCGAATAGCAACACCGAAAATACTTGCTGGTTTTTAGCACAGATAGTACATGAAGACCACAGGTTACGCTGTATCCTGTAAGGTACGGGGTCGAATGGTGCAGTGTAAATGGCATCCTCTCCACAGTCCTCACAGGGACACCTCTGTGTCTGTGAGGAGCAGGGCAAGTGTGGGTGGTCACGAATATCAAGGGCCCAGCAGTCACTGCTGAAGTTCAAGTTTTGGAGCAGTAGACAATTATAAATACCCAGTAATTTTCTGACTAGCCTATAGAAGAGGTAAAGTTGGAAGGCTGTTATTTTCCGGCTGTGCTAAGAAGCTGAAGCCTCATGTGATTGAAGTGTGATTGAAATTTATCCTTCAGACCAATTGTATTTTTGTAACTGAAGCTAAAGGCCATGGCTAGGAGTGCCAGTGTGACCAGGTCAATACCAGACATGCCTCAGAACCCACCATGGAGCCCATGACACAGCTGCAGCTGCTCAAGCATCAGCACCGCTGAGCTACAGGCTACCCAAGAGAAAATAATGAGTTAGGTACTGATATTCTTGTTCTGCATTGGTGGCATGAGCACTGTTTGAAGTATTTTCCTCTTCTCATAACCTACATCCCAGTTTTACACAACTTTGAGCAACAGCTTTTCAGCCATGTTAAAAGGGCTCTCACTGTTGGTAAGCTGTCAATATATATTCATCATGCTAATGGCTTGTTGCTTCACCTTTCTACATCTCTTCTGCAATAACACATAAAAATTAAACTTCTGTGCCATCAGAGTCAAAACTAGAACAACATCCAGAGGAAATGTAAATTTGCCCTGTGAAACGGGAGTATGGAGCATTTTTTCTATTTTTCTTCACAAATTTTTCCCCTTACATTAAACAAAATAAGAAGAAAGATGGAATTCTTAGCAGTAAAGTTTCAACACATAAATAGAGAAGATTATAAGGACGGGGAAGAAAATATGTGGATTGTTTGGGGTAATATTTTAGAAGTGTATTGACCCAGATTCCAGCCCTGGCTCAGAATGCAAGAGAACAGTTGAGGGGTCACCATTTGTAGCAGTGTGGAAGTGTGGAACTGTAAAAAATCAAATCCTTTGTGTTTTCTGTGTTTTCTGCTATCTCTTTTTTCCATTAAGTGGTATTTATATATTTTTCAGAAGCAAATTTAAATCTACCCAGCATCCTGCTGAGCACAAAGCATGGAAAGTCCATTCATCCACTACCAGACTCAAGCCCTCCCAAGACACTGTGATGCTGCTTCCAAGATACTTATGAAAAAGCTGTGTAGTCATTTAATTTATTTTAGGATGTGTTGGAATAACGGAGGTAAAACAAACATTATCCTTGGCAGCTACACAGAATAAGGCATTATCATCGCTCATGGATGGTATTACTCTTGTATTGATTCAATGTATTTGTGGTTTAAAAACCTAATGACTAAGTCTAGGCTGAATTACCCAGCGTAGTGATATTTGTAGGAAAGGAAAAAAAAACCTTTATGTTTTAGCAGATGAGAACCTCAAGGAATTCAGAAGAGTACTAGAGCAGATTCTGTCATGTTCTTAAGTGCAAAAAGCCAGGATATAAATACAATTATGGATATGTGGAATTAGTGACTCCACTTCTTTCTTAAGTAAGGTTAGACATAAGAATATATTTGAATTATATTAGCATGAAATTTGAAAGACTTAGTCCAAAATGGAAGTTAAGAGAACAAATAACTATATCAGTTCTGCCCTGAAAAATTTGCCTATACTTGGTATTATTGTTATTTCCAGATTGAGACCTTTGGAATTTCTGTAATGTTATTAAAACTTATCCAAATCTTGAAAGATTGACATTTTAGATTTATTTCATCATCCTTTGGGTTTTGTTTGAAATAGCTTTTGATTGAGCCAATTACAGTATGCTGAATGGTTAAATATATTAAGACCAGTAACTGAAATCTGACATTTTATTGTTTGCACTCTTCCAAAAATACATGAGTCATTTTTAGTTGAAAAGTGCAAAGAGGGTTTGAGAACATGCTTTAAAAGAATACCATCCATTTATGTCTGGCAGAAAATAAGCTTATACCAGACATAATCTGAAAATACATGTTATTGTGGGGCTTAAAGATTCTCATGCTCATTTGTAAGATATGCAAAAATAAAAAAAAAAATCTGAAGATTTTAAAATTCCATAGAGGACCCTTGCATAAAACTTCCCAGTGAGTTCGTGAAAAAATTTCCATAAAGCGCCAAGCAGTAGAGAAAAACCTGTATCACCAATTTAAATATCCTAATATTTAAATATCTACCTGTATCCTAATGAATAGGAATGGCTGGTGTCTCCCAATGGGTACATTGAGGGATGAAGATGCTGAGGTGTGACCATTAGGGTTACCTGAAGTGCAATGCGAGAGCATTAAGAACTGTGCCTTGGTATGATGGGACCAGGGTGGGAGGGAGCCAAGCTCTTGGTGGTCACAGCCTGTGGACCTGGACATGCTCCATGGTGTCCCCATGACAGCTGAGCTGCCTGCTCAGCTTCCCCACTACAATCCCCCAGCTTTGTGTAGCTCTCCATCAAATGGAGGAGGAACCTTCCCGTCCCTCCTCCCACCCACATTTTAACAATCTTTTGAAAATCCATGCCCATAATTAACCTTTTGGATGCAGTACTGAAATACTTTGTTGCCTTGACAAAGGCAAAATCAACAGCACCCATGGAGGAGCAACAGAGGAAAAATCAGAACACCTTTTTCCTAGCTCTTATTTAGCCAGCTTTCACCATGCTACTGTGAGCCTCCTATGGGTGTCTGTGGAGAACTTCATAATCCAAACCTCAGACAGCTTTCTAGTTGCTAGCTCTTGTGGCTGCAAGAAAAGACAGAACACTTGAATCCCTATTTTGGATGCATATGCAAAAGCTTCTTAGTTATTATCCCTTTCCAGACCTATAATTTGTCTTAATTAGATGGTTTTGGGTATTCGATTGGAGCTTGGTGATTGTTTTAAACACTATATTTAGTAAAATTATTTTATATTTAAGCATACACAGCCTTCCTATAGATGAGACAAAGCATGATGTTCACCCTAGAATCTCCTGAGTTTAGCAATTAATTTGGAGTTCAATGCCAAAACAGGGAAGAGCTGAAAGATGATACAATTACCTTGCAGGAGATACTGACTGCTCAGGTTTTCTTGCAAGATTTCCTGAGCCCATCTAATTGCATCTGAAGCCAGTTACTGTTCAGCTAAAGAGTCCCAGGAAAATCAGGGGAAGCTGTACAGCTAGGGTTTGGTTTGGCACACATCCCTGCTCTCACAGAGCATCCAGTGATGTTTGGCTCTCTCTGTAATGCTGGACCACGACCAGATCTGTACTGCAGCTCAACAAAACATGGCTCCAGTGTTATTTGGTAAAAGCCACCGAAAGGTAAAAGGCAGAAAATAAATAATTAGCATCTTTCTAGTTTTTGTGCACGTCTCAACCCAGGCTGTTGATTTACATCTGCTCTTTCAAGCAGTTTTTCTTGCACTGGACCATCCTTTGCTATTATCCCGTGCAGCTGAAACTAGAATAGGTGAATAAACAAGTTGTAACACAGAACTAGAACACTAGATGGTCTATAGCTGGAGGAGCAAGGCCTGGGATAGGCAAATGGTGATTAGTGCAATGTAATCATCTACACAAGGGCCCAGTTTCATTAAAGATGTGTTAGAGCACACATCCATGGCCATCTGTTTCTATTTTGCCAGCTCACTTGATTGGCCATCTCAAGCATTCCCATGTGTGCTGAAGCATTGTTGAGCAGGACATCTGGCAATAACCAACACCGCGGTTAAAAAAACATGATAACTACAGAGGCATTAAAGCAAATATATGTACAATAATTTCATTGTTGAAACCTAGACCAAGGCAGGTCTGTTGTCCAACAAAGTGAACATTGAAAATGGTCCTTTCCTAAATTTTTGCTTTACTAGGCGTGCCAGCACTTCAAAATGAAGATGTTTCAGTGGAATGAATTTTTTTCCCTTGGTCCTGGCTTTTGACATTGCTCAGAAGGCAATCAAAAAAAATTAAAGCATTTACAAGGGAATAAAAAGCATTAAAGCAAGTCTGAAGTTTTGAATAATTTTCCTGTATTAAATAGAAAAGAACATATTTATGCCATATGTTGCCAGAACATAGAAAAACTGCATTCTAGAAATGGAACTGAAAAATGAAAACATCTGAATCTTTATCTTGGCAAAATAAAGAATAAGTGTTGAAGGAACCTAATGATCTTTTGGAAGTGAGAAAAGTTGCTCTCACTGAAAATTCACGGAATCCTTCCAACTTTACATCAATGTAACTCCAAGCAGAGTTTGACCAAAGTTTAGTCAGCAAGTCAATTAAACAAATTAATCTATTTACAGCTGCTTTTTGCCATAGATATAAACTTAGTGAATAAGCCACTGTTTTTCCCATTCATGTTTTTGAGGATAACTTTTAATGAATGATGAGGTATCTCAGGTTGAAAAAAGTACACAGCTTGGAAAAAGTAGGATCTCCTCAGTCCTCCTATGTTTCTTGATTCCTGTGTCACTTTATTTTCTTTTTCTTCACATAGCCATTCCAGAATAGCCAAGCAGCTACAAGAAGACAGAAGAAAAGATGGATAAGAGATATGTCTGTCCTTAGAAACTGAGCTATGTTTAACATCCTTAAGCAAACACAGCTGACATGCTCACTGTTTATGCATTTCAGCATTCGCCACAGAAACCAAACTGATGTGCATTGATCTCACTTCTTACATCGTAGTATGTAACAAAAAGCTAAAATTCAAGATATGTGTGCACAGTCCTGGCATCTTCAAATCATGGCACAGAGGCAAAGTAAATATTTCCCAAAAAAGTCCTTTTTTGGTGAGGCCACCATAGTATCTTTCAACAAGTTACTTAGAAGTGTAAATCCTGAGTCTGCAGGGCTAAGGACCTGCCTCTATATGCTGACCAGCTTCATTGGACTATGATGTTTTACCCAAAATTTCTGTTACACAGGACTCAAGGAGAAAAGAATTCTCTGCCTTTACATATTGTTAAAATAAGGAAATGCAAGGTTTCCACCCTCTTTCTTCTGGAGAGTACAACAAGAGTTTGAGTCCTGTCTTTTCCTGCCCTCCTTGCCTGAGGATGGTCCCTTTAATATGCTAATAGTGACATAGTTTGGGATGCTGCTACCTGCTGGCAGCCAATCATGGGGAGGGCTTAGGGGAAGGAGAAGGGACAAGAGCCCTGTACTTTTGCTTATTAACTCACAGTGCTGGAAGAGAGGGAACAGAGTTCCCTTATATTTACTGTCAGAGACTGTTATCTTAATCATACACATACACTGTTGCTGGTCCTCTCCACCATCAGCAAAACCCTTTAATTTCACACCAGATTAGCAGAGAGACCAGATTTTACACAGGTGCCAGGCTAAGTTACTCTCTCTTCTCAGATATGCTGGCTGTTTCATAGAGGTTACGTCCAAGCTGTTCTGGGGATCCCTGCCAGATCTCTGCTGGTAGAGACTGGCTCACATCCCCACTGCCACTCCAGGGGAAGAGGACCTCAGCATGAGCCATTCTCTCCTCTGTGTTGTGGCTGATTTTTGCAGAAGATAGTTTTGTTCGTTCCACAGTTGAGCCCCAGAGCAAGCTACAGGTTGTGCAGAGACCCTGGAACTAAAATAGAGCAGAAATAAAGCTGATGGAGCTGTCACACCCACTTTGGACTATCTCAGCTGCTTGGACATGGCCCTCGTTACTACTTTACAACCCCTGGCAGAAGGATTAGGCAGAGTTGCTTTTACTGGCAAGAGTGAGATAAGGTTGTAAGGGAACATTACCGATGCACGATGAAAAATGAAGATGGATGGTCACATTAAAAATACAGTGGTCACAACATAACTGTTAATAACCTCAGTGAATGTGATCACATTTCCCCTATAACCACCTCTGCTGCCTGAGCATCTGTGCCACTCATTTCTTTCCCTGGTGGTTGAAGGCCCAAGTAGCTGGGATCAATATCCAGCCTTTGCTGAGAACTGCAGTACATACGACTGCTCAGCTTTTTACAGGTTGGATCCACCACTTGATCAGCCAGGAATATTTGCTTTAGAAACATTAATTTGCTACTGAAGTAAATGGTTTGCCAAGGTATTTATTCCTGGATCAAACTCACATCAGTTGGAAATGCCAGGCTCTCTGACCTGTTGTTCTAACTGGAGTGTCCCTCCAGCTCTTCTGGAAAGGCACAGAGGTAAACAGACATCCTTCTTCTCCCACTTTGGATCTTCCACATGGCTGAGGTTCCCACATAATTTCTAGTATTGAGTTCCCACATCTTTTTTAGTACTGAGTTTTGGATCAAGGCCCCTAGTCTTCCTGCAGCTGTAACAACAGCAGCAACTTAGTGGTAAATTCTGTCAGAAGGATTATGAAATTCATTGATAAATGTTCCTGTATAGTGTGTCAGATTTGAAGTATAACTGAATGGGAAAAAACACTCTTACTCCAGAAAGAGTTTTAAAAAAACGTACATTGCGACCCTATTTGCTCATTTTTGTTGCCCAAGGAACCAATTTTTGTTATATTCATATTTCTTTTGTCACTGGTTTGGTGGTGGCTGATGGATCTGTTTTTATGACATTGCCAAGTCTAGAGTCCAGAGGTGTGAGGTGGGAGTTCTGGCACTGTGGTCTAATAAAGAGGGGGAAAATACATTCAAAAAGTGAATGTAGAAGTTTGAGAGAGTAATAAGAGTTTAAGAGATGCAATGGGGAACTTTTTTTCCTTCCTCCTAAGTAACTTTCATTTATCATGGCCCTTGGGATGGTAAACAGCCCTAGCCAAATGATTGTATCCTTTCTCTTTTGTGACTAAGGCTTTGGTGTTTTGCTGTATTTGTGATCAGAAACAGTTGATTTAAAAAAAAAAAAATCAAAATTGAAAGAAAAAAGAAAGCAAAACTACTCTTTCTTTAATACATGGAATCTGTCTGTGCCTGCCACTGAAGTGGGAAGTGATAGAGAGTATTTCTCTGTGTGAAGGGAAAACAGTAGCTTTCTCAGTATGTTGCCAGAGTAGAACTTATAGAAACTCTTACGTTCAACAGCACATTCAATAAACTACATTTTTTGCTTATCTGTTTTTAGAATTTTTTTTAAATGGTCAGATTTGGCTTAAAACTGATACCATTGACTTCAAACTTCAAAAAAAGAACCCAGAAATAATCCACTGGTGAGTTCTGCAAACCTCGTTCTTAATTGTCATCAAGGGAAAATGCAGCCGTAGTAGAGCAGTGGGTCATGTACAGAAGTTAAAGGAAGGATATCTGGAGTCCTAGTTTTTTGTTTAGAAAGCCCTTGGATGCAGTGGTGAGTCAGAGGCATTACAGCAGCAAGGCCTGGTATCATGCACACATTAGAGATGCCAACCAATTCTCAGAGTAAACTGGGAATAACTAAGAATTCTTAGTTAGGGAAGAGAAATCAAGGACTCAGGAACAGCTCGTATTTCACAGAATGGAAATATGCACTTCTGGAAGTAGGCTGCTGGTTTTTTTACTTCAGGCAGCTAAATAAACTAGTGTAAAAAGAAATAGAAGCTGCCACTCTATGACTCCTGAATTTTTTCCTCAGCTGACTCTGCTGTGCATGAATGGCAGCAGCAATGTTCTAGTGGGTAACTGGGATGTCCAGGGACAGGAAGAAAGGGACTGTCAGAGGTTACAGCAGCTGGTGGTCACCAGGTATCCTAGGATCCTGGTTGCTTCCTTCCCAGTGGAACAGTTGGACACCTGCAGAGCATCAGCCCTCTTTCAGTGTCTTTCCTCCCCTTGACTTTTAGAGTTATGCGGTACATACACCGGGCTTTTCAACCGGGTGAGGAGCTTTATATACTCAGTGGGGCATCAGGGATGGTTGGAGGCCTCTGTTTGTTATAAGTCCACTCCCCCTGTGGGAGCAGCAGACACAGTAACACCCAGTTGGTCCCCTACTCACTGTATGAAAGACAATACCTCCTGCTCTAGTCACTGTCCACTGATTCAGATGTCTCCTTGGGGAAAACAAGGCAATACAGGATTTCCACACAGGGAGGGAAGGCTAGTAGACAGGCTGACAGACTTAACCCCTGCAGGTACATATTGTCCACTCCTTGGAGAGAGGTCTCCTACAGTAGGATACTTCAGCTTTGTCTTCAACTGCAGGACAGATGGAGAATCCTGAGGAAGTGCTTTGAAGGAGCCAAGTACAGGTCTTTCCATTTTCCATCATACACATTAGACAAACTGACCATTTTATACTGTCTCTCACCTCTGGTTTCTTCTTCAACAAGTATGACCTAGATAAATAAAGTTTGGAACAGATATTTGGATCAATATGGATTGCAGAGTCAAGCCCACTGCTTCATTTCTTTGATACATTGTCATGTGTTTTACACCTATAATGATCCTCAGATGATTTACTGAACCATGCAGTTGGTGTCAGTAAACTTACCAAGTGAAAACCATGAGAATTTAGAAAGAAAATAATCAAAATCTTCTTCAGAAAAGTATTCTACTAGGGCTGTGTTATGTTTATGAATTTTCATTGAATTCAATGAATTGTCATTGATATCAACAGGGCTTTTGATGGGATGAAGAGACAAACACTACAAATTGTTCAAGCTGATCCAATACATCAGAAGACACAACTTGATCTGGTCCTCAGTTGTACCAGCAATGACTGAGGACATTACAGGATGTCCCCTGTCTCAGCTGTTTCTAAGTGCTCCCTGCAGGTCTGGGGAGTCATGCTGTTTACTACTGTCAGTGTTTCTATCTGGGAGATGCATCAGAAACTGAGATTCCATTACAAGTCATTTATCCATGAGTCCTTTAAAATGAATTGTCATTACTGTACCCTTCCTGCTCCACTTATGAAGCCCCTAAAAGAGAAATCAGAAGCACTTTGTCACCTTCTCCAGGAGGCATATTCCCATCCCATCCAGCAAGCTGCTGCCAATCTCGACACCTAACCCCATGTACAATGGGTGTTTCTTACAAATGTTGTCCAACTTATCTTTTGATAGCTACAGCCCTGCTTTGTGTACTGCAAATGCCTAAGTAAATATATTAACCTCAGATCTGTAACTTCACAAAGCCTCATTATAGTGTGTACACGTCACTGAAACCTTACCCTGTAGTACTTAACATCTGTGATTCAGGGTGTCAAAGTGTTAATCGGCTGGCATGATCAAGATTAAACAAGTAGATTATTTTGATATTCTCCAGTAATATATTAAAAGTGAAATGTGATCTGCTGGCCCTTGAGGTTCAAATCTCAGCACATGCAATTATACAAGGAGTTCCCTGTAAAAGTGATCTGGAGAACTGAAAAAAGCAAGTCCTTCCCAGATGTGGTCTTAGCAGTGGACCATAATACATGACATCAATGAGTTAAACTAAGGAAACTAGTGAAGGCAAACATGTTGGTTTTAAGTTTCAGATGAGGTTTTTGCTTATGCCCACCTCAGGAAATGAATATTGCATTCATAAATTGTTTTTCTTATCCAGGAGATGAACCTTAACATTTTCATTCAGCCCCAGAGTATTAGATTTCTTTAACACTTTGCCACATTAAAAGATGTTTTCCATCTGAATCTGGTGATGCAATATCTGAAGAAAAAGTTGGCTGAGTGGCATTCCATAACAAGCAATAAAAGTTTATGATGCACAGAGTATGATAATTGGCACAAAATGA
Source organism: Promerops cafer (assembly GCA_013398275.1). Classification (NCBI taxonomy): domain Eukaryota; kingdom Metazoa; phylum Chordata; class Aves; order Passeriformes; family Nectariniidae; genus Promerops; species Promerops cafer. The sequence goes on along the minus strand of VZSE01000979.1, from coordinate 1,972,244 downwards.
ATTGAATGCTTCCTCATGGATAATATTTGATAAGATATAGCATGTGTAGCTATCATAACATTTCAATCAACCCACGATTGCTACTTTAAACTGTATTTATTTTATTGTCTCTATAATGGATTTTACAGTGCCAAAAATTGGTCTGACTTCACTGGAAAGATGAAAAATCAGTGTGTTGTTTTCCCTGGTGAATTTATTTCCCACTGAAATCCTTTTCTCTTATTTTCTTCTGATTTTTTTCAACCCACCTCCTTGCCATAAGCTGTTGACATATGATTTGTTGAAAGTCGAAGCTAGTGGACACCAGTGTTTTTTTTTTTTTCCCTCCATTCTGGCATTATATTTGCATAGGGGCTTTTACAAGGTTAATTAAACTATAATGGGGAAATCATTCATGGACAATGTGCTTTCCCAGTTTCCAGATTTTATAAACCTCACACCTGTTTTTCTTAGGTTTTTGTGCTACGTCAGCCTATAAATCCTCCTGTATTTCCCAGTGTAGTTTCTTATGAAATAAAACTTTTTTCCCTCCATTTGCTCAACTGTTTTCAATACTTGCAGTCAAGCCTGAAGTTGTCAATCAAGGAACAGCTTATCAGTCTGAGCTTTTCCTTTTCAAGCTTATACTCAGTGACTTTTGAAACCTGTCAACACCCAGTTGATTTTAGCCTTAACAATAAAGTCACACTCTATCTCCCACCTAGTAGCTTTAGATTAAATTCTGATGTCATATACGTCATATTTACATAGTTAAAACTCATAACAAAGCAACCCACAGGCAATAGGATGTAATAACCATGCAACAGAGCCATTTCCTGTCCCCTTTTTTCTCTCACACTATGTTTCGTGTAGTTTATTGGATGTGAATGTTTTGAAAATGAAAATCGTCTGGGAGAAAACTGCTAGCCAGGCGTGAGGTTTAGAAGAATTCAACTAAAAGAATATATAGAGTTGTAAATGCATGGCCACCTCTGGTATTGTAAAATAGAAACTCTTTCAATATTCCTTTCATTTCCACAAGAAGAATAGATGGGAGGCCACAATTATGTGCTCCAGCAGTCGATTTTTAATATCTTTAATTCTGCTCATATTAAAGGAAAACAATTAACTTGGAGTCAGAAAGCCTTAAACACCAAAAGTTTTACAGTTTTCATTTTAAAGCACAAAGGACCTACTTCAAATACAATGCAATGGGAACTTTAACCACAGGCTATGTTTAAAAGACAAATCCACCATGGTACTTTAAACAATCAATTAAGGCAAGTTTAACAATTTTTTTTCAGCCTCGCAAAATAGCCCTATTAAAAGTAAGAAAATAAAAGCCACTATGTGCTTCTCTCTCTTTCTCTCTCTCTCTCTCTCTCTCTCACACACACACACAGAGTATTCTTTAACCACTGTATTCTTTAAGCCATATCAAGAGAATGTGTCTTATATAAACCTAAAGAAAAGAGTAAGCCTTAAACTTCTGTGAACTTTATGTAGAGTAATGCAGTACTTTCTGCAAACTGTTTTTTCCAAATAGAACAATTGAAATGCTGCCATTAATTTGATTATTGATAGTACTCTGTTTGAAAGCAAAATATCCCTTCAGACTATTTATTCAGAGAGGTTTGTTTTCCACTATATTGATTTATTTTAGAATTTTAATCTAATGCCCAAATAAGAGACTACAAAGAGTGAAGGAAAAAAGCATCAGTTTCTACCAGAAGGCCAAAGAGTCTTCCCTTCTGATGAGAAGACCCTGTGACTCTTCCCTTACACACTTGCTGTGCCCTTCTCCATGATGTTCCAGCATGGAAACAAATGGTGTCTTAATGCTGAGGAGGGCCACTCCAGGGGGTCCAATTGCTAAAAGCTACATGTAGGCTGGCCGTAAATGCACATGTCTCTTTGCATCGTGCAGGGCTTGCATCACAGGTTGTGTGCAGTGGGCTTGCCCAGATGTATGGCCGGCATCCAGATCCTACAAACCTCGCTGCTTCTGTTTTCCTTGCTGCCGCGACTTCCACTATTGTTCCAGCAGCTTTCTTTGCGACAAGGGCCTGGCTAGCAGAGGTTAAATTAAACTGGTTTTGGGGCCAGACAGCTCTCCAAGGACTTGGGAGAACAGTTTTATTTGTGCTGAGTTCCCCAGTTCTTGCTCAGTAAATAATGGTCCATTTCAAAATGAATCATGTGCCAAAGCCCTGGCTTTCTAGTTTGTTCTGAGTGCTTTATTCCTCAGCAACTGGCAGCCTGAATTCCTCAGGAGGGACAGCCTGTTACACAGCAGGCCCCACAGAAAGAGGACTGTATGGACTCTACCTTAGACATCAAATGTGAGCTGTTGGTTCTGGGAACTGCAGAGAATGGGAATGTTGGGGGTATAAATAGGAGTGACATTTGTGAGACACTCTTTGGCATGATTGGAGGACTTCTGCTGAAGTATTGAGTCTGGTCTTGGATGCAGCACTTCAAAATTATGTGAAGGGAGGGACTCAGAGAAAGACAATAAGAATAAGCAGAGATTGAAAAACAAGGGGAGAGAAGAAATTTCATAATGTTTAGCCAAAAAAAAAAAAAAAAAGGAAAACTGAGATGAGAAACGGTAATAGGCTTTGAAGGACAGCTGCCAAAAGAGAAAAACCTATTCTTACTTTTTTCACCTCTGTTTAGATGTGACAAGCAGTAACATACTTAAACTGGAGCAGAGAAGAATGAGTCCAGGCATTAGGAAAATCCACAAGGATCTTTAAACATTGGAAGGTGTTTCTGAAGGAGGTTCTTCAATTTCTAGTACTGGCAGCATTTGTAAGAAAAAATGCATCTGTCAGATACAGTTTCAATACAGAAGATCCTGCCTTGAGTCAAGAAGATGTATAATGTCCTCCCACAGCTTCTCACACCTTTGCTATCTCTAAGTCTATGCTTGGCCTTTGTCTCTCTTCCTGACTAACTCCATATCAACACCTGTTCCTCCTCCTAAGCCATCCTGCTCAACCCTGCCAACCCTCCTAAGGTGAAGTTAATTGTCAGCAGGCAGTAGCACTCATTGGAAAAAGCTACCTCTATTCCCCCAGCTCTTTCTGGTGTTTCCTGACAGGAGCTTACAACTGCAGGGATTGACCAACAGCAGTAGCAGAGAAGGAAACTCACCCAAGGTCAATCTACTGGTCAGCAGCTCTGCAGATATCTTGGGCCTCCTGTGCCCATAGACTTGTGAATCCAGTGGATCATGTTATGCCTGTCAGTCAACTGGCCTTCAGTGCCAGGGCTTGGCTATCTCTACAGAAGGAAAAAATATATGGGTATAGTTAACATGTGTAACTCTAATGCATAACACATGTAGCCATGTATGTAGCCAGAAGGTGTTCATTGTGCTTGCTGGAGTGATGATTGCCTCAGCTTGCACCACATTTTTTTGTGCCACTGCTGCATTTCCTCCATCAATTGCCTGTTTGGCCACAGAGCATGAGTGCTTCTTTCTTCCCACATATGAAACAACTGGTCTCATGCCAGCATCAAACCCACTGTGGACCTCCTCATACCACAGGAGACTTCAGGATGTCACGCAGCCAGTCTGACACTCAGACTTGCTGAGCTCTTGCTGAGCTTTTGCACAGAGCGCTGAAATCAGCAAGAACAACAGATGTTCAGAAACTTTGGAAATCAAGCCAAGAGCATTTGCTGGGGTTGGTCTGATGGCAGAAGGATCCTATTCCATGTATGTGATTAAAGCCTAAGCTGTAGACTCCCTGCTCTTCAAATGGACATGCCATGTACACTGAAATTGCAATCTAACTTTCCTGACTGCTTTATTTCATAAGCAAGGAGGTTGATATGAAGCCTTCAGAGAAAATATGAAGCCTACATAATGGAAGACTTGACTGAGTTGACATAGACTGCTTAGGCCTGCACTAGGCAAATTTTTATGGGAGATGAGGGTTTTTCTTTGATTGATGTTATGTGTTCCCATAGAAATACATGAGCTGCTGCTCATTAGAGAAGCATGAGGCCACTGAGCAGCCTCTGTCTCCAGACTTGTCATGGGCTGACATTAATGAAGGTGGGGTGCAGGACCTGGTGCCTCTCACAGACACCCCTTTCACAATACTGTGGTTCCCATCTTCAGACCTTGCACCAGCCCTGCTGTATGTCAGCCACAGCATGCTGGGTGGCAACCTTGGCTCTGGAGTAGATGTTGTTGACTGCCTGGTGTAAGCTACCCACAGGATCCCAAATCCTTAAGGACTCAGTGGGAGAGCTTTTCAGCTAACATGAAGTAGCATATGCATATATGTGAGAAACAGCTACTTGCCTTCTTGGTTTTTGAGCCGACAAAATAGCTGAGCAAGAGCAAGAGCTCATGTGAATACTTTGTGTATTTCAGTCCATAATAGCAATCAGCCTTCTCAGCGTTGCACACAGAATGATGCTGAGGAATGAAGTCCCTGCTACGCTCTACCTAACTGTGACCTGGGTGTGCAAGGGTTTGTCTCCAGCAGGGGTGGGACACTGGCCACATCTCTGCAGCCTTGACCCTTAGCTCTCAAAAGCCTTCCATACTGCCTACTCTTCTTACTAACAAAGCTTTGTCACAAAATGTCAAAGAAAGTATATGTTTCTTCTCTACTTTCCTTGCCTTCTTGTTTATTTAATCAGAATATTTCCTCATCTCATCTACCAAGATTTTCATTTGTCTGTGACAGAGGCGCTTTCTTTCAACATATCAATCATTTGTACTGTGGCTGAGAAAACAGCCACAGTACAAATATTCTGTAAATATTCTGTAAAANTTTGTACTGTGGCTGAGAAAACAGTGGTCTGAACCATTACTGTTCCTTAAATATTAAAAGTAGGGGTTGATGATAAGAATAATAAACACTTAAGGCTTTATATCTCAGGAGTCATTAATTGGGAGCTCCATGCTTGCAGGAAATATTGGGAAAAGGAAAATAGAGGTGACTTGCGTAGGAAAGAGATCGCTGCATTTTCTTCCATGAGTGTTGCACCATGCATTAGGCTTTCTGATTCCTTGGAGAATGAGGTGTAGTTTGCACAGCATGGAAAGGAGACATTGCACATGAGAAGTTTATGATAATTACAAGGGCAGAAGCCAGAGTGCAGTGTGAGTTTCCTTCAGATAGTCTTCTATCAGGCAGGCTAGTAAGGAAGAAATACAGGGTTAATAAACCCAGTTAAAAGAGAGGAGTAACTGAAACAGTTGGAGGAACAAAGCAGATTCACTTTCAGCATGCTCAGTTTGTCTCTATCAGATGTGCAAGTGATAAAATGGTCAGGATAACAGAATAGCCTCAGATATGGCAAACTGTTACACAAGTCAACTCTGTGTGTCACATTATTGAGTATTTATAAAAATTAATGTGAAACAATGGTAAAATTCAGTTGTTAAAAAATGACCTGTCAATTGCTTCTACCATTGTTTTCACTACATCCCAGGAAACAAAGAACATTTGGAATCCAGGCCTCTTCTTCATTTTCATTTTGTCCCAAGCTTGTAATATGTTTTTGCAAATTTGTCAAGATAAAAGAAAATGGTAGTTGGCTCCACAACCAGCATCTTCCAGCACACTCTACAAGAACACTGGAGTGAGCTGTCTCTTCTCAGAAGAGCATTGCTTTCTCTGTTGTGGGCCTAAGCACATTCTCCTGTCCTCAGTTATGTAAGACAAGTGCTGGTTTTTTTTTCAACTAAGAGCTAGGCCCACAGACATGCTATAAAACAGCAGAGCAAATGGTTGCAAGCCAGAATTGAGGCTAAAGCTCTATTTCTCTATTGAAGCCAGTCAGACCTAAAGACCTCATTTGGTATCATCAGCATTTATCACAGATCTAGAATTCATACAAAAGGGAATCTGAGATTAGTATGTTTTTTCTCTACACTTTGGGTAGAAGATATCAGTGGTTACAATGAGGTAATGACTGGCCAACGCTGATTTTCCAGTGACCTGTAAGGACGCTTGCTCTTGATCTCAATTCAGCACTCCTGCTGCTATGTTTTCTTACCCTTTTTTAACTTACAGTCTTGGACTGGCTCCCACACATCCACACTTAATTCTCTTAGGCTACATGTAGAAAATGCTGTACCCTTTCTGCAAGAGCCCTTTTTTCTAAATTACATTCTCATCTTCTACATGTTTTATTCCCTTTTTTGTTCACTTCCTTTCTCCCCTCCTTAATTTAGCTTTCCCTACAGAACACACATATCTCAACAGACATATTCAGCCTTCATTTCCACCTTGGGCTTTCTGCACTTGTTATGCTCTGCCACCCCTTGTCTTTGTCTGGGGGGCTCCTCTCTCCTTCACCATGCCCGTTCAGGGCCACAAAAGGCAACCTCTGACTAGTGTCAGTTCCTCCATACCAGCTCTTTCACTGTCTCACTTCCCATCCCTCCTACTTTCCAGAGCAAAGGATAAAAAACCAAAGTTACAAATCATATTCTTGACTTGGAGTTTTTCCCTCTTTGGTCCTGGCACCTTCCAATCTCCTTTAGTCTTATCCATACCTCCTCTATATGTGATTTCAGAAGTCAAATAAAATATGCAATGTATAATCATAGAATCATAGAACGGTTGGTTAGAAGGGACCTTAAAATCATCTAGTCCCAACCACTGTGTAAATGGCTGGGACATCTTCCACTAGACCACGTTACTCAAATGCACCTTTTCCTTGCTTCCTGCTTTTGACAACCTCCTTGCTCTTAGAATTTAAATTGCCAGGACTCTCTCTGAATGTCTGAATATCATTTTTGTTGGTTCCCCTCTTGGCTTCAAAAGTTTTGGGTGTGCTTCTGCCCTTTGCCTATGCAATTTATCTTACAACTTAAGATACAACTGAGATGAAGGAAGACCTGGGCAACTGTGATCAAGTGAGAAAACTGATAATTTGAGGAAAATAAGGCCACAGACTTCTAGGAGCATTTGAGGAAAAAAGGTTTATTTCCTTTTTATAGCTCTTCCTCCCAAAGACAGCTGCAAAAGACAGCTGCAAAGACAGTGGGGTTTTTTGTTTGTTTCCCTGGCTCAAATGGTAGATTTATACAGCAACCTGAAAAAAGTTCATCTTGGCTCTAGATACATTCAGTTGTCACCTGCTGTTATCTCCAGAGATAAACCAGTAACACAAGCACAGCGCTGAACACAGGTGGAGTCTGAACGTAAATCAGACTACGCCCAACTGTCCCAAAATCAGTTCTCCCCCATCTTGGGGTCCCACTGGCATCCCCAGCACAGGCAATGCCTGGGTTTAAACAAAACCAGGAGGGTTGGAGCCAGCCTGGATATTTCAAGTACCTGTTCAGATTGCCTTGTCCAAGCTCATTGTCCTTCGTAATTGCCATCATATGTTGCCATGTGCAATGTGACTGAAAGATAGCTTTATATCCATTCAGCTATTTGCTTCTGCTGCATCACAGTGTATACAGCAGAAGTCCCTCACAGCTGCACAGAAGTGGGAACCAAAGTGTTCAAAAACAAGCACAATCAGTAGCTTGGACTAATTTTCATGAGCCATTATATTTCAGTTGTGTGTTTTGTGAGGGAAAGTAGTTAAAAACAGCTCTTTACTTATATTAACTATAGTATCTTCCCCTGCTGCAATTGTGTCTCTTCATTTAACTGTTGTTTGGTTAAAGCAAAAGTGTATTATAATGGATTTTAAAGTAACATTTCTTTATTTTTTTTCCTTCAAGTGTAGCAGTAATACTACATTAACATGGCAGAAAAAATACATTATTTAATTCTTAAAAAGCTTATAATGGAATTCAAGCTATGTACATAATTTGTCTCAGATTGTTTCTCACTTTAATGACAACACTACTTTTTTTTTTTTTCCATGTGTTTGTTAATTTTAACACTCTCTAATCTCAAAATTACCACGAGGAAACTTTCACAATTCTTATACTGAACGGAAGCTGATGTTACTTCCCCAGAGACTTTTCTATTTGGAAATTAAAATAAAACTATTCTGAATGGATAGCAGGACAAAGTTATAAAAGGAAAGACACTGTTGCAAACTTCACAGCACCACTATAAATCAGGATTTCTCAATCTCTAAGTCACGTGATCACCATGGTTCCCTTCCTGCTCAACAAATTAAGAATATCCATCAAACAACAAATCTTTCCATTGATAGGGAACATTGTATCCAGGCTCAGTAAATATATATCCAGATACAGAAATGCAGTAACATCAAGAAGATCCTGAACATAAATAGAAATTAAAAGAATCCTACATTTTTTTCATCATTTTACCCAACATCACCCAGACAAAAAAAAAATACTGCCTGAAATCAAAGGACTTGAACTTTGCATGACTTGGAAAAGAGTAGTTCATTCAGCAGGTGGACTGGGGACTTTGGTAGCCACTGAAATATCTGTAATGTCTACTACCTTGTGCATGGACAATTATTGCTACAGTGCTCTGTTAGACAGAGATTTTAATGGTTAAACAATTCTGAAGGACTAGACAGACATGTTTGTGCAGATCTCCATCTGCCTCTCTTGGTCAGCTCCTTCTAGATTTCAATAGAGCTGTTTTCTTTCTGCATCAAACCATCAAAGGAGGCTAAACACAGTCAGGGAATCCATTAGAAACCTCAAACCATGGTCCAACCTGCTAAATATTTATTGAATTTGGAAAAATGTGAGACAAATTTAGACTGAACCGGGGCTGATTTATTGTGTTTGGCAAAACATTGTTGTTTTGTATGATTATGACTCTTAAACCAGACAGAGCTAAATGGTTGAATTTGAATGAAACTAAAGCTTAAATCAAAGCTGGAGAGACATTACTGGAATAAAAGTTGTTGGACTTTTTTTTTTTTTTTTTTTTTGTTCTTTTTTCTTTTTCTTCACAGGAACAAAAGTTGTTTTGGTTTGGTTCTTTTTTCATCTTGAGCCAAACTCATAAAATATTTTATCTGTGCCTTTCTTCTGCCTGCACATATGAAAATGGAAAATCATGCTGATTTTTAATACAAGGTTTTTCCTGATCATTATTTACCCATTTTCACCAGAATGTAAGAAGTCCTACAATTTTGTCAAGGTTGATTTCTTCACAGCAAAGAGATTCTTCCAGAACAGAGAACTGTTTTTGCCTAAAATATGCGGTCTTTCAACCAAAAAGACAGAGGGAAACTCTTACCCTTTTATTGAAGAGGTTAAACCAAATTACCATTCCAAATGTTAAATTACAGGGAATAGGCACGTGAAAGCAACAATAAAATAGCAAGAGAACAATTTTAAAAAGAGTTTAATTCTGCTATTCTGGAATTCACGTGCATTGCAAAATTTATAGCACTTCCTTTTCTCATCATCATCATTGTTATTATTTGGAATCATCAAGTGGACTGTTGTTTTCCAGACAGAGGTTTTGTAGAATGCAAGTTGCAAGCAATTTTATTTTCATTTCATTAATATTTTTGCACAGACTTAATTTTCTCCTAGCAAAATGAATAATTTGAAATTTAAATATATTCATATCTCGAAGGTGATGCAGATACATAACCAACTACTCACAACACCAGACATGAAAGAGCAAAATATGAAGAACTTGGGCAGGTAGCACTACATTTTTTCCTCATATGTTTGCACAAAATAATTTCCTTTCAGGTTTGAATCATAAAATTCACTAAAACAAACAAAATTTTGCTTTGAATTGCAGATGTTTTCCTTGACAGAAGACTGCATTTAATTTAATTTAATTTAACCAAATTTAATTTAATTTATAATGCAGTTGGTGCTGGAGTAAATGTAGTTGTATTTCAATTTGTCTTAAGAGACAATTAAAATATATTTTATATTTTCATCACTGGAGGCTAAAGAAGAATACCTTGGCACCACCATGGCCAAGTAAAGCAGAATATGATGTAGTTATGAGTTCATTTTCATGACTGGATGTAGAATCAGGGCCTTTTGGGTGTCATTCAAAAAAATGCAGTGATTATGTTTGGGTTTAAAATCAATAGAGGTTTTATACAGATAATAAGACTACATAGAAATGCAATGCATTATGCTTAGGAAAGAGATGGTGAGAAAAATGTACCTCAGAGCTTCATCGTGGCCTTGTTTCTCCCTCTAATCCCATTATCAGAGCATGCCATTGGTGGAGTTGGATGCTTGTGTACAAGCTGGCTGTGCTGCCCAACCCTTCCTGCGTTCCCCTGCAAGGCTGCTGGGACACTGGCGGGGCACACCGCTGGGGCAGGGGCCATAGCAGCTGCTCAGAGCCAACAAATCCGCGACATGGCATGGCAGCACGGCCACGGGAAGGCCGGCATAAAGGAAAACCCTGCCAGGTCTCAGTACAACAGATGCAACAACTGGATCTGCTCTGCAGGCAGCTGCTGGCCAGCACCAGCCCAGGCAGGGTCTCCCCCTCACCTCCTCGGTGCCCTGAGCAATGTCCTGCTGCTCTGGGAGCGATGCTTCACAGCCTCGCCTTTCGCAAATTAAGTGTTTGCAGAACAACAGCAGACACCTAAAGCAAGGCGATTTTATACTCCACCACAAGTATATCTAAAATAATACTCACTCCCACTGTGGCAGGAGAGGAAGGCTAACTGTAATTAAGTTGCTGAAGTATAGCACTTTCATTCATTAAAAACAATTCTTTGATTTAGCGCTTAACACAAAACACCCACAGACCACAGGAAATCTCTGGGCTAATTCTCCTGCCCTTTCACCTCTCACACATTCGAGCTTTCTGCTTTCTTCCTCCTGTCCATCTGCTTTAATCATTAGCAACAGCCTTGTGCAACACCTCTAACAAGTAAAGTCAGCTGTCATCAGAGCATATTTAAACTCTGACTGTTAGTTTCCACTAAATCAGCTCTATGCCCACCGGCCTCATTAAGCACAGAGAAGGGCAGTAGTTGCAGGTCCCAAAAAGCTCCAGGGGCAACCAGCCTTTCCCAGGCAAAATTGTGGTCCATGCAGTCTGCAGACCAGGTTTATCCTTTCCTGAGTTCTCCAAAAGCTTTGAAGTGGAAATGCAATCGCTGCAGAAAACAGTCGCTGTGTGACCAGCATGCTGGGGGTAGGCCTGAGGATGGCAGATTTGCACTGCAGGCATTTGACTGCCAAAATATACCATCGTTGGGAGGGAAAAACCAGGGCAGCCCTTGACAGTGGTCCAATAGGGTTAGTACAGAGAGAACTGCAGCACAAGACCTGGAGAGGGTTTGATTTTGCTTGGGAAATGAGCACCCCTTTCATAACATGCTTGCTCTTCACAGCACGATGACTGTAGGAATAGAATGAAGGCTATGACAGGGGAGGCTCTTGGTGTTCAACCAGAAGAGACTCGTGGGCAAAGAGGTTTGGAAAAGTCACAGTGCTTGTCCTTGACAACAGCACTGGCATTCATAATAGAGCACATAATGTGAAGATGCAGTCCTACATTGTGAAAACATTTACACACTTGGATTAGCTCTGCTGGAGAACAACAGACAAAATTCAGAGATATCATGGAAACTACTGGGTTAACCCCCCAAAAAATCAGTCAATCAGGCAAGGCATCAGGTAATCAGGCAAGCTGAAGCGATACCAGGGCACCGGAAACTTTAGTTTCCATTGTCTTAAAATAACTGTTGGATTTTTTTGCATGTAGTCCTAAGTGTACACATATTATGTGCTTTGCACATATCCTAGAGTGTTAAGTCTGCCATTGGGTAGGCCTAGAGAAAATATATCAATGGAAAAATGTCAAGTAAAAATCTGAGGCATTGGTCCTGGATATTAATTTTAAGTGTATGTGTAAGTACACATCTTTGGACCAGGTTCTCAAATGTTGGGAATCTATGTACTAAAATTAGAGAAAATGCCAAGACAGACAACCCAGACAACTACACACAGAATTATCAGAATAGTTTGGATTGTAAGTGATCTTTAAAGATGACCTAGCACAACTCCCCTGCAATAGAAGGGACATCTTCAACTAGACCACATTGCTCCAAGCCCTGTCCAATCTGATATTGAATGTTTCTTGGGATGGGGCACCCAGTGTTTTACCATCTTCATGGTAAAAAATTTCTTCCTTATATATAGTCTGAATCTATCCCCTTCTGTTTGAAACCTTACTTCTTGCCCCGTCATTAAAGACACTCCCAAAATTCTATTTTCACAGCTCTTTTACAAGCGCTCTTTAACTATTGAAATGCCACAATAATGTCCCCTCAGAACCTTCTCTTCTCCAGGCTGAACAACCCCAGCTCTCCCAGACTTCCCTCATTTGAGGTTGAGGGGTGCTCCAGCCCTCTGTTCATCGTCCTGGCCCTCCTCCAGACCTTCCCCAGCAGATCTATGACTTTACTGGGTTGAGGACTCCAGAGCCGGATGCAGCACTCCAAAATCTCTTCCCTTGGCCTGTTGACCACTCTCCTTGCCATGCAGCCCAGGATACAGTTGGCTTTCTGGGGTGCAAGCACCAGTTTATGTCCAGTTTTTTTCATCCCCCAGCACCCCCAAGTACTTCTTGGCAGAGCTGGTCTCAATCCCTTCATCCTCCAGCCTGTGTTGATAGCAGGAGTTGCTCTGACACAGGTGCAGCACCTTGAGCTTGGCCTTGCGAACCTCAAGAGGTTCACATGAGCCCACTTCTCAAGCTTGTGCAGGTCCCTCTGAACGGCATCCCAAGCCTCAGGCGTGTCAGCTGCATCACTGACACAACACCTGCCACTCAAGGGAATGAATAGGTTGTGTGTCTTCAGTTTGGAAAAACAACAGCAGTAAAGTGGTATTACAGAGCAACAGGCAGCATTGTAAGTGGCATGGCAAAGGGAAGTAAGAAATTATTATTTACTGCTTGGATGTAGCCACACTGTCTTTGAGCCTACTCTTTGCCCTGTGCCACCTTTGAAATTTTCACATGGTTAAAATGCCTGTAGAGTAGTTTTTAACACTGTATGTGGTTAAGCTTCAGAGTCCAAAAAGAAACAAACAGATTTATGGGAAGTAGGTCTATCTCAGGTTATTGATCACAGTGGATGACAGTGTAGGGTATCACTAAGGCACTGACAACTAAAGGCTGGGAAGATGGGTGAAGCTCTACATGCCTTGAGTTCGTATTCTGTCCCTTCATGCCTGCTGCCAACCACTGCTAGAAACAAGATACTGTGTCTGAGTGATCTTCAGCTTTTTGCAGTGCCAAGACCATGTTCATGTTCTGAGAATTTAACAACTCATAGGACATCTTGCCAGGTACTGAATTCAAACATTAAAGTTATAGACTGAAACAGTACAAAGCAAACAAATTAATAAGAAGTGAAAACTTATGTTCCCATCACAGGATTGCCAAATTATCACCTGATATCTTGAATAGTGCTTTTAATCTCCAGCATACTTTACTTATTAGCTGGTGGAAGGGTGGCAAGCCTATGGAGGAAATTACCCTGAGCTTCAGAAAATAAGGTATGCTTCCCTTAGGGCAGCAACAGATTTGGGTTACCCTGACTATGCACTCTATAAATGGGTATATTGAATGAAATAAGTTTGAATGTTTCAATAAAGTTGAATCACTAGCATTAATATAAGCATAATTAAAGTTATATCAGCACCTCTGTTCTGAAATTGCATCTTAGCGGGTCAGTTTCGAAGGTGTATTTTGGACAGAAGTTTTATTAAGTAAAAAAAAAAAGTCTGTGCTGAGGATGGTCCTAGAGGTGCTCCAGAAGGTGTAGCTATATTCAGAGCTCCTGACTTCAGGCACCAGGCTCCTTCCCTCCACCTCCCTCTGGAAAAGCCTGGAGCTCTCAGTGGTTAGAGAGTGGGGGAATGCCTTGGACCAGCCTCCCAATGAAGGCACTCTTCCATGTATCTGCTGAAATGAATCTGACTGGTTTCTGCCTTCTTACACCTCTCTAAATGGCCACATTTTAAAATACACACACACACCGTGCACATGAGAACATTTCACATTTGGTTTTTGCAACGTAATTGTTTTGCTTGCTCTGTTATGGTTTCTTGCACCAGATGTAGGAATGTTGAGACACATGGAAAACAAAATCAGCTACAGCAAGAACGAGCTACCAGCCATCATTGTGGGTTCGTCAGAGATAGGTAAACAAGATTAAAGACAACATCAACCAACTGGCAGAAAGATTCTATGGAGCACTAGTGTTTCTTCTTTCACTATCAGCTCCCACAGCCCATAGCACTGTAATGCTGTGCCATGCTTGCTCAGTTCTTCAAAGGAAGCAATTCCAGAAGAAAGCCTATGATGATGGTCTGTAACTATATCATCTGTTGTGAAAGTTCCAAGACAACAGCAATTAAAAGAAATTTAAGCCTCTTCACAGCCCAGTTTGGGTCTCTTCACCAAACACTTAGGGAGGTTAAACTGACCTCTTCTATGAGCAGTCCAGCCTTAGAGATGGTACACAGAACAAACAGCAGACAAAGCTTTAAACTCTGTGCTAAGGGAAAGCTCGGACCTAGGGTGGAAAAACTAGTGATGATCTGCTTAGTCCTGGTTTACAGCTCAGCACAGTGCCCTACACCGCACCCCCCACGCTTACTAAATATCATCAGTTCCTCACCTCTGTCTGCCTGGGAGCTTCAGTGGAAACATGGACACCCTTGAACTAGCTTTAATCCCAGCCTGCCCGCCTGTGGCTGTGGACCAGCACAGGCACAGAAACGGCTGCAGGGAGCCTCTTGGAGGGCAGAAAACACCCACTGCTCTGACATCTGCCCTGTTCAGCTGCTGCCATCCCTGAGGTGGACACATGAGGAGCAATGCCTCTTGCTGACACAGCTGGCCAGAGCTGAGCTTTTCTGCAGCACCCCCGTGTTCCTCCTCCCCGTGCTCTGCGCGGCAGCCAAACCAAGCAGTGCTGCTGAGAAGCTTGGAGGTGACAGGATGTGTACAAGTGGCTGTGGCAGTGCCAAGAGCAAGGTGGGTCCCTGCCCGTGGGCTTAGCCAGCCTCTCAGTTGGGTTTTGCAGCCCCAGCCTCCGGCCTCCTCTCAATACCTCAGCCACCTTGTTCAAAACTGGCTTAAGTACATCTGCACTGCTTCGTGCTGCCAGCTGCACTCACCATCCCAAACACACCACAGGCACTCTTGGCTCCAGAGATAACCCACTGCCTGTGGATAACCCACTGCACAGAAAACTCTGGTTTTCCAGAGTTTTCAACCCTTCAGGCAGGCATTAGGATCACTTACAGAAGCATACAGAATACTTTGTTTCAGCACTCAATGGTCTGTTTGTGTGTTTACCAACTGGAGGGGGTTGCAGCACGCAATTTTGCCAAAGCAAAAAGGTGTTCCAAGAAGAGCAGCAGCAGCTGTAAGCATGCTCTGGGAATTAAATAATGGCATCTTATAAAACTTCACAAATTGAGCCAATAAGTGTGCAATAAGTCAGTTTTGAAATTACTGTCTTATATCAAGTTTCTCTAATAAAAGTCAAATTTGTGCTTAGAAAAGCTTAAAGCCCATATGTAGGAAAACTTTACAACTCTAATGGGAGCCATGATAGAGCAGCATGTTAGTAAATACATGTGTAAGCAGCACAGTACAAAGAGAAAAGTAGCAATATGTTAATTATCTCCCTCCTGTATTATTTTTAGTTGTCACTGTGGATGCAACTGCAGCGAAACACATGCTTGTTCTGACAGCTGCTCTGTTCCACAAGGATTAAAACAGCAGGAAGACTGGCAATGTGAAAGAGAGAAAACAGAGACTTTTCTTCTATAATAATTCGTTACGTGTCCATTTAGAGACAGAAATAACCTTTTTATCTTCTCAGTGATTGATCTAGAGGCAACTTTTTTAAAGGAGATATATGGGTTGGAAAAGAAAGCTGTCTCATGCTGGAGGACTAATCCCTAGGGACAGGTTCCTTACTAACAGCCATAGGTTCTCACTTAGCTTGGATGTGTTGCAAACAGTCGTGCTAGCATTGACAGAGGGGTAGTCTTTCACAGCCCAAAGGCCTCTGGCAGGCTCACCCAGCAAGCCTGGAGCCAGCCTGGAATAGAGGTCTCCACCAGAGGAAAGGTGAGCACAGCTGCTGTTGCTTTGCAGGTGTGAGACTTGGACACCATGCAGAAGATCTGTCCTGCTGCTGGAGAGGCTCCAGCCATTCCATATGGAGCACCGCCGAGTAAGGACAACTCATCCACTGGCTAACTGCATTTCCCAAATGGGCAAACTTTCCATGGCCTGAAATAGAAGTGAGCAAACTCATTTTGCTTGCATTTTTCCCTAGCCACAGTACAAGGCAGCACCACTCTGTGGTGTCTGCATGAGGTAACCACTACTCTGTTGGTTGAGGCAGAACAATAAAAGTTCATCTGAAAGGATCTAGGCAAGCCCTGTGATGCCCTTTCATCTGAGCTTTTAGAGAAAAAAAAAAATCTAATAGAGCATCAAGATAAAGGACACTGTAGGCCTTTTTCCACTGAAAAAATATACCCTTAAATAGGAAAAGCGAAAAGACAAAGAACTGAGCAGTTTACAAGGTGGTTTCAGATGCTGAGTTAATCCAGCAAATCAGGGGATAATTAGAGCTCATTACCCATGCAGTCATCCCTACATCTACCAAAACTCATCAATCTATCACAGGATAGAATCACTTCTCACCTAGAAGACATTAAACACAATGAGGCAAATAAACAGAAATGCTTCCCCAAAGCTGTGCATAACTAAACTGAAGATATTGCATGAAAAGGGTCACAAAGTACCTAACTCCAAAAGGACATTCAAGGGTACAAGTCTTAATGAGTCCAGAGTTAATAACTTAAGTTCTGCACTAGGATGAGTCTTCAAGATATAGCTTCATCATTTCTTAGTTTATATGACTCCGACTCAGCCTGTTGGATTTTGTGGTTTGGTTCATAGGCATTTGACCCGTGCATTACACTGTGTAAGTACCAATCCTAATATTTTTATACAGATAACATCTAGAATCTGGGCATTACAATACCTAATTCTTTTAAGGAACTACACTTGGACTTAATGTAGGAGACCTGGTCAACAGTTTAGATATATATTTTTGTTTAATAATTTCGAGTTAATTGACAAGGCCATTTCAAAGGTTGACCTTGCCTTTGAGGTAAAAAAAAAAATCGCTTATGTAATTTTTCCTTATCACCAGGTCTTCTTAAGACCTACTGTTCTGCTTTTAGAAATTGACAAATTATATCCTCTTCCTGTGATATGGTGACTAAAACTGTATAAACAAGTGTTTCAGATAGTAACATGTAAACAATAGATCAGGTCCTCCCACTCTGCAAACATAACAGGACCCCAACATTTCCTGGGCCACAGTGAGGATGTAAGCAAAGTAAGTCCTCAAAGTCTGGACTTGGAGGCCAGAAAAAATCACTTTACCTCTTATATTCCACATAACTTTGGTCATCACAAGAGTATGCAAGTATGGAAGCCTCTTTCCTTAGCACAGTGTCATATATGGCCCATTGTCTGGATGAGAGTTGTGGATGTGACTGTGCTTTATTTGGTTGTTGGGCTCTTCCTTTGCTTTGCTTTTGGGTACAACAGAGAGCTTGGATGTGTTGGAAAGACATATACCCTCATATTCTGTCAGGTGCAGATGATCCTCTATCCTTGTAGTGGGTTAGAGCTGCATTAGAGGCTGATTTGCATTCTGTTAGTAAAATAAATACACAGCTTTTTAAAAAATATTTTTATTTTTCCATAAAAATATTATACTGTCTCTCCCTACCTTTAGAAGCTGTTTTGCCTTTGAGATGCTAAGGCTTCACAAATGTGTAACCAAGAGGTTTTTTCCTAGAATGTCACAACATGCTCTGCTCCTACAATGGAAAATATCACTGTCTCCATATTTCATGATATTCTGGGGAATATGAAGTGAGCTCTTTTATGGACTGGGACAGAGGGGCATTGGAACAGCATGTGCAGGAAGTCACAGTGCAACCACTGGGGATATGGTGAAATGCAAAAACCTCACATTTCTACTTACAGTGCTATCTGGGAAGGAATTTCCCAATAATACAAGAAGATATATGGATAGTCTGACCTATTTTTTTGTAGAGACTCACTGCAGCTGAGTATTTCCTGTACTGACCTGGATCCAATATCATAGAACCTAATAAATCAGTTAATATTTCAGGTAACTAAAATATTAAAAGATGCCTTAAAGATTTAAAATTTTTCCACACATCATACTCCATCTTAACAAACAAAGCTAATGTGAAACATGTAAAAAGTCTCCTCCTTTATTAATTTGTCATTCTTTTTTTTTTCTTTTTCCTTGAAAGCTATCCAACTAAGCAAGGAAGCCATGGCTTTAGAAAGCACTTTTCTCTTTACCAGAGTGTTCAGAGACAATGTGTGTGGCACATTTAAGTGATACATAATCCCCAGTTCTTTCCCTCAGTCTCTAAGGAATAAAGACATAATCTCTTGTTGTGGTAAGAACTATTCCTCAGAATACAGATTTCATCTATACAGTGTATGTAATGTTGTTCCAGTTATTAAACATCCTGTTAGGTTCTTATCTGTTCCCAAACATAGGATTTTTTTCTGTGATTTGACTCAAGAATTCAAATTTTCATTTGTGTCACATAGGCTCCATGTTGACCCCTCAGTTTTCCTATGTATGGTGACTCTGTGTAAGCACCCAGGAATAAATACACTTGGAAAAGAACCAATTAATTTCACTTTGTTAAGCTTTGCTGACCATGATGTAACTGCACAGGCATCATGCTGCTTAGCCCAGGAGAATCTGTCCAAAAAAAGAAAAAAAAGCAAAAAAAAAAAAGCCTTCCCATTGTTTTCCTAAAACAAAAGGATCCCAGTTTCATAGAGCCAAGACTTTTATGATAATCCAGCCACTGCATTTCTGGGAAGTTCAAGAAACAGTTAATTCAACATGATCTCTTAGAAAAAGCCTAGTAGCAGAAAAGGCTGAAGGCCTTTTGCTTTACTCTGGGTTTTAGTTAATTTTATACACAACACTAGGTCATAATTCATTCCAGCCCATTTGCAAGCCAAGGATTCTAGGATTTGTATAATTCTTCTGTAAAATGGCCAATTTCATGCAGAGCATGCAAACATTCAGAATTGCAACTGTCAGGAGACAAAATTTGCCAACAGCTGAATGGAATTAAATTCAAAAACATTTCAGTCGCTGTCTTTTATATTAGGTAAGCACAAAACAAAATTTTATGAAAAAAAAAAGGTTGTGACACCAAAGTGATATTTTGTCATTGATCCACAGATACTAATTCAACCCCAAATCCTTAAAACTCAAGGCATTTTTCATGAAACTCTGATGGAGTCTTCTATACTTTCCAGACTTTCCTGACTCTCCCAGTCCTGCAGAGAAACAGGCAAATGAAAAGCCCTTGGTATAGCCATGGCTAACAGCTTAGTTACAGATTTTAGGTTTTGGCTGTTTTTTTTCTATTTATAAATATCCTATGAGCATGCTGTAATTTGACTGCTGATTTCTGTAATGTAAATTAATATCATTTTCAGGTTGCAGACTAGACACAGAATATTCACTGCAAGAATCAAGCAAAATCCATCTAAGATTTGAGCTAAGATTTCAGGTCATCACTGACAAAGCAGTAGACTAAGACCTAACTGTGTTTCCATGAAATTTAACTATGTAATATCATTATGTTTATGGAGGTACCCAATGCTAGAACACAAGTAGTTAAGCTTTCAGCAGGATCAAGGAACTTGTCACATGAAGAACATCAAAATGTTCTTTGGCATTGTTTTTACTTTAGAATAACAAATAAAAGGAGTTTTTATTGCATTCATTTGTGCTGTTGCATTTTATTAATAAATTCAGACTTAGCATAAGGTTTATAAACACATCAGGATTATGAATGCACAGTTTATGAACACATTTTGCTTTAAACAAATCACATATATCAGGAAATCTTTAAAAAATGCCAATTGTTCACAGTGATATTGCATAAAAATATTTTTATGTTTCCTAATTAAAATAGGATGTTTCATTTCAAAATATCCTTCTACTTGTTTTTTTATAAAAAAAGGTTAAGAAGTCCACAGATCAATAGGCACTTCTAATGTTTTAGGATTTTAACTGTGCCATCCACCAAAACTATCTGAATGGTTTAGGTTTGGAGTAACTTCATGCCCACCCCGTCACTCCATCCCTGCCACTGAAGTCCAAACAAATCATCTGTTCTGGAAGACCTCAACTGAAAGACAAGACAGTCACAATCTTCAGTCTGAAATTAGCTGGAATTTCAGCCCACCTCGATGCCACTGGCAGGGTAGGTGATGCCCATGGGATGGTAGTGGCACTTTCCCATTAGAACACAGCCCCCTCTGCACATGGCTCGGGACAGGAGCTCCTTCAGCCCCTCAGTATTATTCTGTTGCCACAGGTGAGTCAGAGCCTGAAGACTCCCTGGGGCAGAACTGCCACTTCATACCAACCTTGCTATGAATCTGGCCAAGTCAAGCAGCTGCAACCCTACATTACTCATTTGGCAGGCAGGTCGATCCTACAGTTTGTTACGCACATATAGCAGTACATTTAATAAACCTTGATGCATGTGAAGTCCTCAAATTCAACGGGAATACTGCAGTGATTGAGAGATTTTGGTTTTAAGGATCCCATCCTTCCCAGTACTGGTCCATTTCCAGTACCTGAGAATTTTTGCCATTGAATTCCACTGGTTTTGGTGGGGTACTCTAGAGTCAGGTCAATTCTGTAACAACATGGAGGAAAACATGCATTTAACCACACCATCTGTGGTTTAACCCAGCACTGATATTCTGCTACAGAAAAGTTTTCTGTATTCAAAATCTGCATTTTCACTTTGTAATGTTGCAGTTACAGTCTTTGCAAGTGTCTGCTTGGATCCACTATGAAAGTGGGGTAAAATTGACACTAGTTGAATTAAAGGTGTTCCATGTTTGCATGGGTTTAAAATGCCTTTTTGTCCTAACTCCTTACAAGATACATCCTCCTGGCTAATCCTGTCAATCCAGGGAACAAAAAGCCACTTCACACAGTCTGTTTCAACAGTATAATGAAATATCCAGAGGAATTAGTTTGGGCAAATGCTTTGATTTGAAGTTGTTTGAAGGCAGGGCAACTTAATGGTGCCACTGGTGAAGATGATCCAAGGAATTTGAGACAAAGAGGAGGTGAAATGTCTCTGGTTTAATGGATAGCTGATATTACACCTTGGTTTTCTTTCTAAAAGTCTGCACTTACAGAGACTGTCAACAGCAATGGATACAGCAGACTTGAGCTTCCTCATATCCACCAGACAATCCTGCTCATTCCCAACTATCACATACTCTTTGACTTGCAGATACTTTTCAATGTCTGCTGCTACACGAGTGCTGACCTACCTCAATTTCAGTGCATGTGGCTGTTGCTGTTCTGTGAGCACTGAGAGCTGGCTGGTGGCTTTACTGTGGAGCAAAAGAAAAGGTCACTACTGAAATAGCTTTCCAACTACAGGCCCTGTCTGCAGGGGCAGATGCATCTTCTCACACACACTCTGCATCCCTCTGTGATCAGGAGGCTCCAGGAGGAGCAGCTGGGTCTACCTATATGTAGAAACAGAAAAAAAGTGCAGATACACCACTACAGATAGAAGAGATGGGTCAAGAGAAGGGGAAATGAAAATGGATCGGGAGAAGCAATGCTCATTACAAGGGTCTGGAAGCCAGTTTGGGTGATTTTTTTTCCTCTGGTTTAAAAATGCCTATTCAAAAAGAACACATATAAGCCATTTAGGAAAAGTGCATTTTAAGGAAGTGATTAAAAGAAAAGAATATAAAGGCAAAGCCAGACAGTGACTCCAGGCAAAGGACCACATATTTATCAACATTGCTTTATTTGCAGAAAAAAACAATGCAATATCGGTCAAGTAATTTCTCCCTGCTGAAGACCACAAAAATATTAATTGAACAACTTACTTGACAAAAAACTCCAGCTATTATTTAGTCAGCTGTAGCTACAGCCTAATTTATGTTCATTTCCATTCTCATTGTTATGAGAGTTTCCCTCAGGAGCTAACAGTGTGAGATAGCACAAAAATGCTTTTATTTATTTTACATGATTGCCTACACCCAAATGCTTGACTATTGTACTAGCTTTTTTCAACACGACAAGAGGAACATGCTGAGTGAGAATTTTAATGGTAAAAATTATTTAAGAAACCAAAAAATCTTGTTTTCCCCAACTCCCAACTTCTTGGACACCAGCAAATAACTGAATAGAAAAACATCAGCCAGAAAGAAGCATTTGTGACCTCGACAGTGCACTAACTGGCTTTAATGAGATGACAAAGTACCCAGAATCCAGCTGTCTACAGCAAATCTTCCAGATCATCAAGCTGAGGGCACCTCCTAGTTATAAAACTGGCTGAGTCTCCATAGAGTAGGCCCTGAGATACCCATTTCAAAGCATCCCTACAACCTCCTCTTTTCACATACACACAGTGAACACACATCGTTTTTAAGAGGCCCAGAAAAGAAACCACAATGTAAAAAAAAAATACAGCAAAGTCCATGGGTACTTGGGGCCACTGGAGTATTTCCTTCCTTTATTATTTTGCTTTTTCCTTCTACTTTTATCCTCATCCTGGCAGCAGCCCTTTCTTACTCTCAATCTTTACCTCTCTGCCACAATCCTCCTCCGACCCCCCAAACATCCCTGTACATCCCTGTACATTCCCACACATCCTGTGGCAGCCAGCAAATACTCAGCAGCTGGCCATGGCCTGCCTACCCAAAAGGGAGCAGCTGAAATATTCCCTCCAGGGCTTCCCTTCAGCATGGCCATCAGGGAGCTGGCTGCTGACAAAGGCTCCGTGCTGGCCCCAGGAACCAAACAGTGGCCGAAGAGCGGGGGCTCTTCCTGTAGCCCAAACAAACACAACTTATTGCAATCCCTTGCCTCCTGTGCTTACACAGTACAGACCTTCCTGGCTTACAAGACACTTTGAAGATCTCACCTTCTCCCATTACTTGTCTTTTATATAAAATGTCCACAGATGTGAGTCTGCTAGCGTGTCAGAGGGCTGCGGCTAATAATTTATGAACCAATACTTCCTATCGGGCACACTGTTTGACGCGGGGCTGCCTGGCAGCGCTACCTTGCTGCAGGAGCACCCTCTGCTGACTCCCACGCGGGGCCGCAGCCCTGAGGGGAGTGGTGGCCACCTCGGGCACCTGCTGGGGGACAGCCCCCGGCTGCAGGGACGCTGAGTCTCAGCTTCTCCAGGGTCACAGAGACTGTCAAAACCCTTGCTCTGCAGCAAATAGCAAAGCTTAATGTCCCAGCAAAGATCAAATGAAAAGGACTCGAGTGGGAATACACTGAGGTGTTGCCCACAGAACCGCCATGCAATACAGCTCCAACTCGTGAAGCACCACCTGCAGACACCCCGGCATATTTTCCGTGTGCGTGCTCCAGAAATCACACTGAACAGGCTCCCCTTGAGCCAAAGGCACAAGGAAATGGTCTAGACAGACACAACTGAAAATAGGCCGTTGTGTGTGATCCTGTATTCCCAATTCACCCCCGGTCTGAGAGGAGCACAGGAGAGGATGTGGGCCATGTCAGATAACTCTGCAGGTGGGACTGATGCTCTGGGCCAGCAGTCACAGACTGAGAAGAGTCTCCCTAGGAATGTGCACTGGGTGGATCTTCAACCCCCATCATGACTGTGACAGCTCTGGAGCAGCAAATGGCAGCAATAATGGTGAGAACAGTCAAACAGCATCTTCCTGCAGGGATGTTTGGACTAGATCCTCATAAATAAACAATGTGGTGTAGCAACCATTGTGTAGCTCAAGAGAGCTGGTGGCAAGTGCTTGTCCTTCCTGCTCTTACCACACCTATCTCTATGAGCAGTAAGTCTATTTACTATTTCACTTTTAAAAATATTTTTTAAATATTCTAAACACTTTCTAAGTGCTTGCTAATTGGTGAGCTAATGGCTATATACCTCACCAGGAATCCTTAAGAGATTTTAAACTGATGATTAATTTCAGATTCCCAAAATGCATTTAAGTGATATAAATATTACAGAAAAACTTTCTGGGGTACTGTGCAATTTCAGTTTCCTTCAATTTTGCTTACATCTTAGGACTTTTTTTTACCACAAGTGATTACAAACACAAAACATTAATGGCTCTCTAGGCATACTCCTAATGATCTGAGGAAGAGTTTGTCTGTTAAAATCTTGTCTGCTTTTTCAGACTAGTGTAATAAAAGATATTTCACTCCCTTACAAATATTGATCAAAATGTTGAAAATATTATTACCAGCAATCCTTTATTATTCAGATTAGTAGGGCAGAGGCATGTCCTCATTTGGTTAGAAACCAAACTGACCTCCTCCTGCCTGAACCCTTTAGCTACTTATCTCCAGTCTGCGGTACAGGAGCCCCTTTTCGCACCAGCAGAAACCACGAACAGTCGCTGGACACCCTTCACAGTAGGATGGAGGCTAATGCTTTGGGACCATGGCTAGGCTGTCCCTCCCTCCACGCTGCTGCTTGTGAGCCCCAGATTGCCCTTTCCTGCTGTCCTTATGCTGGGGATGCAGCTGGTTGATGCAGAGCGGGTGGTGTCGCTGGGCAGCCTCGGCAAGTGGCATGACACATGAAGGCTGCTGTGCTGATGCCCCCACACTGTCACAGACTCCTTCACACGTACAGCAGCTGAGCTGAGGGCTGCTGCACAACCAGGAATACCTGCAGGGACTGCTGTTACCAAATTCCATTATGCTCAGCTTTCTCAGATTATCACACGACAGGAGGAACGGCTTCAAAGTGAAAGGGGGTAGGTTTAGGTTAGGTATTAGGAGGAAATTCTTTACAGTGAGGGTGGTGAGGCACTGGGACAGGTTGCCCAGAGAAGCTGTGGATGCCCCAGCCCTGGAAGTGTTACAGGCCAGACTCAGCGGAGCTTTGAGTAACCTGGTCTAGTGGAAGGTGCCCCTACCCATTGTAGGCAGGGTGGAACTAGGTGAACTTTAAGGTTTCTTCCAACCCCAAACATTCTATGATTGTATGGTAGAATTTGTCTAGGTGGTCTGTTGTTAACAGGGCAGGGACACAGGAAGATTTGTGGCAAATGCTGAATTCTTTCCCACTCACTCATCCAGGGAGAACCAATACCTTCACAGAGGACAGACCTGAACCACTGCAAGGACCGTCGGTAAGCCAAGACCAACCACTGTAAGAAATACTGTGCATGTTGCACTGCACAGAGAGGCAATTTATTGATCCCTGCTTCAGTGTATCAAGATATTTTACATTTTTAAAGGAGGTTGAAAGCACAGAGACAGCTTACTTCTGCCAAAAAGTAACTGTTAAGAGACTTTGAGGTATACTTAATTGGAAAAATATTCTGCTTGATCCGGCTTTCAGATTTTAATTACAATTCTGTTAGTCAGTGCATCAAAACCACACACACCCTCTCTTGTCCCCATCTATTGTGGACAGCCAATCATCAGGTAGGGAAAAAAGGGCAGTTTTAAATACACATTGTTTCACTAGAGCTTGTTAGAAAGCAGCATCTAAAAAACTCCCTGACTCACTCAGGGAGCATCCACAGAAAATGAGGCTCTCTGACAGAACAACCCCCTTGCAACAGCAGTAAGAGGATTTGTTCTGAAGGTCTTTTATTTAGGAAGAGCAGCAAAATGTTAAGAAGTGCCAAGATTTTTCTTTTGCATATAAATCCCCTCACTTTTTTTTATTTCAGGGGTCATGCACCGCTGAGGTATGTGGTAAGGAAATAGCATCTTGAACTTGCCTTATACTGAAAAATGAAACAGATCTTCAATATTCCATGGAGAAGAGGGTGTGCATCATTTCTTGAGAATAAGCCCTTTGTGTCTCTATTATTTTTACAATGCACTTTAATGACCTGAAAGCATGTGTGTGCCTTCTTAAATCATCACATACAAAACTACATTTTGACTGTAAAATATATTAAGAATCTTATAGAGGAAGTTATGCCATGTGTGGAAGGGTTTTTTTTCGCTTTTCAAAGTAGGATGAGTTTTGTCTATATTACAAGGACAAGCTCCAAAAATGAAAAAAATTAAAGGGGGAAAGGGAAGATGGTTGGTTTGGTTTGTTTTTTTTTTTTAAAGAATAAATCCTAGCTCCAGACACCAGTGTTAGAAAAGTCACCCTTACCAGATGGCTAATACAGACAAGGGAAAATAGCCAACTTGATTTCAAATGTGAGAGTGATTTTTAAAATGAATGATAGAAACTACTTCAGATTCATTATTTTAAGCAGGGAAACTCATGTGTTTAGCTTATGGGTCTGGTTTGAATAAAAGTTTGTCTTTCTTGAATAGAAATCATATGTGATTCAGGCAGTGGCCTGGACCATTTGCTAATACTAATTGTTGAGGGTTGAAAGTAGGGTAGAAGATTGTTAAAGTCTTCCCTGGCAGTAACTTGATCTGTGGAAATGTACTTTACAGGATCTGTGATGAGGTTTACAGCTGGCAAAAGCTTGTGATAGGATGGCCACATGACTTCACATCTCCCTTTTAATAATGGAATAAAAGCTCACATGACACAAGTTTGGTAGGTAAAGGATGGCAGGGATTGTATAAACAGAAACAGGAATATATATTTTTATAAATATTTCACATCTTGAAAGATACTTGATGATGTGGCTATTTTGAAATAATATTATCACAATATGCTGAAGTAAAGCTGGCAACTTAGAAAACCACCAACTGAGGCCAGATGGGCTGCTTAAGTTTTCGCATGAAACATTGGCAGAGAAAAAAAAAGGTGTGAGATTTTCATCACATCAGTTTGCCCTTGCCCAGACTCAACACAAACCTGGTCAGTTGGTAAACACTTCACTTGCTGATAAGGAAGAGCTCTAACCTTAATTAAAAAGACAAAATGTGATTATTCCACCTAATTTACATGTTAGCACCGGTACCCTGGTAAACTCCAGAGTGAAACCTTATCTTCTGTTTCTGAAATGCCAGTGTTGCACTATATTCAACCTTCAGCCATAGCCCATAGTGCAGCATTGCTATTCACATTCACATCCAAGCTTGCTGGAGCTTACTGCTGTGTGAAACACCTAGGGCATGATTCAGCTGCCCAAAAATAGGTTTCGGTGCCCTTCAAATGCCCTTCTGTGTCTGAGACTTCCCCAGTTGGCTGGCAGACAGGGTGCACAACCCTCTGCTCTCCATGTCCCTGCCTCCCCGTGCACAGCAGGGCCCAGCTGCCTCGGGGAGGCACACACAAACAGAGGAGCACCACAAGCAGAGCCAGACACCAGAGGCTGAAGCACTAAATCAAATCCTCTACATCTGCGGTGTAAAGCTGCTAAGTCCCTTTGGAATCAGGCATTACAGGGACCCATAACAGAATCGTGGCTGCAGGGCAGAAAGCAGCTGCGGGTTTGATGCCCAGGTAGAATGCCATGGCTCCTCACCCATGGGGGAGCAAGGAAAGTTTGGCTCCAGTCAAAGGGATGAGTGGCTTTTGGTTAGTGTTCATACCAACAGCACGTCATTCGTGAGCTTGTCCAGAAGAATTTCAGCCTGCAGTTCCAGTCAGAGAATCACACACTTATTTTCATTGCACATCCAATCCGTATCCCTGTGTTTCCTGAAGCTTTGTCATGCTCGGGTAGACAGAAACTATTCTTTTCACTAATATTTGTATTGTTTCACATCTGGTTCATAATAATTCTCATGCTATTGTCAGTGGAATTGCTCTGCCATTTCCTTTCATGATGTGCTTGATGGCTGCTCTGGAAAACAGTTTATTTACAGGTTCAAGAAGATGCCGTTGGGTGTATTTTCCATTTGGCAAACTACAAAGTAACATTTACAGTTATAAACACCTGCATAGACTAACACATATGTTGTATAACTTTCTTCACAGAGCGGTATACAGCATAAATGTCATGTAAATAGCTTTCCACAAATCAAAATGAACACAGAAAAAAAAAACAAGACTCTTAGGGAAATAAAAAACACAGAACTGCAAGTTTTCCAAAACTTTTCACTTCCATTCCTCCCCAGTCCTAGTCATGGTTACTTCAGATTTTCTCCACTGACTCTCTTTTGAAAGTAGTGAATATTGTGTACTCGTTTTGTTTTCTGTTGAAAAACCGCAAACTTCCAAAAGCACTGATTTTTTAATTTTTTTTTAATTAGTGATTTTATTTCTTTATCCATTTGCAGAATAGCAGCTGGCTGTGAAAATACTGTGTGTCGTGTCCTGCTCTGTGTGGTCCTACGAGAAGTTACAGTGTGCTCTTCTTTGGAGGAAACTGAGCTCCTTGGTTGAGTCGTGTCCAAGTTCTTTCACATTTTGCTGGTTCTCACATGAACATCTTCTGGCAATTTTAGGCAGAACAGTGTCCTTGCCCTAAACACAGCTAATCAGTTTTCAGACCTATTGTTCAGCTGGAGAGCAGATATGAATGGAGTTGATTATGTAATGGTCACTTGTGAATATAGACTGCAGCACCCCTGACTGTGGGGTTTCCAAGATGGTAATAAACTCACAGTTGCCCACAGCAAAAATGCCTGAGAGAAAATTCAGCTCTTACATTTGTAAACCTGACATTAGTGATTGAAATCAACCTCTTGTCTGCATATCTCTCAAAAGGGATGGAGATGGCTGTGGGATAGACCTTTTCTGCTCTAATCAACATCTCACTTATTTTCCTGGCCCTCACATTCCCATAGGAACACATCTTTTTCTTCCTCCTCTTTGTATGTCCTTCAGTCCTCTTCCATTGACATCCCCAAGGGAAACTGGCACAAAAAGTCAAAAAAACCTCGTATCTCTGCCTGTGGAGGGTGGGGTTCTACCCTGTTGAACTCTCCTGCCTCTGCTCCTGCACACTTCTAGGAGGTGCAAAGCTCCAGTGGTGTGGAGAAAGAGATCAAAGGACTAGTAATTTATAGCTGTTCATTATGGACAAGGCTGCAGCATGGACCTCTGGGCAGGGTCTTGGAAAGAACTGATTTAACTTAACTGGTCTCCAGAACTGCCACAACTATAGAAAAGACCACTGAGACCACTGAAAAAGAACAAGATAGAACAAGCCACCTGAGCCCCACACTTCCTAAGCCAGGCCTCTGAGAGTTTCTGCATGTGTCAACCTTTCACAGGCAGTTGGGTACAAATGCTGAGCAAGGAATGTAGGCCTTTGCCAGGAATATGCTTTAGAGAACAGCATGGACAAAGGCTAAGAAAAGCTTTCACAAACAGCACAGAAAACAGGAATTAGTGAAATTCCTTTCCCAGCTGTAATTCGCATGTGTTTTAAGCACTATTAACACAGACAAAAACAAATTTTCAGATAGTTTCTGTAATAGCAAAAGAGGTTGCTCTTGTAACAGGTTATGACTCAATGTTTCATTTTCTTTCATGCACTATAACTTACATCCAGCCATCTTTTAGCTGGCTCTGTCAGCAAGTCCTGACTCCCTTTTAAGCCTCAACCCCTGGCACCCAGAACTAAAGCAGTGAGACCAAGTCCTTAAACTTATCCACTAAATGTGTTGGCTTTGAGAGCTTTCTACAGAATTATGTCAACCCTCCACTTATCACCTATCTTCCTACCTCCTGCAAGTGCCCTTATTCACCACACTTCGTACACAGCCTAGGATCTTTCAGAGATCATCATGTAACATATTAAAGCCATTCTAATCTGCTGCTTCACACATAGCCCCTCAATCACAGCTCATGATTCCAACCATCAGGCTTCATAACCTTTGTAGCACATTAGCCAAAAAAAAAAAAAAAGAGAGAAAATCCATTTTCATTCTATCTTATCCACAACATGTGCAAATATTACCTCATCCATTCTTGAGCTGGCTCCAGAGATTAACTCAAAGTTGACATGATAGATGTCTAATTTAAAATATAGTCTGTTTCCTGGCAGTTGATTTTGTTGTCAGTTTTGTTTTAAACTTCAACTTCGGGTGTGACATTGCTACCAGAATTTCATATTTTTAAATACCATTTCACTTTCAAAGGCTGAAGCCAAGGATGATGTCATGTGTGCTAGTAGCTTAGCACATATCTGCAGTAGGAGCTTAAAGATTAAAAAGAAAATTTTCCTTCCAAAAACAAGAGCAGGACACATAGGAAAAAGATTTTTGTAGGAAAGCAACGTGACACTATTTAACCTTCTGATTAGGTAAAGCATTACATGAGTCTTTTAATTGAAGGAACATCACTTAAGCAGTTTACTAGGCAGGAAGTGGCTGCTGATGCCTGTGGAAAGCAGGCTGCATGAGGTTTGACGCAGCACCCTTTGAAGTGAATGGAAAGAGTTTTACTGAGCTCAGTGGAGGTACTCTGCATTTGCACTAACACAATTCCAAGTACAATTTGACCCATGGGGATGAAGGGCACTGGCTAAATAAAAAATAGCATGAATCCTTTGTTTATGCTACAGAAAAGCTCTTATTGTATGCAATATTACTAAGAAATAAAATATCGTTTGCAGTGAAACAGTTTGCTCTTCCTAATCCAGTATTATTGTTACGCATGTGTTAAATCATAGGATACACATGGTTGTAAAAGCTGATTTATTAACTAACTAGAAATCAGAGGCATCCACCCAAGCACCACCCAGCATCTGCTGGGACTAATGTCCCTCAAAAACGTCCCATATGTCAAGGAGGGTATGGGTTCAGAAAAACACTAATCCCAGCTTGTCAAAAGGAGCAAAAGAAAAACAGGTTTAGCTTTATAGACTACAGTATTTTGTTTGTTTTCATTAAACACTCTTACTGATTTTAAACATCTGTATTTGTTAACTTGTCTAGTTCTTTCAAACTTAAGAGTACAAACATTGCCATATGTGCTCACTGCTGGCATTTCTGTTCCCGGTCCTAACATTTGCCTCTAGAGACAGGCTTATCTCTGACAACTCAGTAAACATGGCTCATGATGAAATCTGAACTATGCAAGGTGGTTTGCTGCCTAGAAAAGGCAGGAGGGACACGTGGAAATCTCTCTCTTAAAATCTACGACACCACCCCCTGTGGCAACATTGGCTCAGCTGAAGCAGAGCTGACAGACGGGGGGACTGCGTGTGGCCGGCTCTGTTGTCGCTGGTCGTTAACTTTCTCATCGCTTGCATTTGCTGCGCAGAGCCCGCACAGGCAGGTGGAAAGGTAAAACTCCACTGACTCGCACATCCTGCTGCTCTATCATCACATAAGCTGGTTTAAAACAAAAGCAGTAGCTCCCCACAGCAAGTTTGCCGACTTTAACTCACAGCTGGTCAAGAAGAAGTGGTTTAGCTTCAGTATGTTAGCACTGCCACAGAAAAGAAATAGAGTGTACTTCTGAGCTCTTTAATCTAACAGAGGGGGTTACAAGCTGGAAGGCTCAAGTCAAACACATTTAAGTGCTGAATTAGATGTGTTTTTATCAAAAGAAGTAATCATTATTACCGACCAGAACAAGTTACTAGGGAAAGCAATGTGTTTATGGCTGCTTTCCTAGAGGGCAAGGCATGGTCACACAAGTTACCCGTCCCAGTACCACAGTACTTCCAGTGGACAGAAGGTCAGACCTATCTATTCTGGGAACCCACCAAGCTGTAGATACATAACTCACACTCTCCAGAAATGTAGGGAAATTACAGTCATGCTTCTTCTTTCACTATGGGATCAATGGAGAAAACAAATCCCTTAAATTCTGCCCATTTTTGGCAATTCGAAGAGCCTGCTCAGAAAAAAAAAAAGACTCATTTAAGGCATTTCCATAGACGGCCCTCATTTTGAATATTCAGGCCACTTTTTGCAACCATTAATCTAATTTCTAAAATCTGGTCTCTTTTCCAAAATATTTTGACTTAAACAGTTTTTCTCCTGTGATCAGCTTGTCATACCTAATTTCAATTTCTAATCTATGCCCCCCTGGTAGGCATGTAATGCCTTGGAACATGGCCTGGAATTATCGAACCTAATTCTTGGCAGAAAATTTCCAGCAGCATGGAACTGGGTACCTCTTTAGAAATGATTCTTAACTTCTTTCCTTAGGTGGCTTGTACCTTCACACCGAGTCCATAGAGACTGACAAACATATGTCTATATTTGGAATTAGAGGAACGTGTGTGCCTTTTGTCCTCAACACCTGTCCCCTTTGCATTAAAGATCTATATTTCACACTACGTCTTTGCTAAACTGTGTCCATGTTATAGAGACATAAATCCATGTTCATCTCTTCTGCTTCATTCTCCGTGATCCAGGGAACCCCTCACTCCTTGAGACAGGGGTGCACCTATACATGAGAGCATGTGTGTGCACATGTGCATGTTCATGGACACACACTCACTCTTTAAAGACATGCAGCAACTCTGCCTGCCTCTCTCCAGCAGATGACACTGGAAATACTGATCCTATAAAAAGGTTGGGGAAGCAGAGGCAGAGAGAGGGGGTGGTAGGCATGTGTATACATACATCTCTTCAAAGGAAAAGAGGAATGGTTAGTGGAATACATACAGGGTTTTAAATGGAAAACAAGAGAGGAAAAATAAAAGAATTGAAAAGTTTACTTGTCAAAGCCAGAGGACACAGACAAAGTAGGATTGTGAATATGGAACTGGAGACAGCTTCTGCTGTGTACATGCAAGTGTTTATATATGTTGGAGTAAGGGAGAAGCATGCTGCAAATACATAAAAGCCTCTCCTGCTCACCTCTGGACACATCCCATGTGAATCTAACAGCAGCTGGATGAGGCAACTAACAGAAGATGAGGTCAGGCAAGAGATACAATACAGTCTTGGTTAGGTGAACACTTCCCAAAGACAGGAATACAGTGTTAGGTGAGGTGCTTTACAGTCCTTCAGAAGTTGAGTAAACAATCTGTCAGAGACACTGATCATCACTGCTACTCCTAGAGACTTTCTGAAGCCTCGTTCAACATTTCACTAAGTGTATAAATTGTCTCTTCTACCCTTGTATTTCACTACAGGAGGCACCATCAATGTGAGCTGATCAGAGAATTAATAGTTTCATGTACGTGTAGTCAATATCTTCTCCTTGTTCCTCTTTTTCCTGCAGCATCCCTTTCACTCCATTCTTCATTAGCCCCCATGACAGTTAACTTTTGGCACATCAGTAAGAATGTGTATGTTAATCTGATTAGACTCAAAGTCCCCTAAAGAGGAAAAACAGCACTTGATGAGATTATCAAAAGTTTCTAGGCAATGAAATATATCACGAAATCTGTCTTTACTCTCCTGGGTGTGGACTGTGGCTTGTATAAGTTTCTGAAACAAGGGGCAGGTGTCTGGGAATGCTACTGCAAAGAAAATATGCAGGGGATTCTAATTCATATCACTTTTCTGAATTTGCACCTCTTTCCAAGCCCAGCTATTGGGTGGGTTTTATTGTTCATTACATTTTGAACTTGACACTGTGAAGATCAAATAAGCAGCCAGTCATCAATAAACTTCCCAGAGCAAATACTTCAATATTCACAACACATATGCATTGCAGGCATAAAGGGGGGTGGTGAGGGGTGGTGGTGTGGGGGGTGCTGGGGGGTGTGCGCACATGTAGAAGGAACCAGGGAATGGGCTGCTCAGTTAACACACAAGTTTCCAAACATGTGGATTATACACACTTCTTCTACTTCTTTTCCCCATATCTTTCACTCCAAATGCAGGCAGATACAAATACACACACGTGCTCACCTTTGATATAAAATTGGGCCTGGCCCTTGCTGTGAATGTAATTTTCTTCTGCTCAGTGGCTCTTTTAAATGTTCTTCTGTAAATGGTCTGAGGGGGCCACCAGGTAAGGGAATTTTGGCCCACCATGTTTTAAACCTCATCACACATTAGAGCCAGAAGCAGCAATAGCTTCTCATTGTAAATTGTGCCTGTTATTGTAATTTATCAGGATCAAATAGTTGCTGGCAGCCCTTTCCATAATATCCAGTTTCAGTGTCTATATCAGCATCGAGCAAAATCAAACATGGCTTGCGAACAGAGGTTTAGCGATAAATAAATCACTCAGGGAGCTTTAAAGAAACAACTCTTCAGACACACCAATGTTATGGTACTTGTCTTTATTTCTCTTCCAGCTTTCCTTTCTTTTCTTTTCTTTTTCTTTTTTTTTTTTTTTTTTTAATTTGATTCACAGTGTTCAGATGACATGTGTTTTGCCTTATTCAGCCATTTGGAGTACAGGTGCATGACTGTGTTTTTGATGGAGTGTTGCTATTCTGGAGTGCTCCATCCAAAACACAATCCCACACATGTAATCCAAACTGCAGAAGATGAGTCAACCATCTTCCCTTTTCCATGATAATTAGAATTTTTTTTCATTCAAAGTTACATAGTTATTAGTTGCAGATGCTATGCTTGAACAATATTGTTGAATCTTAAAAGGCTTTCACACCATGCTATTTTATCCCTCAGAGGGGAGGAAATTAACAAAAAGTCCAAGCTTATCCAACTTTAAATTAAATCACTTCTAATATTATTACACTGCGAGACAATTGTGACACCTAAATATGTATACATGTATACATATAAATATATATAGCTTTAGTATATAAATACCCTTAGTATACATGTAAAAATCGTAGCCTAATATTCAATTAAATATATATAGCAGCTTGCCAGGGAAGGTTTGTCATAATTAAGGGATTCGTGGAACAGCAGCTTCCAGTCTTACTAATCCAGGCAAGCCACACATCTAAGTGTCTTTTCTTTGAAAACATTTCAGTTTCTTATCACATTAAGAAAATGCCCATTCCCAGAAGCCTGAAATAACAAAGAAACCTCAGTAGGTTTTAAATCCTTAAGCTAGGTATTATTTTCCAGACTAGTGAATGCAAAAGGCTGTTTTCACAGGTCTTAATATACACTGTCTGAACTTTGGGACTGCTGGTGTTTATTTCTGGTACCTTAGGAGCTAATAGGTGATTAGTGGGGTAGATACGGAGAGAAAGAGAAGACACAGGAGAACAGGTGTCATAGTCCTTTAAGGCTAAGCTTTAAGGACTATTTTAGTCCCACGACAAGCCGATCTCTTGGCGGCATTTTTGGTACTACGTGGGTGGTAGACAGACACCAAAGGTTCCACTGCTGGAAATCTCTAAGTAATGACAGGTCATATGCCTAAAGCACTGTTTATAGGGGAAAAAAAAAAAATAAATCTGCCTGTCCAGATTTGAATTCCAGAGTAGTGAGGTTTTCTATTCCATAGTACCTATCTGGCTGGCTCTTGTTTCATGCACACAGAACATCAGTTTAGATTATCTTTTTTTCCAGGTAAGGAAAAATTAAACCAAAAAGCAGGAGACATGCTGACCCCAGAAAGCTTGCTTCCCCTGGTGCAGAATGAAAGCTCCTTATGCCAGCACAAGGCAACAAAGGTGTCATGCTAGAAATGTGCTCAAAGTGAGGGACCTGCACCGACCAGAAATGTCCCCAAGCAGAGCTGGGGATGTGGCCGCAGAGAAGGAGGCCTCAGATTTCCCTGACTTCCTCACCCCCCATCTCTGTACTAACAGCATCTGTACAAACAGCATGGGACTGGGCCCTCTGTCTCTATGAGTAAGAAGATGACAAGTGAGACAGCTACATTAAATTGACAAAACATGTAAACTTGTTTCTCACAGAGAACAGACTTGTAATAGTCACCCTGTCCCCTGCATCAATACTGGTTAACACATCCCAGGGTTTTTGTTATTACATGTGAACCCAGTGTTGAGGGGGTTATTCCTTCACTGGCCAAAGACAAAAAGGGGTATCCATATCCACTTATCTATCTTTTTTCCATTCATCATGGGAAAAAGTCTTCCTATACATTCACCCGGACAGTCCACAGATCAGCAGGTGGAGCATGACTTGTACAGGCAACAGCTCCTGGCAAGAATCTGATTTTGCCCCCTCAAGCTTTTACGATCTGATGCTCAATTCCCTGTGCAGGAATGTAAGACTGAACCTCACAGACAGATTTCAAAGAAAATTTAAAAGTGTGGAGCAAATTATTTCCTGATGAAATTACAATGAGAAAAAACTTGAGGAGAAAAGTCATAGGGATAAATTTCACACTCCAGCTCTCCTGCCCAAATGTACATTGTAACTACCTTTGTAACTACCTAGCCTGATGAAAAATACCACTTAAAAGCCACTTAGTTCACAGGCATACCCACATGAACACCCTCAGCCTGGCACAGGGGGCTGAGCCTCTGGAACAGTGCAAACTGGTGTTGTACTAGCATTAGTTATCACACCTGTATGCAGCTCCCATTCCACACCACATCTGTCCCACGGAAGACAGACCTGGAGTTACTGGAGGAATGCCACAGTTACACGCAGGAAAAGAGCAGTTTGGAGGGACTTTCCTCATATGCCTCCAATATGAGGAACAAGCACCACATTCCTCAGCTGCAGGACTAGTTTGGGGCACTCTTAGCAGTGGGCTTCAAACAGGTAACACTCCCAGCCTTTGACACAGACAAAGCTCAACATCATGGATGCACAGCAACTTCGAAAATATTTTGACTGATTTTCCTGAGGAAATGCACAAATCTCTCTTTCGATCTCTTCCAACCCAAAATAAGCATCCTACACTGAATGAAGGGAAGCACAATCCTTGGCTGAGTGGGTGTTTCAGGTTTCCACCCCTCCAATACAGATAATTTTTAAATCAAACCCCCCAAAAAGCTGAACACCTCCCATTTGCACTAAACACAACAGTTTGATTCTTTTTCTGGACAGTAGGAAAATGTGGTGTTATGAGTAGCTATATTTTAGGGGGAAAAGCTCTTGTGTCCATCCCTAAGCTACCTAACTTTCTGAGGAAAATGTTGAAAATTGCCTATCTGTCCCTTAAGATCTTATACCATTTCTGTACCAACAAATCTAATTGCACTTGCCACACTGTACTTTTTCAGATACTTATCTGAAATGATGTTCCCCTAAATCAGCTTTTTAATATAAACATACATGCATGTGTTGTTTATTGTACTTTTAAAATACAAAAAGAAAAAAAAAAAAAAAACACCAAAAAAAAACCCAACAAAAAAAACCTGGAGCACAGAGAAAGTTCTTCAAACTGCATTTGGAGAGTGACCTAAGATGTGGGAAAGTTGTCTATTGCTTATGTTATTTTTTTCACCCACTTTTGAGTGCTTTGAGGCTACATTTCCCCTGAGTTATGACAGATATTGCCACCCACCTTAGTTCTTCCTGCCTCTGCCCTAACAGAACCTCTTTGTTGTTTTATCTAATCAGATTCAGAGGCCCTGCTAGAGCTGGCTCTTTCAGACCGTTCAAAGTGGTTATATTTCTTATTTCCCAGGCTTCAGAAGAACTAAAAATAACCAAGTGAAAATCTGAAATGCAAAGCTAACATTCCTGCCAGTGTTAAGCAGATATGTTGACAGGATCAATGAAAGATGTTACAGATCTAAAAAATTTTAATAAATCAGAATACTTAATTTTTCTCTGTAGAATTTTCTGAGTTTGATCTTTCCTAAGCCACCAAGAAATTTTATAAAAATATTTACCTTGACTTTTTCTGAACAGAACACATGCAGTGTGTTTTCACACAAAGAGAAAAACTTATTACAAAACTTTCTACATGCAAAGGAGAATATTCAAGGCAGATGAGGGTTTGGAGTTCAAATGATCTTAGGTGGAAGCGACCCAAGCTGTTTCTCCAGTCCCACAGAGTAGGAATTGTAAGCATGCTGCCTGATGACAAGAACTGAGAATTTTCACTGGCAAACAGTAGGCACAGGGCAGCATCATTAGAGTAAATCAAAAGTGCTACAGTTAGTCAAACCAGCCATGTTTTATCTGTCTTTGCATAATAATTTTCCCAGGACTTCTCATAAGCAACAGAAGCGATCTTGCTCCACTAGCTGGATTACACAGTGTAGCAATATTTTCCAACAAGTTTATAGAGAATCAGGAAATGAAAGAAAAGGCAGTGTTAAATGTTGGCAAATGCACTCTAATCTGAGAGAGCGATAAGCACCTTTAATTATTGACTGCAAACAATCACCCTCTTGAAAGAATTTTTAATTGCTTACAGTTGATGGCAATAGGAGAGTTTCCTCTATGATGGTGAAGGATTTATTCCTGCAGCCAGTAATTACAGCAACTTTGCACTCTTTCAGAGAAACTGAAAACTTGGCAGTACAGGGCACAACATTAAGTCAATTAAACACTTACACAAATAAGCCAGAGGGAGGATCCATTTTCAAAAAGCATGAGAAACAGTGCGTGTCTCCTAACTTCCAGAAAATGGGAAATGGCCAGCAACAGCCCAGCTTCCAAATTCCAAACTTTGCAGCTCCCTTCAAGGGATGCAAGATGAAATAAGATTTGTGACTAGTCTGAGTCTCTGGAATAATTTGAAACATGACACAGAGTTTAGTCCTCAGCCCGTGGAGAAAATTCATGATGGAAAAAACCCATACTGTGAGACGTTGAGTTCAGGCTACTGTAACTGAATCAACCAAAAATCCAACCCTTGGGATCTGAGGACTTGTTATCAGTGATGGAAAAAAATGAGACCTGAAGGCAACCAAAAGTGAAAGTATTAAAAATGCTCTTTTAAACTACAACTATAGTTATGTGAACTATTTTATAACTAACCCTAATTTGACTACCATTTTCTCTCACATAGAATACAGTTCCACACGATTCTTTTTGTTTTCTGTGAAATTTCTAGTTATGGAAGGCTTTTCTTTTTTCTGATGTGCATACTGGAAAGGGCTTTTATTGCATCGTCACTTAAGGAAGTCTCATTACGGTGAGCATACAGAGAATGCAATTTTAACTTCTTAGTCCACCACTGTTTGTTTGCTTTCGATTCAGTAGGAAACTGTTAACCCTTAAAAAAACATAACCAAGAATATGGTGAAATATTTATTATCATAATCTCGTATTTCACATATTTGCAGGCTGAGTACTGAAATACTATCTGATGCAATGCTTCAGCCAAAGTGAGTGGGGCAGAGGTTTTTGGTTTTTATTTGATATCTTTTTCCCCACTGACTTTTATGAAAGATACAAAACTGAAATTAGATGACAGAAGAAAAGTGTAGATATTTTATTCATTTTAATTTTGCCATCAATCTTTGGAAATTACTATAATAATCCTGAAGACTCATATTTTTGCTGTTTAGCAAGAAAAACATACATATTACATGGGCACATGCCACATATTTAAATGAGAAGCCAATGACTATGGCAGCAAAATCTGTTTTCATAGAAGCCAACAAAGGCTTTCCACCCATGTCAACAGAGCCTGAAATTTACCTTATAATTTGGAGCTCTGTCCAGGATCTATTTTAGAATTTGCATCCATCCTTCTGCTTTATTAGCACTGCTGCCCAAATTTCCATGTTCCTGGCTGAAATTCATGGCTAGCCCTGCTCTCCCATTTTTTAAGTTCTGCTGTGAAGAGCTCTTGAGAAAATTGCTCCAACTGGTTGGCATTAGAAGGAAATGAAAATCTTTTAAGTGGCTATTGTGCATGTTATTTGAATGCACTGGATGACATTTCAACACCAGGCAATGCCTCCTCTCCACCACAGTCATCAGGAGTGGTTTAAGTTTTTTTCTTTCCCATATGGGCACTGAGGTTTCCAACAGCATTGATCCCTCTGCACATTTTTCTATACTTTGTACAAGGCTCTTTGAACATATTTCTGCAAACAGAAAAGCTTCAATGTGCAACAGTTTTTTAGCAGATTGAAGGACTGAGCCCTTGATGTGATTATTTGATCATATATGAAGTAACTCTCATGATCAATGAATGATGTCACAGCTATCACTTTGAAGTTAATAGTAAAATTTGCATTGGCTTAAATCTGAGCAGGATCAAGGCATGAAGCATGACTGACATTCTTTTAATTAATTTCCATATTTCTTTTTAAATTCTTATGCCTCACTCCATGCTTTTTCATGCAACAAGAGAAAAGAGTAAATGTTGGAAATTGATGTTTTCACAATCAGTAGGCTGTCGTGTGTAACAAATTGTTTTAGTATATTAGTTTATGTGGGCATTCTGTCCTTGATCATCTCCCACATTTCCCACAGAGAGCAGCAGAAGTTGCACATAAAGACAAAAAAAATACTTTGCAAATGGAAACATAATACTCCATCTGCAGACAATAGGCCTGATTGAAAGAAGTGCTGCTGCACCTTTAGCAAAGTAATTCCTATAGTCTTATGTGGAAAATACAGAGCCCATATTTCCTTGCTTCTTTGAATTTAAACTATAATTTATACCAGCATTAAAAGATCTGGGATACATAAAGGCCATATTGGAAGCGCTGTCTTTATCTCTCAAGCTAACAGGAAATGAGAGGCAGTAATAGGACTTTAACTGGTTTCTCACTTGCAATGAGTATCCAACACTCCTCGAAGAAAACTTCCTTTCAAAATCTTTTCGTTCCAAGTCTGCTGAACAGAGAACCAAAACTTGTGTGTGTGTGTGTGTGTGTGTGTGTGTGTGTCTGTGTGTGTGAACAATGTCCATTTGTATTCTTAAGTGAGCTTGTTTTATTTTGCCATTTACTAAATGCTGGCATAAAAATTCCTGAAGCAACGTGACTCTCACAACAAACACAACTGACAGACCCTCGCTGGAGAGCACATGCAGGCACAGACTGCAATTGTTCTGTGGTTATTTGAGAGGCAGTGGTCAGGGAAGCAGGGGTCATTAATTTCCCTGCGTGTTTTAAACATTTCCAGAGATGTGCTAAAATGTACTAAAAGCACAACGGCCGACATCTAAGGCTGAAACATTAGGAAAACTTTCGAAAGAGGTTTCTGTGGAAAAGTGAGAAGGGATGCTTTGAGTTTGACCCTTGCATTACGGAATGAAACGCACTTTTAACTCTTTCCTTGTTGCTTTTCCTAAAGATCAGTGGTACGACTTCTGGACAAGTGCTTGGGGTCGAGGCGGAAGGAAACCTGCTCTGCCCGTGTGGCTGCGGGCTGCTGTAGCTGCTAAGCGGCTTCGGTGCCCGCTCGGGCGGTGCGAGGGTGACGCCAGGCCGGTTCCGACCGCCCGCCCACGGCAACCCCCCGGCCCTGTCCGCCCTCACCGCTCCGGGACCACCCCCCACCCGCCAGGGGGCGCCGCTCCGCGGGCCCGGCCCCTTCCGCCAGTGCCGCCCGTCAATGGCGCCCGGGCTCGTCCCCGTCCCCATCCCCATCCCCGTCCCCATGCCCGTTCCCTCGCGACTCGCGTGGCCCGCGGCGGGCATGCNGCGCCGTGCAGGTACGCGCCCGGCGCCCGGGGCAGCGCTCGGCTCCGAGCCGCGGCCTCTTCCTTCTCCCGCTGCTCCCCGGCGCCCGTCGGGCCTTGGAGCCGAGGCCTGCCCGCCCGTCCCCGAGCCCCCGCGCTGCTGTGCGCCAGCCGTGCGTGTGCTCCAGGGAAAACCGNCGCGTGGCCCGCGGCGGGCATGCCGCCCGGGCCTGTCCCCTCTCGCCTCGCGTGGCCGCCGGGGCCCGCTGCCCCCGTGATGTGTGTCCTGCGGCGGGGCGGGCAGAGCAGAGGGAAGCTGGTGGATTTGGCGGAATCACGTGGCGCGGTCCCCGCTGGCGGGCGGGACGGTGGCCGGGAGGGTTTCCCGGGCAACCGCGCCGCCGGCGAGCGGNTGCACAGAGTCATTTGTGAGCCGGCAGGTCTGAAGATATGGCTGAAAAGTATATTTTCTCCGGGTAATGTTTGCCTATGATCTTCTGTTACCGAAATTGTAAACGTATTTGTTGTCCTTTAAGTTACATATTGTTAGTTTTTAAAGAAGATGTAATTACAAGGTAGGCAGAAGACAGCCGTCATTCTAATGTACAGATAATGGGACTCAATCAATTAATACGTACGGATAATAGAAGTACGGATAATATCAGGAGAAACACTTTTTTTATCTGGCAAGGCTAGAATTAAGTATTCCCCACTTGCTAAAGTAGCTGGCACAGTTAGTAAATTGCTAAAGCATCCTGTGTTTAACATCAAGTGTTCTTTGATGTGAAAGTATAAAAGGATACTGGATTATGTGTGCCCTGAGAGGTAACATTCTTAATCTCCTTACCATGTTTTCAGAGATATTGTCCAAATGCTTACATAAGGATATCGCGCTCAATTCAACGCCTGGGCAGTCTGCTGTATAATTTTTTTTTTTTAACTGCCAAAGCCAAAGTGTCGGGTGGTCTATGGATGGATAAGGAGTGAAAGCAGGAAACAGTTGTCACAACTCGCTTGTCAAAATCAATTTACTAGGTAGGTAACAGTCCTGTGTACTGAGTGGGCTCCATACTGGGAGAAGTTATATTTAATGGTAAAAGCACTTTTGCAAATGTTTAGCCCTTTTATGTTTACATCATGCTTCTCAGCCTGGAATATGCAAGTGCAGTTTAATGCTGCCATACATATGCAGTTTTGAAGGCAGCCATATGTGTTGAGCGGTGTGATAGACAAAAGCTTTGCAGCCTTTTGATTGTGGGGCATATTTTATACCTGAGAAGTTGATGCAGACTTAGGGGAAGGAGAGGGGGGCGAGTGTCATTGGCTTTCTGTGTCAGGGCAGATCAAACCAAATGCCATTCCATAACCTTAAAAAGATTTACATATATTTAATGTTTGCTAAATCCAAAGCACAGCAGAGATGATGAAACAAAACTAACAGTGCCAGATGTCCCATGTGTTGGGGAAGAAACATAGAAAGGAATTAAAAGCCCTTAAAATGGAAATATTACTGCAGTAGATTCTCATTTGATTATTAACAAAATGCTTAATTGTGGGTTGCTAAGAGAACTGGTTTTTGAAGAAAAATGTAAAGATGCTGAAGTGAATCGTATTTTATTTATACCTCAAAGTTTAAATGCTGAAGCTGGTGTTTTGGAAATGAATATTTTGCTTATAAGGAATTTGGGTGATCTAGGTACATTTGCACTGATTGTCTCATTCAGTAAATAGTTTCTTAAGGGATTGGAGAATGGTGTTTGTCAGCTCTCAAGTTTTGGATTGGGGTTTTTTTGCTTATAGCTCTATTCAAGCAAATCATTAGGTTACATCAGTTTCAGAACGCATTTAATTAACTTTAATTTGAATTTTAGTTTTTAGACTCAGTTTTTTGGAAGGTAAAATCCAGCTGCAAATTATGGCTCAGCGATTTTCAAAGGAAGAATTAGACGAGCAATTTGAAGAGTTTCTGAAGGAGGTATGTTTGAGAGCTAGGTCACATCCTTATTCTCTGTTAAAAATGGAGAAAATTGAGTATGGAAGAATGTGAAATGTAAGATTCAGCTGTGCTTTTATCACGTAATTAACATAGCTGTCTTATGTATGGGTCTTTGCAAGGTGTTAATTGCTAAGCTAAGTTCATACGATTTTGCTGTATTGAAATCAAGAGAACAGTTTTGTAATTAAATAAGTATTTTGTCATTGCCTGGTTGTATCTTCAGAAAGAGCCCTTGGTTCTTGATTTTTGTTTCAGTTTTATTGTTGGTGCTACTTAGTACCAGAAGCTTCAAATTGATGTATAATTGAAAATGAGGTAAAAAAAAACTCTACCTGTATATAAACACAAGCTACGTTTTAAAAATTTCCTTATTTTTCTGTGCAGTACTTACTCTCACTATTTTAAATTCTATTTTAAAAATCTTGTATAAAATGAAGCATGTTGTAGTAATTAGAAAATTCAAATTAGAGTCCTTTAATTCCTCATGGTGCTTCATGGTTTTGAGTACTGGCAAAATCATGCAAATATGTGGGTTCTGACTTAACCTAAGAATTACCAGACATGATCTAAATGCCCTGACTAGGTATGTTTTTTTCAATGCAAATAGACCTGTAATTTCAGAACTTGCCCTCTGGTCTGTCAGACACACGGTGTGGTAACCCTAAAACATAAATACTGCTACATAAGGCCTTTACTAGATTTTAATTCTGTA
Organism: Promerops cafer; assembly: GCA_013398275.1. Lineage (NCBI taxonomy): Eukaryota > Metazoa > Chordata > Aves > Passeriformes > Nectariniidae > Promerops > Promerops cafer. The sequence goes on along the minus strand of VZSE01000979.1, from coordinate 1,928,324 downwards.
TAAAAGCATAACTAGTGATGGCAGAGAATATTTCTGGAGTCTCTGTTATATGTAATGTAGGCTTGAAATTTTTTTAAGCTAGATACTGTGTTACAATTTAATCACTTGTGAGAAGTAATTTAATTTAATGATGAAACTAAGTTAGCACTCTTGAACTCACTGAAATTATTAACGTTAGTAAAATTAGAAAACTAGTCTTTGCATTTCCGTCAGAATTCTTTACTTACTGTTGTTACAAAGGGTGTTACTTTGGGGAAGAGAAGGGAGTTTTATTCTTTTATTTGTTATGCACATCTGTCAAAACTCTCCATGTGATTGCTTCTAGTATTTTATTCCTCATTTGACATGCTCTTCTTCCTCCCCAGCTATTGCCCACATTGAGAATGCTTTTTAAAAAACAAAAATCCAAATAACTATTGAATTACTCTTAAGTGGCATTTGGAATGTCCGAGAGAATGTAACAACTTTAACAACTCATGTCTTAATTTTTTTTATAATTTCAATCTAGAATTGTTTTCAAACTGCTAATCCAGTTATTAAAAATATGCATTGTGGTTTTTGCCAGCTAGATACTGACCCAAATAACAATGACGTTATCTACTCTCTGTTATTTTTACACATGCGTCTTCTGCTATGTCCTTCTCCTTGCTTTTGTTTTTTTATAAAAAGTGTTTAGCCTTTTAATATTAGAAAGATGAGAAACTGATGTGCTTCATTTCTTGAAATCTCGCTGTAGGTGATGTTTGTGTTGAGAGTGTCACAGCGGGTAGGGAATAGTAAAATCTGTTTCTCAGTAGTTTGGGGAAGACTTAATATTGTTTAAGCAAATCTTTCAAAGAGGAAATGGAGCAGGATTTTTCCCTTTTAAATAACTCTTAATGAATCTGTGTTTGGGATGAAGCTGTGTATGTAAGTTTGTGATTAAAACATGAAGTTAAAAGAAAGACTGTATATACAGCTGGATGATGCAGGTCTAATACGAAGATTAAACTAAGTCTTTTGGCATATACACTGAACTTTAAAAGCTATCAGTGGATTTTCTAGACTATTATCATTATACAGAAGGAAACACAAATGTGTAATAAGAATGACTGCATGTGGGATAAATCCTTTAATGATTCCCTCTGCCTGGTTACGCTTATTCCCAAACCCTTGCCAAGACAGCCTGTTGTCATCCATAATTCTTCCTATAATCCTTCCTCCTCCGCTGTGTTCCTGTGGTCCATCCACTCCTCACCATCAGTATCTTGTTTTGGTGTGCTTCCTCCTATTGTCAATTGGATTTCCCTTAAGCATCATCTGTCATGCTGGTTTAGCTCCAGGTTTTCAGTGTTTGATGTGTTGGCTGGGACGTTTTCTTGGGACATGCAATGTGAGGAACTCTTTCTAATACACAGTGCTTCAATTAATTTAATTAATTGCCTTTTTTTGATGACCCAAAGCAATATTGTGAAAAAGCTGTTGTCTGCTTCTCGTATTTTTGACCTTTGTTCTACTTGATATTCACGGATACTTGAGAAGGAAGACTTTCAAAAGGAAAAGCTATACTCTCCTTATTCTAATATCTATAGTATAGTATCTGGAAGAGAAACACCACATATTAAGCCATGTTAGAGAAACATTTTAAGTTTTTATTTTAAAAATCAAATAGATTAACATATTATTTTGTAATAAAAGCATTTTTTGGAGTAGACTTGTTTAATTGCAAAATACTGGTTTCATGAATTAATTAGGACAACTGCTCATGAAAGTCTGAGTGTTTTAGATCAAATTCTGTATTACCATCCTTTTAAAGTTCCTTCACATGCAAAGTCGGTGATAAGCTGATGATGTGCCATGTAGTTGTTCTAGTTCTTAAAACTGTCTTTTTTGGCTTTTATTTATGCCGAGATTAAACAACTGATGCTTTTTGTGTGTCTGTGTTCCTGAAAGGCTGAGAGGCTGTATTATGGAGGAGGGGAAGGAAGAAATTGGTGCCACTTACTGGTGCTGAGAAGTCATTACAAGTCCAAAAAGTTGATAGATGATTGATTGATTGATTGATTGATTGATTGATTGATTGATTGATTGACCTTTTTTCAAAAGAAGGAAAAAAACTCTGGAAGTTTTGCTGTTGAGACAATTGACGTGTTGGGAAAAATGCACCAGTATTTTTGTGTCAGCATTTCTCTCCCAGCTGCTGCAGCTTTACTGTCTGNTGATTGATTGACCTTTTTTCAAAAGAAGGAAAAAAACTCTGGAAGTTTTGCTGTTGAGACAATTGACGTGTTGGGAAAAATGCACCAGTATTTTTGTGTCAGCATTTCTCTCCCAGCTGCTGCAGCTTTACTGTCTGCAGTTGACAAGATTACTGGAGATGGAAAGGTTCCAGAATTTGAGCACAGCCTGTGGGAGTTGCAGATTCTTTAGTTACAATCCAGTAAGGAGTGTGAGCATCACTGAAGTTCTGCTTGCAGAGCAGAGGATACAGTTGGTTGTAAAAGAAACAGCAAGTGATAACAGAGCTTCAACCACCTGCCAGTGCTTCCAGCTGACTTTTGGGGACAATGGCACTAGTACTTGTGTTGTGACTAGTGTCAGGAAATTGTTATTAATGGATATTTATTAGAAATCTAAAGCTGTTTTGTTCTATGTCACAGAGCCAACTTAGAGAAATTGCAATACATCCTGTTGTCTAGCAGTTGCATAATTTATTAAAATTGTATTTTATTAAAGTGCAAGGCTCAGAGCACTTCTTTCTTTGTGAGATGTATGGCATTTAGTTTTCTCTATGGAAACTGAAAGCTCTAAAGATGTTCTTGATCAGAGATACTAATAAGAATATTTTATTACAACTATTTTTTCTTAAATTATAGTTTTATATAATTGGCATTTGATTTTTGAATGTTCTTGTTAAGTCCAGAGAAGTTGAATTTCTAGTCATATAGGAAAAGTAGGCTTTTATGACAGTGTTTTTAATGTAATAGGAGGCAGTGGATAGCAGAGTCTTGTTTTAATAAAACACACCCTTGCGTTTTACATGTTAAGTATCCACAATACTGTTGCCTCTAATATTGGGTTTATACTATCACATTTTCTTATTTGTGACTATTACAAAAGTGAAGCTTTTGAAATTTTCCCATGTGATGCATTTCATATGTGAATTCTTTGTTTCTTAGCGTTTATGGCTTTTGCTAACTCTGTGCACCATGTTCTCTAAGACATTCCAGGACAATTGGTTTTAACAGCTGTAGCTAAAAATTTAGATAAAAAGTATTCCATCCCCCTTAACCCCAGTTTGCTGCACAAAGAATATGTTGAACATAAGGTTGCAGTGCACTAGTTTAATGAGTATTTCCTTGTTCAATGTGTGGATAGCTAATTGTGGCTCTGAGCCTGCTGTAGGCCACAAAGAGCTTTATTAAAGGGAAAGAGCAGAGGTTAGTTGTCTTTTCCTTCCTGTTACTTTTCAGTAACTTATGGTGTCCATACTCAGATGTTTTTTCCATTGATTTAAGCCATCAGTCAAAATCAGCATGGATGACTAACACATATGAAAGTTTAATACACAGTTGGGTAGGAATGGCTTTGGCATTTCTATTATATTCCATGAATACAAAGTGTAAAATTAATTTCTGATATCTGATTTCCTGGCAGCTATAATGTTGCTAGTGCACATTTATTTTTAGAATATTAATAATAATGTTCACGTACGAAGCAAGGACATGGCAAAATTGTTTCTGCTCTACTTCATTATCTTCAGGGATATAGTCAGAGTTTTGGTTCTTATATGTCTTAACTAATTGAAAAAAAGCTGATTATGATGTTCATTTGAACATACATTCTCTGAAGCAGTCAACTTCTAATATATCCAAATTCTGGCAGTGGGATTATTAAAATATGCAGTATTATGCCATATGAATATAGTTATTGTCTCTTAATAAGTTTTGTCATGCATATACAAAAAAGGCAAACAGTGGGGAGTAATGAGAGGCATCTGGACTCAGAAGTCCAGAATTGAGTGTCTGAAACAATGTAAAAATGTAAAAGCTCTCTTTAATCTTGTATGCAATTGATTCAGTCTCTTTCAGATGATTCACTTGGAAATTCAAAGAAAAAGTCCAGCATTCTTGAGAAATTGGGACAGCCCAGGAAAAAAGAAAAGAAGAAAAAGGATTCAGTGCCGTGGTGGTTATCTGAGGAAGATTCGGATGATGGTGGTAAAGTTAAAGTTTTGCAATGTTTTGGCCACAGGGGGTCAGGCTAGTTCTTTCTCATACTGCTTTTTAGCCCTGGTTTCAGATTAAGCTGATGCCACTCAAGTGTTTTAGAATGTTACAGTGCAAGTTTGTAAAGCATAAAAGTCAAATAGAATTGTATTTTTTAATGGTTCATATTCAAGCTGTATGCAAGCTGTCTGCTGGGTTTTTTTTCTGTATTTTGAGTTAATAAAACTTGTAAAAAATAAGCACATTATAAATAGTAAAATAGTTAGAAAATATAACTTACGAACTCTGCAGAAATATTGGTATATGTGTTTTGCAGCCAACCTGTTCTTTATACTGACTTTTTATAGCTTTCTGTTTTCAAAACTGTAGTGGTAAAAGACCAATTTGTATAAACGTATGCTAACTGCAACATTTGTAGTAGGTTGGAAAAGCACAGAAAAACTTTTCAACACCAGCTGAATCCAAGATGTATGTCTTCAGTATTCTCAACATTTCCTTGCCAAGAACTGTGGCTCAAGGCGAAAGGGGCTGTGATGACATGACTGCTGGTTCAGTATTGACACAGTCACATAGTTCTGGAAGAAAATATATAATTGTTTGCAAGCTTTCCACCTCTTATTTTTTTAATTTCTACATTGTCTTCTTGTTGGGTAGTAAAGCCTGTTGGTAGTGAGTTTCCACAGGATGATTTCTTCTTCTTGTAGTAACTGGTGGTTTCTCAATTTCTATGGTTCGTATTAATTGCAAGTGGACCTTAACAGTGGTGGAAGTGGAAGTTACAAAAATCAGTTTTTCATCTGACAGAGTTAAAATACTGCTGGTAGTCTCAGATTTAAAGACTAGCTGTTTCCTGTCATTGTCATTGTAGTGAGGAGTCAAATCCTAGTCAGCAGTTGTGCCAGTTAGGCTTAATCCTAACAGGTGGTACCTGGACTTCTTATCTGTCTGTGGCCTTTTAAGATGTTGATGTAAAACTCAGATGGATATGAGAAAATTCTTATCAGGTGGTTATGAGATATGATGATTTCCTTACAGCTTTTCAAATAATGCAAGGATGGCGTGTACTTGCTGGGCAATGTGAGAATTAAGAGTTTAGCATGACCTCAGTTTTCCACATACTATCAAAGAAAATCTTTTGATGACTTTAGAAGTTCAGCATGTTTCCATGGTTTTTCTGAGATGCTTGGGGCAATCCAGCTTTGATACTTCTTATGTGTTTATTCCAGAAAACACACTGGAATAGGTTCCTAAAGGGCAGGGTGATTACAAGTTTTAGAGAACAGTGCTTGTGTGGATTAAGTAAAATTCAAAACAGAGTCACAAGAAACAATGTGATTATATCGAGATGTTCCATCCAAAGAATTTCCACCGCTGTCATGTTTAAAATTAAGAATATCTTATCAGCTCTGCTGGTTAACTAGAGGTAAAGCTAGTAGAACTTGATCTACAATTCACTGATAAATGAAATATCTGGTAAATTTTTCAAGGTCTCTCTTAAGAAAAGCTTCTCATTTAAAAGACAAACATTCAGAAGGTGAGCCTACCCAGGTTTGCCAGCATGGAATCAATTTACATGCAAAAGAAGCTAGCCTGTTCATATTCATACTGTTGATGAGGTGCTGGTTTTTGGGATTTTTTTGGAGGGAGTTGAAAGTAATCTGTGTGTAGTGCATTTTGACTCCGAGATACAACATCTTGGCAGTTGGACATAACTGAGAATATAGGAATGTATGCCAAATGTGCCAGATCCTTGCACAAAATTCTTCCCTGAAGACCATTTTTGCTAGGGAGATTATTAGTTTTATTTCATTTACTACTCTGTCACCACTCTGCATAGAATACCACACTCATGGAGCATATACAATAAGCCATATCCCACCTACTACTTTAATTTTGCCAAGCAGAGGGGCCTTTAATTCCTACTAGAGGGCTTTCCTCTTTCTGTCTTGGCAAGAAGATGGTAACTCCATGGCATGAAGTGGATCTCCTGGTTGTGTCATCCCATGAGGAAAGGGCTGTATTTGTCACACTGGACACTTGCAAATGGTAGCAGTTGCAAAATGTGTGCTATGATGAATGCCTTTCTGCAAGGTAGGGCCTAGTTGTAGGGCAATTAACCTAGAGTCAAAAGAGAGCCATTTGCAGAGACCACCTTGGCCACCTTTGGAATAAATTGAGTTTTCCTCTGCAGTTTTATGTGACTATAATTTTAGTTCATGTAGATGTATTTGTGGTGTTTTAAAATGACAGGTCAGGTGACTGTAAGGAATTCAGTGTGGATAGGCTTCCAGAACTGCTCATATTTTCCTCTGTGTATCTCTCTGTTTGTCTTGTGTGCTTCCAAGTACTCTGTCAAATGCCATTTTGCCATGTCTAATATTCTCAGTGTGTGTCTGTCGTGTAGTGTGTTGCTCAGACCTGTTAAAAGTGGATGATAGCACAGCAGCATTGCAATTTAAGTTACTGCACTGGATGACTGAGAAGATGATGATTTAGACTTGTAGTTCTTTATAAAGTTATATGTAAACGTCCCCTAAATAGCAAAATAATTTCCTATGGGGGAAAATAATAACACTGTTGTGATGCTAGCAAACATGAAAATAAGTTGAATTTAATTTCTGAAAAGTGTAATGTTAGCATGCTTCAAAATTTTGTGAAGATCCTTGTGTGTCCTTCTAGGCTTGAACCTTCATGTTGGTTGCAGATAGGACATAATCAATAGATTGTCAGCTAATAGAATTAGTATTTTTTAAGTTGTTTTATCATCATAAATCAAACTTGCATAAATACTTAAATCTCACTTTCACCCACAATGTGGCACTGCATTAATTACAAATGCATGCTCCATATGTATAAGTTGATGTCTTTGGGTGTGACTGTATAGAGATAATATTATCTGAAGAAAGCCTGGTTAATTAGCTTGTGTAATACACCAAGCTGATATGTTGCTTGCAGTTTGAGGTTTTGATTTTTAATTATTTCATTATCTATATCATGCTTTCTTGGAAGACAAAGAGAAGAGGATTAAATATGTGCTCTACACCTATTTGTTGCCTGTTCCTTTTTTTTCCCCAGGCATCTTGTTACAGAAGTGCCAGGAAATAGAGAGTTAAACTAATAGCCTGTTTCACTGAGAAGTACAAAGTACATTTTAAAATAACTCCACTAGTTATTCTAGGCATGTTTAAGCTATTTGTTCTTCAGCTTTAAACTGAAATGTGCAAATTATGATTCAAGACACTGTCTCCCATATTGGACAGATTAGAGACCTAGGTAATGTCCTTTCTACTTGCTTTTGTCATTTAAATGTTAAAAAGAAATAGGATACTAAGAATTCTTGTCCTGTCTTGCTTGCATGTCTGTTCCTGCTGTTTGTCTTTTCAAGATTTTCAAATAAAATTCGTTAAAGTGAGAAAAGAGAAGAAACTGACAGAAAGCCATGCTGAAGTAGTGGAAAATACTGAACAAAAGATTCCTCATTCAGATTCTCAGTCTGGTATTTGATTAAATATGTTTTGATATATTTATTCAGTATCAACCTTGTATTACTAGTATATTTCCTATAGAAAATCCTTAGCAAACTCTCCATTTGACCAAGCTGCCACATACTTCCTTTATCACAGAAGAAACTAATAATTGTGTGAACTTTTGCTCAGTTGTTGTAGCATCATATATCATTACATATAGTGATGTAGTAGGACAGACAGTATTTAATGTCAGCCTGGGGAAAGGGGGAAATAACTTCAAAAATCTGAACTAAAAGCTTTCACCTGTACCTAGCACATGTTTAGTAAATAGAAAGTCTTGTACACTTCCTGCATTTCATACTAGAGAAATATTAATATTCATTGTTGTACTTGTTTAATTTCAAAGACAGCAGTCAGATAAGCATTTTACTTATTTTCTAGTGATGTGGTTCTTTTCCCTTTGCTGACAACTATGCTGCTTTGTGCATGCTGCCCCTGGAATGGAAACAGCAGTTGGTATAAATGAAAAATTTAAATTGTTTAATCTGCAGGATTGTTTTAGTCAGTGTAACTTTAGAGTCAGCATTTTATGTGAGTCATTTTATGATATCTGAAAAGAAACTCCTGTTTATAAGTAGGAATTATAAGCATTGATCCATTAAATACTTCTGTATAAAAGACAATAGCAATTAACTTGTCCTGATTTAAGTGTGACATTGGTGTTAAATTCAAGCAGAACAGTAATGTTTTAGAGAGCTATGACAATGAAATATTTGGCACTTGGTCTTTGGATCATGTTGGTGATCTAGTTTGTAGACTATAGAACATCTCCCTGTGTTAGTTTCCTAGAGTTTATGTGCAGCTCTAGAAAATGTATGTATATGTTTTCATAACTCTCGTTTGCATAGAATGGATGTAAAGCATCTCAGTCTGGGAGATAAATACTAAAAATTAATTTATTTCTCAAATTAGGATTAATGCTTGAAATATAAGCAATGGGAAGACCTCTGTACTTATTTCAAATTACTGTTTTAAAAGGTATGAGATGTTTGCATTATTTACAATAGATAATATGCTGAAAACACTTCTAGTTTCCCAGTAAATGTGGGAGAATATAGATTTAGAGAAGTAGTGCCTTGCTAGTGAATTTACACATCTGTTGAGGGAATAAAGGACCTATGCATTGTATTAGAATGGATTTAATACCATTTCTCTCCTTGCTGCACCAGCTTCCTTTAGTTATCAATGTTAAGTTCTGGTCACATATCCCTATACTCCTGTTCTAAATAGCAGAAGTATTTGGCTTGATGTCCTAGACTACTGTCTCTTGTGTCAAGGTAAACTCAAAAGACCTATAACTAAGAGTTTTATCTGAATTATTCAATTTTGAAGCCTCTTCCACCGTGACAATTTCAACATGGCAAAATCTAACATAGAGCATCTGGCTATCCTAAGGTATATAAAAGCTGTAGTGTAGCTGTCATGTAGGAGCCCAGAGGAGGCCACTAAGATGGTTAGAGGGGTGGACGACTTCTTGTATGAGGAAAGGCTGAGAGAATTGTGTTTGGTAAGCCTAGGAAAGAGAAGACTTCAGGGTGACCTAACTGTGCCCTTGCAGTACATGAGGGGAGCCTGCAAGAAAGTTGGAGAGAGACTTTTGACAAGAGCATGTGGTGACAGGACAAGGGGGAATGGTATCACACTAAAAGAGAGTAGGTTTAGATTAGCTATTAGGAGGAAGTTCTTCGCTGCGAGGGTGGTGAGGCACTGAATGGGCTGCTCACAGAAGCTGTGGATACCCCATCCCTGTTCAAGGCCAGGTTGGACGGGGCTCTGAGCAGTCTGGTCTAGTGAAAGGTGTCCCTGCTCATGGCAGGGGCATTGGAACTGGATGATCTTTAAGGTCCCTTCCAACCCAAACCATTCTATGATTCTTTGATCATGAGAGCAGTTTTCAGCATAGGTGCTGTTATTTAAAACTTAATTCTTCTAATGTGAATAGATGGAGCAAGTTCCCACAAGGGTTTGAGCAAATAAATGCAGTTCTTATATCTGACAGTGATAAAGACAGTAGTAATTTATACTTATGTACCTGTGTTTTCCCACTTTTCTTTGAACCAGTCTAGATGCTTTCTTTCAAACCTCGTAGTAAAAACCTTTTACCATTGAAGTAGTTTTATTAGTTTTCTTTGTTTTCGGGTCATTTATTGAGCTCCTAGAACACTGTAAGTGAATATTCATTTATGTAAATGAATATTCATTTTCAGATGAGTATTCATGGCTCAAGAATCTTTTTAAAAACAAAAAAAAAAGTGATGGGGAAGAGTAGTTCTATTTCCAGAAGTTTCAAGTACTAACTTTAGTTTTTACTTATAGGTAGAAAATTAGAGGTAATTCAGTGTACAAGAAACTGAACTGTATTATGTTTTCAGAAGTGTCACTTTGGAGTCTCACATCTCGTTCTTCTCTTTATTCCCTGTTCACTATGCATTAAAATTTATAATGTTTATGTACACTTAGAAGTAGTTCCCTCTAAATCTTCCAGTGCATCTCGCAGCAAGGCTTTGTCTAAATCCAAAATGCTGGAAAAATTGCATAAGGACAAGAAAGATTTGTACTTAAACAAAGAAGAAGGAGCCCTCACTTCTGACAGTCCAGACAATTCTGAGGGTAACAAATTTACTGTATTTTATATGGTATTACAAAGGTAAAACGACTCAATTCTGACAGTCTTGATCAGATTAGGAAGAAAAGTTACTTTTTGAAGTAGATGTTTGTCATTATCAGTTTGAGTCCTTTCTATTTATGTTTTTAAATGTTTCTCTGCAAGTGTGGTAGTTAGAAATATTCTTCAAAGTGAAACTCAGGTTCTTGTTTTAATTATTTTCAATTGTCTGTACTTTAAAAAAGGATACCATATATCATTAGCCTTACAAAATGTTGCATAGAAACATACCGGAAGTGAAATCTTTGGCATTCAAGATAACTACTTAAGAAGGTTCTAAGAGAAGTAACAAATACCCACTCCACAAAAACAAATAGCTCTTGCTAGCCTCACTGAAATCCGTGGGACTGTTCAAACAGCCAAAAACACAATGAAGAGACTGTTAAATCCATATGAGTTGATATTTTCTCCAAGTTTGATAGGTTTCTCAGAGTTCAGATTGTGTAGGGTGAGAGAAAACAAATATGCTTGACTTCACTAGCAATGGGGGGTGTGTCTGGGTATTGAGAGTGGCTAAGTTGCAAAGTTTAATGGCTGCAGAAACAGTATTTGATTTTCAGATTATTATGGAAGGTGCTTTTTAAAAAAATCTCTGATTTGACTCAAACCCTGACTAGCAAAATATTTTAAAATTATTAGATAGCTTACATAAACCCTGTGAAGCCTTCAAGATCAATGTACATCTGCTGAGAAATTTCACTGGATATGAGATGATTTAAATTAAAAAACCACAGGAAAATGTTTTCTTTAAACTTTTGTTCTATTAAGCATTCTAATTGTTTTCTTTACTGTTGTATAATCCCTTCTCCTTTCCTGCAAATCTCTACATAGGAGGTCAGTTGTAGTTAGCATTTGATTTTGCTAATATATTCTCATTCAAAAATAGGGTGTTAGAGGTCTGGTGAGATTATGGCTAATCTAAAGCTCTGCAAAAAACTTGTGACCCAGATGCAAACAGACTCCAATTTGCTGTCTTGATGACTGGAATAGAGTGCTGTCTACCATCTGAGTAAATTACTTTAAATTACTGCATTTGGCTACCCGAGAAATGGGCTATTTGTAGGTTTTTTTACTTCTGTTCAGCACTTTGAACTTTCCATTTTCTACTTTTCAGTGTAGCAATATGTATTTATTTAGGCATTAACTTTCCATACCTGTGGAGTTTGACCTTTAGACAATGTCTCTGACATTTATTTGTTGCATGCAAGGCAAGTCAGTCAGAGGTCTGTATTGAGGACAGAGCTGAGGTTAGATGCAGGAATGTGGATTTCAAAGATGTGGAATCTTATGTACTTAGCCTCCCAATAAGACATGCAAGGGGACTTTGTCACTAAAATCAAGGAAATAAATCTATTCTGCTTTTTAAAAAGGAGGCTCTTGCAATCAGAATGAATGTGCTGAGGGTTGCTCAGTAGGGAGGGAAAAGGTGTTGAGACTCATACTTTCCCTCCTTCCCTCACCCTAAGTATATTTTTAGTACCAAAGGGAAAGGATTCCTCATTGTCATGATACAGGCAAGTATAGCATTTTTAAATGGGACTTGTATGGGCCTGTGTAGAGAACAGAGGAAGATCCCAGAGCTGACGCACTTGGTGTGCACATGGAAGACTGATTTAGTGTTACTGATGTATGGATCTCCTCCAGTCTCCTGCAGCAGGAAATGAGCTGTTGTCAGTGTCCTCACCCCTTCTGGTGTGTTCAGTACAAGGACACAGCTACAGTCTCAACGTCACATGGCCAGACAGAATGAAAAATTCTGTGTGTTACCAACTGACGATTCATGCTGGAAAAGACTGACTTAGTTTCTGTTCCCTTCTGTGAGAGCTGTTAAATAATTTCATGTGTCATTTGATAAAATGCGTAAGCAGCTTTTCTCCTATCCCTTCTCCAGTGAGAACTTACTCAGAATCTAAGTATAAACGTGTGTGTTTGCAGGCAGGCAGAAGGGAGTTTTTGAACTAGGAATGTCCTGCAATATCTGGCTTTTAGTCTTCCATAAGGAAGTAGGTACGGCAGTGTTCTGCCTGAGAGCCAGCAAAAAGTTGTTAAGGTGAGGTTGAACCCTCACAACAGTAAAATTACTATTAGAAGAGCAACTACAAGTTGTACTTGCATAAATATATAGAATGGGAGAACTGGGTGTTCATCAGTGACTTTTAAGAGACTTTGATTACTATTTTTTCCTTATAGCCTTTAAGCAACAAATGAAATGTAGCTGCTAAGCCAATGGCTTAGCAAGTTTAAAAAATCTGTGGTGATCTGAGGTAGTAGATCAAATAAATGAACTGGGTTTTAAGAAAAAAATGTCAATTTCTGTATAGGGTCTGTGTGTGAGATTGTCTTTCATGAGCAATGTGACAGTAACTCAGTTTTTGCATTTGATTCATGCTGAACTTCAGGTATGTGTGCAAATATGAAGGATAGGAAGATAATGTTTATAATAGCTTAATTAAACAAGATTTACACATAGAATCAGTGGAAATTAGGTGAATGCAACTCGTGAGACTGTGTATCTTTGCAGTTGTAATGTGAGATTAAAACTGGTGGTTCTGGAAGGAGACTAGAAGACTGATGTGTCATACAAGTAGCTTTTAGATGGTAGTCAAGAATATTGCAACTTTTTTCCTAGGAATGCTTGAAGCCAATGGAAGCTTTGTCAAGATGCAGAGCACTTCACAGCCTATGGGAGAAAGTCATGAAAATATGGATGTGGAAAAGATGCAGCTTCAGAAAAGTAATGAAGATGCTGTCTCTTTGAGTAGAGACAGCCTGGAAACAAATGGTGAGAACTGAGAGCCCAACCATTTTGTCAAGTTAACTAGATCTAAATTAGTTACTAGTAAAAGCAGTTTACCTTAATTCATTTCAAGATGGGATTCCTCACTTCTGTCAGCTGTATCTCATTAACTGAAGGCTCCTAGTACTCCTAGTTTGTGATGATTTGGTACCATTAAAATTTTATGAGTCTGTCTGTAGTTGTTAACTATTATGGCTATCCTGTGTGGACATACAGCACAGACACAATTTATTCTCTTTTTTGAAATTCAGATTCAGTTTTAGCTTCTGGGCCTAATCAAAGTATCATGGGAGTTGGATTGGATACCTTGGAAGAACAAGAAGAAAAAGATATCTTCTTTGCCAAGCTTGAACAAGAAGCTTCATCTACTATTGATTATTCCAGATTAAATAAAGAGCTGGATTCCAATGATTCTGTCAAACTAGCACCATTTGTACGGTAATTTAGAGGGAAGAAAAGTTGTGGATTGTGTTAGTGGGGCACATGTGGCTTGGGTATGGCCACTGAGATTTTTTTGGATGATATCCTGTATATAATTTCAATCAGTTTTTTGTTTGTTTATTGTGGTTTGGCTTTTTTTCTTCAAGACAAGGACAGAAATGAGCTTAATAAATAAAAGTGAGAGTATGACTTAGTGATGAGTTATAGCTCCACAGTCTTGTGCATGACACAATAGTAACAAGCCAATTTAACTATCTTAATTGTAAGGTATAACTAAATGAAGAGGTAGAAACTGATAATAACAAGGAGAGAGATCAGGAAAGATTCTGCGTCCCTTTAGACATGATATTACAAATAAATGTAGAGGAAAGATACTTAATCTTCATAGACTAGGGCAACCCATTTATAATCACTTACATGAAAACAAGTTCAAACATCTGTGAGAGAAATGGATGAAGGGGAAGTTCAGGCTGCTGTTGCTGAAAATGCTGAGTTCAGAGGCAACTTCTGATATGAAAACAGTTGGAGGGGCAGAATTCTGGAGAGCTCTCGATAAGGACAAAACTTCTGTTTTACGAGAAAAGGGGAAAGAAAGGAGAGGTGGGTGGTGTTTTAATTTATTTTGTTAATCCAGAATGACAGGGTCAGAACAGGAGGCAAACCTTGATGATAAAAATATTTTTGAGAAGTTAATGTAGATGTTGAAGAGAATGCAGAAAGGGAGTGGTTCTAAGAGTTAGATTGAGAATTTTAGTTGGGAAATACTTTATTTTAATAATTGTTGAGACTTTTACCACTTCTCTTACCTTTTATTTGATTTGTTGGACAAATTATAATTTTTTCTTTCATTACTAATTGTAAGAAGTATTAGTGTGTAGAGTTCCAAGAAAAAAAAGTATATTTATTTACTGTCCAAAAAAGGGTAGAATTTTCATTTTATTTCTCAGAAATGAAAATGCTGAAAAAGAGGAAGAAGAACCTGCACGTGAAGAGAAATCTGGTAATACAATCTTTTATTTTACCTATAGTTCTTACATCAGTCTTTTGGGCTGTAGTTGCATTATGACTGTGCAGCTGTTATTCATACAGAGAGGTTAAGGGGTTTACTTTTGCTTCTATGCGTTTTCTTAAGTGGATTCTTAATCTATTGTAAACCAAAAGACAAAAAAAAAAAGGGAAAAAAAAGTAGTAAAAACCCTGCATCATTCATAAATGAAAAAAAAACCTCTGATGTTGAAATTTGATTTGATGTTTGGTTTTTTGTCTTAAATGTCATCTGTATTTTTGTGCCATCTTCTCATACCCGAGTTTAATCTCTGTAATCTGCAGTATTGCTCTTATCTGATTTCCCCCCCACAAATTTCCATGCTACATTTCTTGCTTATTTGTCTTTCACGTGTCATGTCTCTTTATTTCATGCTTCATTGCTAGCATATATAGAGTGCATTCATGTAATTTAATGGGTTGTATTTTCAAATCTATGTATTCAGCTGAACTTTTGAGAGGTCCTGTTGTCAGGCATGAATTTCCCAAGCATAAGGAGGGTGTATTTGTAAACCATAAACACATAAACCAGTCTTTTGCAAGGGTTCTAGGTTTAAGTAATGCAGACACTGGAGCCTGCAACCACAGGAGCTGAGTGGGTGAGGTACAGCAAAAGCAAAAGAGACCTGAAACTTGTGAAAGGATCTAGGTAACTGAAGGATAAGCCTTTGGCTTGCTTGTAAAGTTCATTCTGTGACACACTTGGTTTTAAATAGTGCTTACTCTTGAGAGTGGCTTTTGGCCCACCAAAGCAGATCATAAGAAGGCAAATTACAGATCCTGAGCCTCAAAACTGCTGGAGTTGTCAAAGTGAATGTACAGAGTACTTTATCTACAGGGTTGGAATTGCATCATTTCACCCCTAAGTGAGAGAGAGTAATTGAATAAAAGGGGTCAGTTCAAGTACACCTTGAGGAGACAAAGCATATCTGATCACAAGGCAAGCTTCCTTTGAGTTTAGAGATAGTATGTGTGACTTTCCCTGTAGTTTTAGTACCACACTCAGTTTTGGAAACTTTCTGTTGCCTTTATGAAAGGAGTAACATTAGAAGTAGCTGTTCTTGGACAAGGCATTGGGGAAAAGGAAATAGCTGTCTCATACTGTTTTATCTTCCTTGAGTATTCATTCTATTTGATGTTTATTTTACTCTTTTAGGTAGCTACAGTGAAGATTTTGAAGAAGAAACAGATACTAATCCTGCCCATAAAACTGAGGGAGATCAGGTGAATCAAAACGTCATGTCAGAAGTTGATTTAAGTCCTCAAGAACAGGTATAGCTTGCTAAATGTTTATGTTACTTGCAGGAATTTTAAAAGCTCTGCAGTATGTAACTAAATATAGTAAACCTTTATATGATACATACTGTCTGAAAGAATATAGTGGCCCTAAGTCTATATCTTTCTATTAAAGATATGCACTTTCCTGTGATAGATCACAGAAGTAAGTTCTTCACAGGATTTCCTGCTTACTCCTCCTTTGAGTTAAGAAATGAGGATGGAAATGCACAAATGATGAGCTCAGGTGGAAACTCAGCCTCAGAATGGGTAGACTAGTCTCTCAGAGCTACTGAGGTGCAAGTGACACGGACTACTGGAAGTAATTCTGTACAGAGAAGTCCTTTGGACACAAGACCCAAAAATCTTCCCTGTATGAGCAGTGAGGGCACTGCTGTCCACTGGCTTAGTCAGGTCTTTCGATGTGTAGCACATGTGGTTGGAGCACATAGGTGCATCCCTGGAGCACACATTCAGATTTGGGTTTTTTTCAAAAGAAGTCTGTAGAGCACCATGTACTCATTTTTACTAGGTAAACTTATTTTTAAGTTCATAGTTCTTTAAGTTTTTAAGTCTTCAGTTCTTTCTAAAAAAATTTATTAGAGTGGTATTTCTAATAAATGTTTGAAAAGAAAAGTTAGAATGGAACTGTAAATAATGTGCTTACTGTTACCTAACTTTCCTCTCTCTAATTACAAGAAAACCAGGAAGGTGCAAAAATGCTCCTCTATGCAGAGGAACATTTAATTTCTGTTCACTTGTAAAAGGTTTATAGAGTACAGGATGTTGAGAAGTTTTTGGCAGCCTAAGGAGGGTTTTAGAGAAGTGCATATTCTTGGAGAATGAATAATTGCTTAGTTCTAATTTCTAAAAACTGGTTTTAGGTATTGGATCAACTTCTAAAGTTTGTCCAGTTTTTTTTCCCTGATACTCAAATAGTAATTGTTTCGGGGTTTTTTTTTGTTAGGAAGAAGCAAACACTGGCATGCTGGCTAAAGGTAAAATATAAACTTTGATCAGTAGAAAAAGATTAAATGTAGTTTTTGAACTTGCTTACTTGATTTTTACTATTTTGATATTTTTCACCTTATTTTATAGTGTTCTACTGAAAATATGTTGAATAGAAATAGTTAAAAATAAGCTGCATTTTAACACTTCAAGGTAATCATCAATGTATTTTTACTTTTAATTTGTATTTATTACACCTACTCAGAACTCAGATTTGTAATCAGAGTTCATTCATTTTCCATTCATGACAATAAAATAATCTACATAGTATTTTTTGTATGCTTAAGACATCAAGATAAGCTCTGGTATACTTCTAATTCCAGTGTGACGAAGTATGAATAAGAGGATTTGTGTTTTCTTTAACATTTATCTTCTCAGTTGTATTACTTGATTCACAAGATTCTACTGTAGAACTTCAGAAGGCCATTGGAACATTGGATGTAGCTCCAGGCAAACATGATCAGCCTGAAGAAGTCAGTGCAGTTGAAATGAATGAAGCGGGTAAGGGGTGCTTTAAAAAAAGGAAAAAAAAACAAAAAAACCCCACCACACAACAAAACTCTAAATCTAAAATCTTACTTTATTAAAATAGGTGACTCCAGTGTCTTCATTTGTTCTTAGATTATTGGGGAACATGAAGCCCTTGGCTTTTGCCCACAAATCTTGAAAGCAGGAGGAAATACTTCAGGAAAAAGTGATGTTTCTGCTAAAAAGATGCCTTTTTATGCTTGGTTATTGCCAAGTAGCTGTTGATGCTGCAATTTTATATTTAAATACCATCTCCTTTGGTTATTTCTCATATCTAAAATTCTTCTTTTACAGCATTGAACAGAATTATTAAATACATTCTCTTAGCAAACTTTGCACAGGCCACTTATATCCAGATTATGGCTGTGATGATTATGGCTGTTAAAATAGTCATGTAACATAAGCTCTTAATTTTAGTACTGTTAAAATACTGAGGTGGGGGAGAAGGGGGGAGAGGAATGCAATCTGTAGATGAGACAATTTAGTAGGCACTAATTAACTTCGCAACTGTTTATTTTAATAGGAAAAACGGGATTTTTAATTATTTTTTAATGCAAATGATATCACTTTCCCCACATAATAGACCAAGCTAGTAACTGAAACACAGGCTCCAGTGGGATGTTCCCCAAAACAGAAAATCCGGTAGTGTCTCTTACAAGCCTGCTTTTTTCTCAGGTGCTTCCTATGGACAAAGCACCAGTGACATGGAAGCGCTACACCAGGCATATCGTCACATCGATCAGTCTTTGGAGAACACTGACGAGCAGAAAGTGCACAGTTCTGCAGTGGCAGTCTCAGAAGGCTTAGGGCAAAGCATTTCACAAAATAATGACATCTATGCAAAAAACATGTCAACTGTTGATTCAGGTAAATAGCTCAAAGAAAGGCATGTATTGTACAAGCTTATAAAATGAGTGAGCTAGTAATATCTATAATACGCCATTTATGAAACATTTTTAAATGTTATCCTTGTAACAAATGTTTTTTTCTAGGTTGTTTTTTTAATTTATTTAATATTTATTTCTCATTATTTAGATTTACCTACTGTGGAAGAATTGATGAAAACAATTAAGGGACATATGTATAATATCAGAAATTTTGATGTGGACCCTGAAAGGTATTTATTTCAAGATGCATTTTAAGAAATGTATTAACTTAAAGTTGTTAATGATTTGTGAAAAATACCTTACTAAATAACTCATCTGTCTCTTTCTCTAATTAAATACTGAAGTTTTGTTACATCCTGCACTAGCATTATGGCATTTGCAGTGAACTGTTAAATGGATTACACAGTGTTAGTAGACCAGGGATTCCCGTACTTACTTTGGGTAATAAGCAGCAGTGTTTGTCAAATCATTTGGAGGAGCGTTTGTCACTCTCGCAGCTAGGATCTCTGCCTTCCCAGTCTTCTGCTCTTTCCCCTTTCCCATACAAGAAGTACAGCCCACATCCTATCCTAGCTCTCCAAATGCCATAATCTTTAATTCAAATCCTCTAAAGATCAACCCCCACTGTTGTGATTCCTACTAACCTGTGCTCCATACCTCCCCCTTATTTGCTGCAACTGTTCTGTCTAGAGCAGACAGCACAGGCCTTGGAACTGTCAGAACTACACCTTATGCTTAGCAGATGAGTTCAGGGAGCTTATCATGTAGCTGCACTCAGCAGAAATACTGCTCATCTTTTTATTAGTGTTAATTGCAGGCTTACAGGTGTGTATCTTGTAGCCAGTTTTGCTACCTCCACAAAAACAGTTGCTGCTGGGAAGCAGCTCTTTTTACAAAGTGTGGGAGCAACTCTGTGTGACTAAATCTGCAAGATGGGTCTTAAAAGAGGCTTAGTAGCTCTTTGAAATTCAGGCAGTCTTTACAGCTGATAGCTAAGGAAAAAATGGCTTTTTCCGGAGTGATAGAAAAGCAAAGGGCAAAAGTCTTATTATATATGACTTCTTTTTTCTTGTAGTCCTGTGAAACTGGTAGGCAGCACAGAAAATGACCTCATTAGCCACTCACCCTTTGAAGACCCCCAGAGTAATACAGCTTGGGAGAAAAATTTAGTTGAAAAGTTTAACAGAGAAGAAAGCATCTTTCTACGGACAAGTGTGAATGACGATAACTTTCAGAGGATGACTGAGAAAGAAATTCAGACCAGTGAAGTACAGCCTGATATACTAAGAGAAAAAATAGGCCAAGACTCTCTGCTTTCACAAGGAAGCAAAACTAAAAAAGTAAGTATTACCAACTAGACTTTTGTTATATGGAAGTAATTTTTAAAGGTATGTATTTTAGACTGCCTGTCACTTGAATATGCTCTGATGTTAAGAAATTGAGAGACTCTTGTTCTTTTTCTTGAAATTCTCGTGTTGTCATTGCTACTGTTAAAGGTCACGAAATCCAGTGGACATGGGGACCAGTGGGATTCTTCTATTCCCAGCCCAACATGTGCAAGGCTGCTGCAATGCCATGTCTCCAGCTCAAGATAGTGATCTCTGAGCACATGGGCATTGGAGGGACACATGTAAACACACAACAGGCTCAGAACAGGGAACATTTGTACAGAGGGAACAGTTAGAAAGTGCAGTTCAGTAAGAATATAGGAGAGACTGCAATGGTCAGTGTCCGGCTGAGTCAGACAAGTGTGCTGCCCAGCAACCTGGTCATGTCATCAGATATTTTAATTTATTTTTTCCTCTATTTCCCAGACTTGTTTCTTTACCTAATTTTTGTTCTTTCCCTAAAGATCCTTTAAATTTTGCACATTGTTACAATCATCTCAGACATTCCAGAACAAGATTTACATAATCCCAAATCATCTCCCTGTGTCCCCAAATTCTTTTCTCCTTGAATCCCCTAAATTAGCCTCACACTCCTTTAGGCAATCATCTCTTGTGTGCAAGGCATTGTAGGGACAGAGGTTTGGCTAATTTATCCTGGTGGATTGTCCACCAGGGTAAACAGGCTAAACTTTTTCATTTGTTGGTATTGGGAGTTGTGTGCTTTGTTTTTGATGATCAAGTTTAGCAGAGTTCCTCTGCCTGACACTGTTCCTTTATTCATGGCTGGGTTTCTGTATTCACTGTGTTTATTAGCCTTTAGTCATAACCTACCTTATTTGGTAAGCAAAAGATCCTGTAATGTACAGTACAATTAAAAATACAATTTCCCAGATGAATTAAACAGAGCCAGCACAAAATACTTGTTGCCCTGTGTAGTTCTGAAGTAGTACGTTCTGCAAAATTACTTACTATTAATTTGTTTAAAAATAATGCCTGCCATCACCTTGAGTCTTACAGTTGTGTAATTTTGGTAACTTGTTCTATGTTTTTCACTGGTGAATGCTACCCTCAATTTACAGCACAGCCTAAAACTTGTTTTAAACAAATATGTTCTGTCACAGGCTCTTCGATCTTGTTCCATGAAGAATGAAAGATTAGAACCAATGACAACCAAACCAAGGTCATATAAGAATATGAGAAGTCCAGCACCTGTACATAAAAAGAAACCTTCACATGGTCCTCATGGACTGGTTAGAAGTTCTGGCTATGGGAAGCCCAATTTACTTTCAAAGCAGTCTTTTCCAGTTAGTGAAAAGAAAACACCAAAAGAAACTTTCAAAAAGACCTGTATGAAAGCCAAAAGTCCTGCAGATAGACCAAAATCTAAAGGTAATTCTAAGTTTTAAGAGTTTTAATTCTGACTTTAAAAGCCAGAGAGGTTTGCTTTTTATGGTTCACATTAAAAGAACCCCAAATGTCATAGTGAAATCTAAACTCAAAGGCAGTTAAGTACAGATTTTTTTCTGTATTAGCATGAAATTGCTGTGAGAGAGACTTTTAAATGAATCTTTGTAGTCTTGCTTCGTTTCCACTCACATTTACCACTACTGTGTTTGAGACTTATCTATTGTTCACCAGTAGGACCAAAAAAATAAAAAAAGCTGGTGTTCAAAAATCAATATCTACAAGTTGACATTTTTCATTACAGTAAGATTCGCTGACTCACCAACTTGTATGTTTGAGGCTGAATTCCTTTTCTCAGCTTCTTTTGATCTTTGCTTTCCTAGAGTACAAAAAAAGTACTAAAAAGGAAGTCCTATTTTCTGTTCATATCTCTTGGAAACACTGTGGAAAGGAGAATGCCAATGTAATCCTGTGAAAACTGGGTTGCAAGTAAAGGAATGAACCTTTTTATTTTGGGGTGAAGCCTGAAGAATTTCATGAAATAATTCAGCTTAGTGTCTTTGCAGACAATGTTTGCTATCCCTGAGGTGTGGGCAAGTAACTCTACAGGTACCCAGGCTTCAGTGTACTTCTAGCATGCAGTGCTTTTAAAAACCCTGCAGGTAGTGTCAGGAAAAGCAGTTTAGGATTATGTTACCTGTCTTAGGGAGGTGCTTCAGTGGCAGCTGTTGAGCTGAAGGACCTCAGTTCCTCAGTACATTGTTGTGTCTCTCCCTGCGGAAGAGAAGGTTTTACAGCCTGGTGAAGGTGGTAAAGCGAATGACAAGTACTGAGAAAATAAGACCACTGGCTTCATTCAATCTTGCTCTTCCCTCTCTAGCTATAACCATTCACTATAGCAATTTTACGTGATTGCAGAAATTAATCTCACCTGGCCACATTCTGCAGGGGCCTTCTCTTTAACTAGGAGGAGGATAGCATTGAATCAAACAGTTCCCAAGTCATCAGTGCTCAGGGAGCACCTTTCTGAGGGGTGTGTGATGCTAAAAAGGCATGAAATTTGGAAAAGAAGCATTGTCTGTTGGGGGTTGTTTTCAGGTGTAACATTCCTAAGCAGGAGCAGTTGAAATGGCAGTTGTAGTTACTATCTGTATTTCAGAAGACTGATGTGAACAGTTCCATGTATGTTAGTGCCTCTAGAGGGAACTTTTCTGATTTCTTATTCCAGTCGAGTTGTTATTTGATGCAACAAATAAATGTTGCATTTCTTTCTATACTGTCTGCGCTCCAAAGTCTGTTTTGAAAATTGCTGTGTCTTATCTTCCCCATAGCTTGAAATATGTTGTGCTTCTGTATACTTAGATAAGTGGCTACTTCAGAAGTGGAGGAGTGAGGTTAACCTTGTTTCATGAAGGATTTATTATCCAGCTACTTGTTTTAGTTGTTCTCTTGGGTTTTGTTTTATCTTGTCATCAGTTCCTTACTGAAAAAAAAAATCAAAACCCTCCAGTTTTTCCATAGTATATCATTGTTCTCAAGTGTCTATATTTCATTCAAAATACAGGTTGTAGAATACTTTATATACCTACAAGTTGAATCACAGGAATACATATTTTTCTTAAAGGACATAAAAGTCTGACTTTAATTTCTTTTATTTTACTTTCTGCCTAAATGAAGAAGCCTTATTTGCTACTAGGATAATAAGATCTGCAACAAATGAACCAGCTTTGGAGGGAAGTATTAACAGAGTTTTGTCTGGCCAATCAGTTGTTAGTAATCTTGGACACCAGGCTGTGGATTATAACAGGCAATATCATCATGTGAGTAATAATCAGTGATGCTCCTAACTATAGTATGTACAACTTGGTTTGCAAGCCTATTTTGTCAAGGCTTTTAACAATTATCACAAGCTTGGCAAATACTGAAATACTGAATGAAGACTTCCCTTTGGTCAAACACTACTTTTTGCTTTTAAAATATGCAAATATAATTATACTGCTTTTCAGTTGCTTGGATAATGCTGTTGCCTTGGTGGTTCTATATAATTGAAGTTGCTTATTAAATTCTAAAAATTACTATTTCATTGTAAGAGAAGGTTAAATAGAACTTCTACTTACAATATTCTGCTATGAATATTTAAACAATACTACTGTTCAGGGATTTTTCCTATTTGCATTGCATTAAATATTTAATAGTTATCTTCTGACTTCTCCAAGATGACTGAATTTACAGTACCATAATGGTTTTTCCTTCTCCTTTATCAATTGCATAAAAAAGCTATTCATTGAATACCTAAAGCATTGCTTCTTGTCTAAAAGTAAGATGCATAATAGAATAATTCTGGCAGCAATATAGTGGCTGTCATGTGTGATGTATTTGTTTCATGTTGGGTTTTTTGCCTTGTTTTCCTTACATATATTTTGCAAATGAGAAGGTAGCTCATTATAATAAATATAGGATATTTTTCTATTAAAATGTTGGGGGGTTGTATTTTGGGTTGTTTTTTCAAGTGCCTTGTGTTGTTGCTGAGAGCCAGACAAACCAGTTAAATAAAACTGATGAGTAGAGTTCTGGTAAACAATCAGCTCAGTGTAATGTTTCCCTGAATTGTCTACCCTAGGACTTACCATTTTCCCCTTTCAAAAGCTGTGATAGAGAGCTGTATTTGTTAAAACGAGTACAAGCAGCAGAGGAGGACCTGAACAGAGCTCGGGGTTTGATGCAGCAGCTGGCCAGGAAGCTTTCACAAAAAGAGAAGGAGATGGAGGCCAAGGTAGCGGAACAGAAAACACAGTATGAGAAGGAGCTTTCCCGTCTGGGTCAGGAAAACTATGTTCTTCAGAGTAAGGTACTTGATCATCTTGTGTCCTGTGCCTATAGAAGAGAAGAAGCACTGCTTCCAATAATTGAATCAGTGTTACTTTACATGAGTTGTTGAGAATAAAATCCAAATTTACAGACACTGCAACTTTATAAATGCATACCTGCTGTTACACTTTTTGCTTGTAAGATACGATTTTCTTTTCCTGGAGATAAACCATGTTATCCTGAGTTCCCTTACTTTGCTATTTTGAGAGTCTTGCAGCAATTTTTTTGCAAGGATTTAATTCAAAGATACCACTTGTTATAGATAAGTATTACATGCTGAGGTATTGTTTATAGTTCTTGATGCATTTTTCAGTTGTGTTTTGTCTGTATGAAATATTCCCAGAGTTACTTCACTGTACCCTTGTTGCGAATAACTCACTGCTTCATAACATACTCTCCTCTCTAGACACATAAGAACAGAAACTTATAGCTTTTCCCAAACATTTTATACCTTTTTTCTGTTTCATAATGCTTCTGTAAAACTCCAGTAAGAGGCACTCACTGGTCTGCTGTCATACCTTAATGAAGAGATTGGACCGTAGTCTTGTAGAAAATTCCATATTGCTAACAAAACTTTCTTATTGCTTGTGTGTCTTTTTCTGAAAGCTAAGAAATATGGAAGAGATGACCCAAGAAAAGAGGTGGACCCATGCAGCAACAATTCCTGTAACTGAGGAAAAACTGGCACAAATACAAAAAGAGATTGAAGATCAAGAGGTCATTATTCAAGGTTATCAACAGGTAACACCACACATCACATTGAGCTGTGTTCTATCCAGTTTCAGAAACAAAATTGTTTAATGGTTACTACTTTTCTGTTGAAAACACTCACCTTGTTTTCTAAACAGTGGATAGAATTTGGGTGTGAAGGGCAAACATATTGCAGGTTTAAAAAGTCTTTCATATGTCTAGTTTGGACTAAGTTTTTCCATAGTTCCATGTAAATGTTCTAAATTGTAAAAATAGGTAACTTTTCAGTTGAGAACTGGGAAAATACTTTATGGTCAATGAAGAACCACAAACTTTGTGCCCAAATGTAGTTGAAAATTAGTACGTTTAAGCAGCATTAGAAATCTGAAAAATTTTGTTTTTTAAAATGTTTTTCTTAAGATCTGAGCAGCAGATTTCAAGGTAACCTTATTAGCATGCCTGATTTGTATTATTTAGTCAAGTGGAGAAATAGATAATTCAAACTTAATAATCCTTTTGAATACTTGCAGCTGTAAAATCCAGTAGGTAGCTCAACCAGCTTCCAGCTGATGCTCAGCATAATTCCTTTATATAAACACAATGTCTTTCCAATATGGCTGTGAGCATCCCAGACAATGATGGTTTGTGTCCCCAGGACTGGAGCTTGGGCAGACTGAGCTCTGATCTATCAGCACTCACCCATGAACATGTTTTTAGAATATAGTTGGAATAGTTTTGTAGAGGATCTGTCTTAGGTCCTTCCTTCAGAGTGAGCAGACACTTGGATGAGATTGTAGATATGAAAGTAGATACCTAGAAGTAGATACCTAGAAGCTCAGTAATGAAATATTTAGTGTTTTCTTCCACT
Source organism: Promerops cafer (assembly GCA_013398275.1). NCBI lineage: Eukaryota > Metazoa > Chordata > Aves > Passeriformes > Nectariniidae > Promerops > Promerops cafer. The sequence goes on along the minus strand of VZSE01000979.1, from coordinate 1,902,726 downwards.
GTTTCAGCAGGGAAACTGTGATTCATAGAAAAATTGTTTTATATGTTTTTTTTGTAGCAAAGAGTAATTTATGAACATTCTTTAACTTTGTCTGTCTCAACTTAGGAAAATGAGAGGTTATACAAACAAACGAAAGAGCTACAAATCCAAAACAAAAAAAATGAGGAACGAATGTTTAAGGAGAATCAGTGCTTAAAGTCTGAAATTCTACACTTAAGGTAGGCTCATTTACATATCTGACTTAAATCTCTGGAGTTTTCTGCTGTTTATTGGTTTTTTAATGAAGAACCATTGCCGAGTCTGTCTGGTGCATGTTTTCTAGTGTTTCTCGGGTTTGTGTTTTTGTTTCTTCTTTTGAGAATTGATTTGTGTTGATTATGGACACTTAATTCTTTGTTTTCTTGATGATGTTGCAAACCCATGGGAAGACTAGAGACTTCCACTTGAGAAATATTTCAATGTTCTTATTCATATCAGAATGCATAATACGTTATACTGCACTTGTTCTGGTGTTATGGCTCTGCTGATGTTAAGATGTTTTAATGCTGTTGCAAGATACACAGTAGATCAGGGGCACAAGAGGTTCTGCTAGTGGAGAAACCATGCTATTCACTGCACTGTATGTCCAGTGAGATTTGCATCCTGTGCTAGTAATGAGGAAAAACAACCTAGCAATTGTGTGTACTCCTAATCTACAGATCTTTGCTTTGGAGAGGCCTTTAAATGAGTTCCATTGATGCAAGGCAGATTTTTATTTCCTTCCCTTGTGTAGTCCAAATTAACTGGTTCATGTGAGGTGAGAAGACTTAGCCATACAGTGAATTTTGTTTGTATATAAATGTTGTGCATATTTGCTTCTCTTTTTGTTTTGAACCTGCACGGATTGACTGTGGTATGATTTGGGGTGCAGGGGGTTGTGTTTGTTTTTCAGTAGCCACTGAGAGTATGCTGAATCATCACATTGCATAACTGCTTTTGCTGTTGTGTTTAGAGAACAGATAGAGAAGACTAACAAGCAGTCACAAATCAGGCAGGATTTTGAACCAGCCAGAAATCAGAGTTTCACAGAGTTGATTTCAGAGCTTCGAGCAGCACAGGTAAGTATATACCAAGCCTATAAGATAACAGAGTAGCACCTTGGCTTGTAGCACAGAAATACAAATAATACCACTGGAAACACGAGGAGCACCTGTGGCCTGATGCACACAGGCCTGATGTGGCCAGCAGATCAGGATAGGAGCTCACTAGCAGTAACATACCTACATGCACATGCCTAGACATTTGGCTGCTCCCAAAATCTCAGCCCCCCCAGTTGATTTTTGCTGTACCTGTGCATACCTAGAACCAAGGGGCTCTATCTCTAGAGGTGGCTCTGGCACCAAGACCTTTTGTCCTACTTGGTCTTCAAGTTTGCTAGTGTTCATGTGTAGCAAAAAGAAGAGAGACTGCCTGCAGAAAATGGCAAGAAGTAGAATGTAGTAAGGTTGGACAATACATCTGTCCATTTAACCTACAGTCTTCAGTCTCAGAAGTAAGTCAAGCCATTTTCTTTACTGACCCTCTCAAAAGGCAGAGGTTTTCTACTTTTATGACAGTTAAGTAAGGCTTAAAAAATCTGGGGTTTGGGGTTTTTTTTAATGTTTAGCTTTTGTTTTCCTATGGTCTGCTATTGCAGGGCCTGAGAATAATACCAAAATTAAAAGACATTGTTGCTGTGGCCAGATGTAACTGTTGTGATTTAATCTTTGTATGATGAAAAGGCATGCTCAGGAGTTTTGTGTGATATTATGTGTTTAGTTTTTCATGTTTTACTGTTTTCTCTAAAACCCAGAAAGAAGAAGCTAAATTACAAGAAGAGATAAGACGTCTAAAGCAAGATAAGCAAGCTCTTGAGGTAGACTTGCTACAAGCCAAGAAAGAGAGAGATTTAGCAAAAGTCCAGATTGCATCTGCATCAAGTAAAGCACCTTCATTTTGTTGAATAATTTTGCTTAGTTTCAGTAAATAAATATGTAACAAAAGCTTGTTTCTTATTGAAGTATTACTTGTGAAATACATCTAGACCATTTACAAATATTGTCTAAACTTCTGACAAAAGCATACAGTGAAGGACATGCTGCAGTACTTTTGGTATTCTGTTAGGAAGTATCTTCCTGTATCCAGCCAAACTCTTCATTGTGGCCTGTTAATTTTGATTTCTTGCCCATATTTCACTGGTCATGGAAAACATGATTTAAATTATGTGACAACTCTGTTCATAAGAAAAGATGTACTATGTACATCTTAGTCTCCAATTTAGATCTTGCCCATTTTTTACCTATAACTTATGCCTTGGGACTTTTTTCAGCATTCTTATCAGAGCTTTTTCCAGTTTGAATTAATGAGAGAGGGCTCAAAATTGGACTCTCTCATTTCCAGTGTCAGGCATTGCAAATGCTAAGTGCAGTAATATTTACCTCCATGTCTCTTCTGAAAATGCTTGATCCCTAAATGGGAGGAGTATGATCAATACACATCTAAGCATATAGTCTATGTTGTCAATTCATCTTGATGCTGAAGGTCTGTTTACTAGAGCATGACCAAAAATAGATCTCCCTGAGATTCTGCTTTAAATACTTTCTGTGGTGAACTGTAAGCCATTGAGTACTGCTATGTATGAGAGAAATAAAGGGGTTTTTACAAATACCGTTGCTTTTAAAATCCTAATTAGGATCTGGTTTTAAAACTACTACCATAGCAGTGTTGTCAAAATGGTAAATGTATGAAATAAGCTGAGGAAAACAGTGTTGACTAATTACTCCTTCAATACATGATTACTAATAAAACAATTCTAAGAATGTTTTATTCCTGTAGGTGAGAAGTCTTATGAATTTAAAGTTATGGAAGAATCATACAAACAGGAAATTACTCATTTAAAAAAAAGACTTCAGTGGTATGCAGAAAATCAAGATCTTCTGGATAAAGATGCAGCCCGTCTTAAAGATGCAAGAGAAGAAGTTGAGAAACTAAGGCTAGAGGTGATAATACCTAGCTTTATCTAAGAAGTTCGAACTGGAAATGGTTTATTTTTCCAGTGATGAGTGTAATGTATTTATTTCCTTCATAATAATCCCTTTTTTTTTTATATTAGATTGATTCTATTGGACATCTTGGCCATGCTTCTGGGAACAAATGTAACATGCTTCCCTAAAATCTTCAAATTCCTTGACCTAAGGGAAAGAAGTAAATTGTTATGTTAACAACTAGGAGCACCCCTCTTGTCATTCTTATTTCCTCCTCTTCACTCCACAGTAACTTAGGCAGCATGTTTTTTTCCTCTTAAGAACTAGTTCTAAATTCTTTCTTAGGAAAAATCCCCTGGTAGTAGGGAGGAAAAACCCAAAGTACTTGAAATCTAAAACAAAACTAATGCATGAATCTTGCATACTGCTGAGATTTGCACTGTCTACTTGTCAGTACATTGGACTTAGGAATCACAGAAAAAAAAAGTTTTACCAGTGCTATAATGTAATTGATCTTGTAAATTTTTTATGGTGTTTCATTAGAGAGATGGCAGATGAAAGGAGGTGCTTCTGAAGGAGCAGCCAGGGATGGACACCACCATATCAAACTTGGATCAAGATACAATTCCTGTGAAAGAAAATATTTTTATTGGCATTTTCTCTGGGCTGGACTGGTGTCTAAAAATTGTGGTGCCTAGAGCTGTGACTTCATAGAAATAATCAAATCAGTCAAACTATAAAATGCTGGCATAAAAGCATGACTTATGCTAATATTACCAATGTGGGAGAGAATTCAAGATAGGGATATTTTTAAATATCCAGGGTGTAATATCCCTGTACAGAGATCATTGTGGCTAATAAAGGTAGGAAATTCAATTTTAGGTTACAGCTTTGTGTCCTCACGGCCAGACTTCACGGGAGTGCAGGAACATTAATTATCCAGGTCCTTCCCCTGATTCTGGGACTCAGCTTTTATTTAGGCACAACATGATGCCTTTTGGCTGTTTTTATATCTCATCACATAGTGTAGCATTGCAAAACACAAACCATTTCCTAAACTCATCCTGAAATCATGGAATGCACTGTAGTACTTTATATGACAGCTTATTCATCAAGCCTGCATACTGGCAGTATGAAAGAAAGAAGCAGTTTTACTGGTATGAAGAGAAGAGTGTCCCAGAGCTGAAATTCTCTGGTAGATTTCTGTATCTAGTTTCAGTTGCTTCTGAGAAGGAAGCTGTCGTGTCGGTTAAGAGTCTGAAAAATTATTTAGTACAGAAATTACCATTATGAGCTTTTAAGTGGCAGCATACTTCCATTATACTGTGTGTGTTTGAAATGCTTTTGTACTGCAGGACAATGTCTCCGAATGCATATTTCAATTTGTTTTCTCATAAATTGGACAGGTTGAGAAGCTCAGAGCTGAAGGAGGAGATCAGTGTGTGCAACAGAAGAAACGTTTGCGAGACAGAGCAGCAGATGCTAAAAGGATTCAGGATCTTGAGCGACAAGTATGCAAGAAAAGAACTGTCTTTCATTTAACCTTTGTTTCAGATAAGGTCTCTTAAAACCCCAGTGCTTTTATAAGGATAAAGCATAGCATGAAGTTCTGTGATAAAGTAACTTGTGTTGTTGGACACTCATAAACACAAAAAGCTGCAATTATTTACTTAGAAAGAGCTCTTCTTGCTAATAAATTCTAACAAGCTGATATCCTTTTAAAATCTTTTTAAATAACTGTTCAGAGTTTCTTCAAAAGGGGCAAGAGGGCAAAAGCCAAAGCTTGCTGTTTATCTTCTAAGACTCCTGTCCACGTTCAGTAATTCCTTAACAAAATGACGAATTTCAACCAAGTTGACTCAAGAGTAGGGGTTTAAATTCTCTTGGATTCCTACAAGATTCATGAAAACTTGGGGAGTAGAGACCTTAAAATCCATGTTTCTACTAAAGAAACACCAAGTGGGAGTGGGCCTTCCTGAATTTTAGGAGGTAGCAGTTGCATTAGTTAGGGATGTGGGACTCATGGGCAAGAGCCTTTGCAGAATTCTGATATGAATATCTTATCCATAGATAAGAGAGGAACTTGTTATTAATGTTGCATGCAAAGTGTTTTACATTATTGCATACTACAAAAGAAAAGGCATATAATCTGTTATTGGGAATAATTCCAATATCGCTATGAAATATCTGTAACAGTTGGAAAAGTAGAATGTGAATGCAAATCCAGAAAAAAAGCATATTCACAGCATTAAGAGCCATACTCAAATCCCTTTTTTTTTTACTTTCTTTAGACTATTGACATAAGGTAATCTGAAGACCAGAGCAATATTTTGTTTAAGATCATGTGTAAGTTAGTCAGTAAGAGACAATGAGTCTTGCTTTTCTGTAAACAAAAATACAAATGGGAGGAATATAAAATAATTCTCAATATACACATCTATAGTTTTCATTCTTCCACCTTAAGGGAATGAAACTTGATAACATTCTGTCACTTACTTCTCTTCCCTTTTCATTATAACTTTATTATTTTTGACCTTTGACTTAATTTTCCTCTGAATAGATCAGAGAAATGGAAGGAATTCTAAAAAGAAGATATCCAAATTCTTTGCCTGCTTTGATTTATGCTGCTGCTGCTGCTGAGAAAACAAATGATGTTTCAGCTAAAACAAACACGGTTGAATTTTTGGAGAGAAGAATAAAGAAATTAGAAACAGAACTTGAAGGTAAAGATGATGAAGCTAAGAAAAGCCTTCGTGCCATGGAACAGCAGTTTCAAAAAATAAAGGTAAAAGTTGAGTAGTCCACTTTGCAAGTAACAGTCACAAGGCAACTGGAGTCTAACACAGGGTAATGGTTAAAACTGAAGGCAAAGACCACATTGAAGGGAAAAAAATTACTCAAAGAATTCAGAACCAGAATTTCAGTACCTTCAGGACGTATCATAAAAAGAGCATTGAAATTGCTAGGGTAGTATTGAACCAAAGAGGACATGTTCTTGAGGCATAATAATTTAATTCTTACAATTAAGGTGAATGGTCTTCACCCTGTGGTTCAGAGTAGCTACTTATCTAATTCTTTGCTGTACCAAAGGCTGTGATTTCAAAGGTCTGCTGACTGAGCATTTCTGCAGGAAACATTGGGAGCCACTAAACATGTTTTCCAAAAATTACATGTTAGTGAACCTAAAGACTCGGGTTAGGAACCATGGAAGTCTGGCATTTTACTTCAAGGTAAAGGTGAACTGCACAGGTGCTTAATGAGGAAGAAAGAAAAGCCTTGGCCAGTTGTTCCACCTTTTCTCCACAAGTTGCTTATCATACTTTCCTCAAAGGCAATCCAAGCTATTAAGAAGGTTAGGTTTTCCTCAGCTCATTAGGAGGAAAGATTCTGTGTCTCTCTAAATTCATACTTCTATCTTCATACTTATAAATACATAAAAAGAAAGATCTGTTCTGTTAAAAATTAGGATGTCTTGAAAAATGTGAAGTACAATTTTGAACATGTGACATGAATGTATGCCAGCTGACATACAACAAGTACATAATGACAAAATTAACATTGGTAGCATCTGAAGAGAACTCAATTACATAAAAATGAAATATTTTCTTGTCAATATAATTTTCTATCCCATAGTTACTGCATCCATTGTGATCAGATTTTTTTGTAGTAAATGTTTCAAGTAATTTTGTTTTACAGCAGACTTAATTATTTCACTCACTAATTTCTGAACTGACTGAGTAGTTTGTTAGTAATCCTGATTTGTATCCTGTCTTATGAAATCTTCCTTCAAAGTTAAGGGCAGTAGCTTTAAAGAATAATAAGAGCTAATAATAACAGTACACTCACAAAACTGGTTTTTGGCCTTGTTTTCTACTCCCCTCATAGATACAGTATGAACAAAGACTTGCAGAGCTTGAGCAGCTACTTGCCTATGAATTTATGAATGAAACACCAAAACTGAATGGTGATAAAGCCACTTCTACAGAACTTGAACAGGAGCTTCAGAATCTAAAGAAGACCCATCAGATCACTGTTGGAAACCTCCAAACAGAAATTGAAAATCTTAAAAGTCAAAATTCCCAATTAAAACTCGGAAGTAAAAATGATAATAAAGACTTAGAGTCCATGGACTCTAAGATGAAACAAGGTAACACAAAAGACAGGTTGTTAAAACTAAATGAAGAACTAGTCACCAAAAATAGAGAAATACAAGACCTCACAAAAACTGTAGAGAAACTTCAAAAAGAAAGGATGGTGATGTTGTCTGATAATAACTTGAGAAATAAAACAAACACTAATGGAAACTCTACAGAGGTCTTGAAAAAGAATACCTCAGCAACAGATAGAAGGAATTCCAACAACACTGAACCCTGTCTAAGCATTTTCAATGATGACAAAATACACCAACCACATACCTTTTCTGATTCTCATCTCTCTGAAGTTCTGCAAGAAAATGCACATCTGAAAGAGGAGCTGGAGAGATTGTCCCTAGAAATGAGCCAGCAGCGGGTGAAGTCTCAAGCAGCACTGGCTTATTCTGAAAGTAACATACGAAGGTAAGTGCTTGACATATTCCTTTAGAAACCTTCTTAAGGTGTTGGCAAATGTTGGTTTGAGTAGCACATTAACATGTCAGCCATGTGTGAAGGTTGCTTATACCTTCATTTGTACTGTTTTCGGCTTTGGGAGGGGTTTGGGGGTTTTTTTGTTACTTCGAGGGTTTTTTTAAGCAGTGCATTGTCATAGTGCTTTCTACAGGCAAACCTGAATTAGTGCTTTTATTAGTACTACAATTTCTTATGCTTTTAAATAAAATATCTCAGTATAAATCATCATATCTTAGATGCTTTGTGTTGTATAGCATTAAAATTTGGTCCATGTTCTTTCCTTCAAACCATGCTTTCAGTGGGATTTACTTGGCCAACTGTAGAAACCTTATACTTCACCTAGTCTCCCTTACATCCCTTCATAATCAAAGCAGAAGAAATTGGCATATTTAGATTGCAACACATTCTTTTCTAAAATAGATACCTAAAAGAAGATAGCTGCATTATGATTAAAAAGCATGTGTTTCTTGCCACTGTTTTAATAAGAGGAACAAGCAAAGATGATTGACTGAACTTTCTGTATCCTAACTGCCTTTTGTTAGATGATACACGTATCCACCACTGTGTTTGCCACCCTTTCCTCCCTTCAGAGCAACAGAAGTAATGGTGGTCCTGTCTTGCAAGGTTTTGTTATGAAATATCAAAGATGTGCCGCCTTAAACATTTTTGTTATTTTGTGTGTTCAAGTGAGAAGCTGCTGCATTTTTGAAGAGCTGTCTGTAGCTGCTTTACTACATCTCACCTTTCTCTTGGTCTGTTCAGGATGCAGGAAGACACAGCAGAATACATTGCATCTCTGAAAGCTTCCCACCAGAGGGAAGTTGAGAAGATTGTTTGCCAGCATGCAAAGGAATATTCTACTTCTAAAGTAGCTGAACTAAAGAACAGAATTTCAACACAAGAGGTAAGATACAGTAGATACATTACTTACATATAGATATATCTTACAGTTATTTCTGTATTACTGTAAACTTATTTTCTTTGAAGTAGGACCTATTGTTTTAAAAATCATCTTGCGCCACAGTGTTCAGAGAATCCCAGAATGGCTGAGGTTGGAAGGGACCTCTGAAGGTAATCTTTTCCAACTGCTCTGCTCAGGAAGGTCATCCAGGACCATATCCAGGTGGCTTTTGAGTATCTCTAAGGGGGCCAATTCCGCCACTACCCTGGACTGTTTTACACATCATATAAAGGGTAGAAAGAGCTGTTTCATTCAGATTATTTAAGAACATTTTAAAATGAGGAAAGTAACTTGAAGATTGAGGCTTGTTTTCATATACTACATATGGATGTGTGTGCTATTTAACAGCCCGTGCACACACACAAGCTGGAGGCAGGGTTGTTAACGCACACAGCACTTACACCTGCAGTACTACAATCACAGAATCATAGACTGTTAAGAGGTTGGAATGCACCTCTTGGTTGGAATGCATCTACTCACAAGCCCCTTTGCCATGGACAGGGACGCCTCCTACTAGACCAAGTTGCTCAAGCCTCATTCAACCTGGCTTTGAACACTGCTGGGATTGGGGCATCCACAGCCTTCCTGGGCAGCCTGTTCCAGAGTCTCATTGCCCTCACAGTAAAGAATTTCTTCCTAATATTTAACCTAAACTTCCCCTCTTTCAATTAGTACCCATTACTCCTTGTGCTATCCCTACAGTTCCCAATGATGAGGCTCTCTCTGGCTTCCTTGTAGGCCCCTTCAGATACTGGAAGGTTGCTATGAGGTCTCCACACAACCTTCTCTTCTCCAGGCTGAACAGCCCCAACTTTCTCAGTGCTGCTTATTTTTTTCTGTACTTCTCCTGCATAGGTTTTCACGTGTTGTCATGGGTTTGTATGCTAATGACAAAATGTTTTTAAACCTTTTGTAGATATTAATAAAACATCTTCAAGAACAACTCGGTGAACAAGACAGACGTCAAGAAGCTCTTTTAGTTTCACAGATAAGAGAGCAACTCCTACAAAAAGAGGTATATCTAAATTTGAATGGGGGTACCTTAGTCTAATAAGAGTTTTCATTCTAATTCATGCCAAGCCTCAAATAATATATAGTAAAATAATTCTTAGAAACAAAATATTTGTCAGTTGCTTCTACATCAGTTATCCCTGAGAATGCAAGGTTTATCTAGTGTGACCAGGAGAGCAACACAGAACAGAACGCAGAACTTTGACCTTTTTTGATTTTTATCTTTTTTTTTTT